>SNVD02010678.1:0-481973 GCA_013180625.2 Boswellia sacra | reverse complement strand
CTGCCTCTTACAGCCACCTTTTTGCATGATGGACGGGAAAATTGTAACATCTATTTATGAACCTCAATAAATTGGTAACAGCAATGCTAAACATATAATCAGTTCGTGGAATTTGTTTCATACTAGCTGATATAAGAAGAAGTGATAAATAATAATAATAACAATAAGAAGAAGAAATGAGGGAATTATTCATTGAGAATTGACCATGTGACCCATCTTGCCAAGTCTTCGTGTAGGACTAAGTTGAACTAAAAGGCTTTCATACATGACAACCATTTGTATAATTTCAAATTAAATGATCCCACATAGCAGGACAAGGTGGGGAAATTCATGAGTCTCTTCTCCTGCCCAAAGAAACTCGATAAGAAGAACTAATAGAACATGATAGAAGGGTTTTTTTAAGTAAAAAATGAAGTCATTTTTATTCACCTTCAATACGGTAAAAGTCACAAGTCAGTTTACACGCACTAAACATTTTGATTCATGTGATTTATGAATTTTACCTATTTGATATATTAGATTCAACTAAATCATTTTATTCCTGTATGGACATGGCCTTATTTTGAGCATATTGATCATTTGTTAAAATCTTTAATGCACGCCATCACAAGCCACAACTTACTTCAGTCACATACCTACTCTCTAGTAAACTTCAGTCGCTGTCTTAACACTAATTGCAATTAATCAAGTTTATTGCTTATTGCTGGCACAGTAGGAAACTTATTGCTTATAGAATCAAGTTTGCCCTGCATAAAAACCAAAAATAGATCGATTGTTTGATGCTTTGAGACATTTGCCATCAAGCACCACAGAAAAAGAGATGTTGGAGAAGCACAATGCTATTTTACTTTCACTCTGGGTAGTTGACAATTTTAAAATAACTGGCTTATGCGTGACCTTCATGCAACACATTCATGCAACGACAAGAAGGCCCGGAATGGGGCAGAGACCCTAAAATCCTAGGACAGGCTTCCTTCAAAATCTATTTCGATCATCTTTGAGTGATCGTCTTTAAATCAGCATATATACAGAAAGTGATTGTTCAAGAATACTAACCAACTTCTGCTTTGCATTCTTCTACAAGTGAAACAGATACATTTCTTTACGAATATCAGCTAAGCATACGTTCAACTGGATTTAAAATCAAGTAACAACTTTAAAATGCTGGAAACAGAAGCATATAACCATATAGGCAATGGAAACTACGCAATGCTAAATGGTTAGCAAAAAGAGGATGACTAGTGATCATCCGCACCAACTTGAGTCCCAACAGAACGTCGTTAATTTTGCCTTTCAGAGGGTATATCGTACAAATTGCTTCAGCCATTTTGGAAACAAACTTTTATTCCAAAATATTTTGTCAAATCTTGGTTACTACAAGAGTGGACCAATGATTCAAATTCTACCCCTAACAGCAAGACATAGGAAAACTACTAATGTACACCTACGTCATGAAAATACAGCAATCTCTCCTCTGCCTCCCTGAACAAACCACAGTTACAGCCAACAAAACATTTTAAACTTGGGAATAAAGATAGCAGAAAATATCATGACATATTGCCTTCTTACACACACTCACCCAAATTTTTCATGACTTCACAAGCTCCAACTAGATTGAATTAGAAAAGAAGCGCAAAAGAATAACTTCTGCCACCAATAGTCCAATGTTCAAGAAGTCATAAAGCCCAAAATGGTTTTCCAGTGGCCACTCTACTGGAAGTAAGATTAAATTTCGAGTCACTACCAATGGATTCTTCACCGGTTTCATCCAGGTCATCATCATCGTCGCCATATTCCATCAGTTTGACCAAAGTATCTGAAACAACTGATTTGGATAATAGAATAGAACAGAATGAGAAGCTGAACAACAAATGTGACCAGCAGAAGGACACTTCTGCCATGGGGATAAGAGGCAAGATGACCTCTTCCGGTTTAGCCATTCATATTAAGAAAGGCTCATTAAGGTAGAGAAAGTTCCATTCTTACCAGAGATATTATCAGTTTTTGTTTTATTCACATTTCTGCTCTTATCATCAAACTTAGCAACAGGTGTTGATGACGTAAATTTTGGGGGTCGTGGCGGAGGGGACACGTTTCTCGGAGGCGGGGGAGGCATCCCATTCACTGATGGCTGGAGCAAATTCTTTGGAGCTGGCATATTTGATACGTTTCTGACATCCAAATTCGCTGAGAGTTCACGTGGGTTTAACAGTTCTGGCCCCTGCAACAAGTTAGACAGAAAAAAAAAAAAAAGCAAGCCTAATTTCTCAATAACAGTTGGATTTTATATACAAAAATACCAATAATGAAACATTCAGACAACTTAAAAGGGAAAAAGTATACAGGTCGAAGTATGAACTTCACATTTTCACATTCAGAACTAGGGCAAAACTATGATTAGGTTGCAAAGAACCGTATTTTAGATCTAAGATTGAAATAGACAACTCGATTTCATAAAGAAAATATATAATAGTTAAAATATAACTCAAAAATGAATTTGTGAAAAGCTGTGCCAAAAAGCAAAAGCTGGTTTATAATGTGGTCACATCATCCACTTTCCCCATGGGTGACTTGCAGTTTAGGGACTCAGGTGGCAGTAGCAGACACAAAATTCTCTATTCAATGTCTTTTTTGAAACTATATATTTAGGGACTTCAGTAAGAGCACCATGGAATTGGCATCAATTTTATTGTTGTGTTATTTATTTAATGTATCTCATGCATTTCAACTCAGAAACGCATACTGGCAATAGTCTCAGTGGGAAAGTTGACACTAGATGCCACATTCTGGCTTAAAAATTGCAGTCTTAAAGGTTTAAAAACTCCATCTGTGCATGTGAAAACACAAAATCAATCAGTAAAAGATCTTGAGTTGGCCTCCCATCATATCTCTCAAGCAGCAAAGGCCCATCTGTAGGGCCTCCAGAACTGTAAATCCTGTTAAACATACAAACCAATGGCCCAAACAGAGAGGTACGGAATCAGCCTGTTAGCTTCTTACAAGGTCAAAGAAAATACCTGGAATATTAAGCAGAGAATGTCAGGAAAATATATGGACAATTTAAAGAAAATGGAAAGTACAAAATAGCATTGCATCAAAGGTATTCACAAATGTGTTTTTTTTTTTTTTTTCCATTTTCAAAGATGATAAGTAAAAACAAATCAAAATGCGCACGCACATGCACATACTTATACATCCAGCTCACAGGTGATACATAAAACTGAGGAATAAGTTATCCCAGTGTGACCAAAAAAAAAAAAAAAGGGGTGAACAGATGGTAAGTCCACACACAACCGCACCACAAACTAAAATTTAACAAGTAATAGCGGCAGAGGGTGCTGATATAGTTACCTTGATGGGTAGAACTCTTGCTCATTCTATCACTCAAAATCATAACTTAGCAAATACTTTTTTGAATAAAAAAATTATTATTAGTATTATTGTTATTTGGTTAGGTCCAAAACGTCCTCTTTCTCTCACTCAATATCACAACTTTAACAGCTATTTCTTTTTTAAATTAATTACTAATTCATTATCTTACAATCATTTAATACTAGTATCCCAGTTGCTGGCATTTTCTCCTTTCCAAACCATCATCTTCCACTTCCTCTCCCTCTTACCCTGAGCTATTCATGAACCAGCAAAGTCAGGTTTACTTGGACTAAGGACCCAAAAAAAAAAAAAATGCCACCAAAGTTAACTCTCTAATACCAATTAAAAGGCTAGAATGTCAAAAAAGAAAATCCAAATTAAATTTCATGTTTCCATCCGAAATCCCCTCTGCAGTTGGCTACCTCTCATCATGTGGACATCCCAATTCCCTCTCACCCTTGTATGTAGCATAAAAGTTACCCTCAGCTCCATATTCAAATCCATGGAAACAAAATCATTTCCATCTCTTTCATCTTTTTTTTTTTTAATCTCTTTCTCTCCTTGTCTCTGCCCACTCAGACCCATAAGCACAATCCAACAATCTAACAATCCCAAGTAATAATAAAATAAAATAAAAAAGAAAAGGAAAAACGGTGATATATTCTGCCTCCCTAGGGCTTTAATAATAGAAACACCACCAATTTCCACTAGTGTGCCACCAAAAGAATAGTACATTATGTAAAACCACTTCCCCAGAAAGAGAATCAAACCAATAATCATGTGAGCAAAAACAATAACCAATTCATTCCCCAACAATCTTCTTCAGTTTTGCTTCACAGAACATGGCATTATGGAATATAGTACTAAAGAATATTTTAGGAAGCAAACAGCTCACAGACATAAGTTTCTATAAGCTTAAATTGAAAATGCATAGACTTATCTATCTTTGCTGTCAATTTTTTCTCCTCCTTTTAATACAAAAAAACATAAAAAGGTTGAATCCTGCAGCTTTGTCTGAAACAAACTATTAAGTAAAATTGCACTGATACCTGGTTGAGTTTTGCAGGGCCCTTGGAACCAGCTGGTAACTCCTGAAACTTCCGCTTCTGTGGAGGCCGCCTCTCCTTCTCAGACGCGGGACTAACGGCTGATTTTGATACTGTGCTTGCTATCGATGTTGTAGAAGCAACTGCAGATGTGATGGGAGAAGATGACTGTCTAAGGGCCAATGCAACTTGCTGTAAAGGTGTAGCCTGAGGATAAATCCCTTCATATCCACTGTAGCTTGTTCCTCCAGTCAATCTAGGCTGTGTATAACCAACCATATTTGATTGGGGCTGTGCACAATTCATCGTTCCCCCAGACTGTACCAGTGTGCCTTGAGGAGCAGCAGAAGCGACCCCAGGGACTAGAACCGAAGGAACTGGTGGAGCCAGTGTAATGCTCACCATTGATGTTAATCCAGCAGCAGAGCTTGCACTTGGTATTTGATCATTCCCATGACTCTGAATACCGGCCAACAATTGCTGTGGTGGTGGAACAGCATTATAAACTGTCAATGAGGAGACCCTAATACAATCAAAGAACATCCACTATTACTTCAGATGCAAAATTAGATATTACTGTGGAACACAAGATAAATCTGATCAAGATCAGCAAATTGTTATCATAGCCAAGATATTAATTCAAAGAGAACAAAATTATTAAAAGTAATAATTAAACATAATAAGATAATGCTGTACAAAAATAAATGTTTTAGTTTCACATTGTCCAAACTCAAGCTATCAATCGAAGGAAGCAAGGAATTGCATTTCGCCAATGTTCTGCAGGGATTTAAAAGACCATAAACCCATAGTAAGCGGTATGCCCAAAAGCGTTATGCCACAAGAGCTGAAATTACCTGGAGGCACCACACTCTACACTGATTGTATCCAAAAGATTTTCTGCCAAACGCTTTGCATCTTCCAAGCTTTTAGGGTTTTTACTGGACAAGAATAAATGCAGTTGCAGATGCACATCTGCAAACACAATGAAAGATTTATTCTGTTATATTTTAAGAGAATTCTCAATAGTAAAAAATAATGGACAAGCAAAAATTTTACAACACATGAAGCAAGGCAGTACCTTCGCCTTGGGGACCTTCAAAGTTACCTGAACCACGCCCTCTTAGTAACACAGTTGCTCCTGTTTCATTCATAATGTGATTTATATACTGGTCCTGCATGTACAAAACAAAACCACCAGCAACACAAAAACAATCTCTCCCAATTGTATGGAGATGTCAGAGAAAGCTTAAAACATTAGAATCCCTTGCCTTCATCATGTGAAAACAAAATTCAAACCAAACAAATGAAACAGCAAAGATCAAAAAAATAATTAGTAGACAAAAGAAATTCTTCAAAATATTTAAACGGAATAGAGCATCCAATAATACATTACATCAACTATCAGATATTACCATGACTTATAAAATCTAAAACTAAAAACAGCCATTTTTAACAAAAAAAGATGTAAATCAAAATCACTCCTCTAAATCTCTTGAAAAGATTTATCACAAACAAAAGATGAAATTGGAGAAGGAAAAGAAAAATCTCACATTTGGTCCACGAATACGAGCAGCAATGTTCAACGATGGGTCAGCATCAAAGCCCAAAAACACACATGTGCTCAATTCCTTAGCATACAAATCCAATCAGAGCTTCAAACTATAATCATAAGCTCAAAACTTACAGACGCAATAGTATATATATACCTTAATCACATTGCCCGTACTTTGCAAAGTGGAAATACCATTATGACCCTGTTTCAGCATTTCTTCGACCATGGCAGCTGCACGATCAACTGCTAAAATCCGTTCTGCTGTCTCTTTTAACTGAAGAGTAGTTCATAATTTATAATAAATAAAGAAATCCCTCCCAAAAATAAGGATGAAACTTAGCACATGCATTATTCATTATTGCATGGGGAAAAGGACGTCAAGGGTGCCGAACACATTATTTAGACTTTTCGAGGCAAAAAAAAAAAAAAAAAGCTACGTAAGGCAATTCATTTAAGTATGGATCGTAGAAGGTAAAAAGCAAGCTTTTGGCAAAAGGGCATGTATTTAAGCCTCAGATTACTCCATGTACTTATACACCGACAACCGCCCCCACCTCCCCTCCCCCCAGATTTACTTATTTATAATTATCAATTGAAAATGTTGTTCCATGGATCCTATCATATGATTTCCAAGGTTGTTATGGTAAGTTGTTTGCCGGACACAACCAAATGAACATATAATGAGAATCCACAGAGTCAGATTAAAACTCAAACCAAACATGTCATGATAAATGCTCCAAAAGAACCAATCTGTCAAACGTACATGAGCCCCTGCAGATATGTGAAGATACAATGGCTTTTCACCATTGGGCAGTGCATTTGGTGGGCGATATTTACCCCTGCAAGAGCAACCCACATATGCATCAAAAAGAACTGAGAGAGAGAAAATCTGTTCAAAACTACATCATATATTCCTTTAATGTCCCACAAACCTAGTTATCACCACCGCACCAGTGCACTTCTGAATCTGCAAGACCAGTGAATTAATGTACCAACTCCTCAAGAAACAAAACGAGCAGTCCTCAATTCTAATAACAATAGACCAATTATCCTTCACTAAAACAAGCCAAAGAAACAACTCACCTCTTCCTGTGTTTGACGTTTAGTAAGTTTGTATCGGACAGAAGACTCAGCATCATTTATAACAATTTCTCGTGCAATTATTAACTCATCTTGAATCTTAGGCTACAATGAAAACAGCAAAGAAAAAATAAATCAAAATAAATCATTATGTAAGCCTTCGAATGTAAAACAAGATTCAACAAACAAAAATAAGAATCTGTAGACACAATGACAAACCAATGCAAATATACAACAAGAAACTAAGTTTGCAAATTTGCATTAAAAAAAATTATAAAATAAGAAACCCAAAAAAGTGAGGAAAAAAATCTGCATACAAATAGATTACCAGAAGCAACAGTATCGAACAGAAAAGAAGTCCCTAACCACTGTCATAGGGTTTCGAAGGAAACTATGGAAAGGACACAATTTCTATGACACCAAAAAGATTATATCTTCTCACCCAAATTATGCAAATTATCAAATGATGTAGACCATAGAGTATACTGGCAGACCTATGTAATTTTCCTACGTACAGCCCTAGACCATCCATTGCACAGAATAAATAAAACAAGCAATCCATAGAAAGCTATTGTATGATACAAATCATATCCAATTCCCTTTCCATTGCTCATCTGATAAATCTTGCCTGCTGCTTAAAAGACCAAAGAATTTTGAAATTTAAATATTATAAAGCTGATACTATTTCAATACCCATCCAGACCTAATGGAGAAAATTCATGCGTTTGTGACTTTAACAGCAGTCAATAAATTTGTATAGCTCACAATTTTTGCGCAGAAAACAGCACATACAAATAGGCTCTACATTTAAGCCACGCATTTGTGTAAAGTAGAAAGCAAATTGCCACTAGCTTAATAACATTACGAATTCAGATACAAAGAGAAAACACTAACAATTATTACCAAAATAGTATTGTGTTAAAATTCATATTTTCTAACTGACTTTTACATTGAATGTTACCAATATAACTTTCAAGCAACAATTTTAAAGCTGTGCTACCACCAAATCAAGTTCCCTTAGTAACACCAACATGATTAGCCAAAAAACATAGCAGTCCCCTAAAAACCATCATGCAACATATCTTACTTGATTTAATTTTGTAATCGAAGGACCCTGAAGCACCACAGGTGGAATGGCTGCAACGCTAGCTGCCGGGGGATTCGTCAAAAAGGCAGCAGTGGTGGCGGCGGCAGCACCAGAGACAGACGGAGCCACACCAGGCAGCGAAATCCCAACAAGGGATCCCATGTTTCCTAATGGGAAGTTAACCAAGGACTCCGCAGGCTGATCCCACTTCCTCTTCTTCCTGTAACAAGCATTGCAGAACACGTAAAACAAGCAGAACAACAGCTTATAAAAATTCATATTACGTGCTGCAGATTAGCAATTATTTCAATATCAAATGACTGAAAATACACATGCTTTATGCAAAGTCATCTGAATATCAATTTGTTTCAAAGTAATATTATCATCACAATCATTTTAATTCACCACCGAGAGAAATTATCCAAACCTAAGAACGAAAATTAAAGCAATTGTATATAAAATTAAACTTGTTAAAAAAATAAAAATAAAAGCATAAAAAATGACAGCCTAGGAAATGAATTTAGTATTACCTTTGCTTTCTTTGCGATGCGTCACCTGACATGGCGGACTGATCGGAGGAAACCCTAGGACCGCTATCCTCTGTCATTTTTATTTTTATTATTTTTATGTTAAAATTCGACAATGAAGTGACAAATAATCGCGAGTGACGATCGGTTTCTTTTTCAGTTTAAGTTTCTGCGTTAGGAGTTATTTGGGTGGTGGTGGTCGCGGTAGTCGCGATGGTGGCAATTTTGGCAGATTTGATGAGAATTACTGCCAACCGTGCTCAAAACCAATGGTTTTCAGCCGCGTCATAAACTTTAATGCCCAAGCCCTGTCGCTCGCGGGTTCGAACCCGCCTTCTGGCGATAATATTTTTTCCCAATCTTAACTTTATTATTAAAAAAAAAAAAACTCACAAATTATTTTTTGTTTCCATTTTTTCGTAAATATCAATTTTTTTCGATTTTCATAAAGTTTATTTTCAGTCAATAAATTTTTTTGTTTCCATTTTCTCATAAATACCAATTATTTTTTTGATTTTCATAAAGTTATTTTCAATTTTTAATAAAGTTCTATGTAAAATTATTTTTTAAATCTTTAATTAAACTTATTTTTAATAAATTTATTATATTTTGTTTCTAGTTTCCTAAATTTTTTTTATAATTTTTAGTTAATATGAAGTGCAAAATATTTTATATTTTCACAAAACAGAAAATATTAAACAAACTATTAAAATAATCTATAATATCAAATAATTTATTAATATTTTTAGATATTTTTATCCCTATTTTTTATCAATTTGGAAAATCTTGAATATGAATTAAATTAATTAATTTTATATAATTAATTTTTAAAGTAATTTAAATCAATTTAATAATAAAATTTGAATTTATCATTACATGAAATTTTACCATCCAACGTCGAGCCAAACACAGTATTATACTATATGTTATCTAATGTCTCCGCACACAATATTATACTATATATTATTCAATATCACCCCATCTTATCCAATACTATTCAATTTCAGTATCATTAATACAATTATATATGATACAACAAACACACCTATAAACATATTTTTTTCTAAAAGAGTCAGATATATTTTTCTATAATTGAGAATAAAGTTTAAAAAAATCAAAAATATTTTTCTTAATTTTATTCAATCCTAATATATTAATACAACTCTATGTGATACTCCAAACACACTTATAACGTTTAGTATTTTTTTATATTATAAATTGAGAATAAAGTTGTTTAGTAATTTTTTATATTATAAATTGAGAATAAAGTTTTTTGTTGATCCAAAAAAAAAAATGCAAATTAGGGGCATTCCGAGAATTGAACTCGGGACCTCTCGCACCCTAAGCGAGAATCATACCACTAGACCAAATGCCCAGGCGTTAATTTGTATCTGTTTATGAGGTTGTGTTTCTATGACAAGATTTTCATAATTGCTTTTGCATGCATTTTTCTGAAGGCAAAACTATGCTCCACATGTTTTCTAATTTTGTTATCAAATCATAAATTAATAAAAAATAATACAACCAAAAACATTCTATTAAATTTAATGAGAAATATATATATATCATTTTAATTTCATTTAACCTATATCTGTGTTATATCAATGACTTAAGTATCCTACATAATATATAACTAAATTATACTATTGATTTATAGAACTTAACGTGGCATAAAATTAATGTATAAATACCAGTTAAAAATAACTAATAAATATTGTGTTATCTACCTATTAATGATTTTGTGATATACCATTTAATATTTAATTGTATATTTTGATTATATATGTAGCAGCATTATTGTAATAGTTAGTTAGGACCTATTTATTTTAGCTTCTTTAAGTAGAATTTATTATGTATTTCTTTTTGGACTTTTGAATAAAGCTTTTAAAAGTAAAACTTTTATTAAAAAGTTATTGATCGTTTGATGGAATAAATAAATGCACTCATTATAATTGAATTACCAAAATAAAGATTTGTCATAAGAAACCGATAAAGTAAAATATTTAAAATTAAACGACGGTATTTTTGATACTTTAAAACCTAAAAAAAACACTTAAAAATAGTTTTTTTTTCAAAAGTCTCAATTTTGGCATTCTTCATATATAAAATAGCTTTTTAATCCTCCATAAGATTCTTAAGTGGTAACCAAACAACACAAAATAAAGATAAACAAATATGCTCTTATTTTCTCTCCATATCTATAAAGAGGGGAGTGAAACACAAAACAATAAAAAGTTAATATATTTCTTATTCAATTTCATATCAATTATTCATTTTAGAAAAAAAAAATTATTCTATGTTTCCACATAATAAACAATCTTAAGACTTAGAAAACCTTCTCCGATGTGCCAAATATCTTGTAAAATGAAAGTAATAATTTTTAACTTTTTATAATAATTTGTCAATAGTAGTAATCCAGTTCTTCTTCAAATTGATTCGAGGAAAAACCCTTTCATGACCTAACCCTTACAAATCCAATTATTATACTTATATGTTCGCCAATAATCAAGGAGGTCAATTTTAGAAGAAACTAATTTTATTCAATTAATTTTTTTTCATTTTAAAACAATAAAACGTAAATATCTTCTTTTAATTAATTTTTACTTCTATCAAAGGCTGGTATTAGATGCGTTTCCATCCTTCAACTTTCATTTAATTATACGAGATATAATTTGAAACAAAAAACAATCAAATCATACACTAGGATAACTCATAACCGTCTTGTTAATTTGTATCATTAATAAAACATTATAAACTACAGGTTGATAACATACTATTATCTCTAAAATTTAATATATAAATATATAATTTACTTAAGCAATTACATAATTGTATATATTTAATATAATGAAAGTGAAGAGTTAGGGAATACTTTGGTTTTTCATCTTAAGCCTCAAATTGATTTATTCTCATACTTCATATATTTTTAAAATGTTTATTTTTTTGAACTTAAGTCTAATTCTCAGGTAATTTGGTTAGGATAGAAAAAGTTAAAAAGTTTAATTTATATTTGAATACAAATGTATAAATCATTTATTTTTTCTCCAATTATTCAAAAATTGCTTATATTATAATCAATTTGTATTTATCATAATATTTTATATTAAGAACACTATTATTTATTTTTAAACATATACACACACACTTAGAGGCATAACTATATATTCTTTATTAGACAGAATAATTTTTTTATCGAGAAATATTATAAATAACCCTAAACTAAGGCCTAATATTGATATAATCTTCACGTTTTATATAATCAATGACCTTGCTAACACCGAATTCTATTAAATTAATCTCTTGATATATTACAAATATATATAGTAGCTATTATACTCTTCAACTGTACCATCTTCATTATTTAAATATTTATAATTGGTTTAGCATTTAAATCAAAAAGTTATAAAATGTTTTACTGATAACATTATACTCAAAGACAGCAAATTTAAAACTTATAAATAAAATAAATTATAAAACTTTAAAAAAGATATGTAATAAAAACCAAATTAACAATAAAGAAGTTAATATAAATAAGAGAGGATGAATTAAAATAATCAAAATAAAATAAACAGATTAAAATATAGTAATTTAATGCTAAAAAGTTAAATAAAATTAATTAAATTAACTAAAATAAAACTAAAAAAATATTTGTTTTAATTGAAAAATAATTTATAAAAAATTATAAACTCCTAAAAAAAGTCTAAAACCTTCAAACAAAATTATTTTAAATTAATTTAAAACATTGATTAACTTTATTTTTTTGGGAAAAAGTTACTATTCACATAAAAGAAAAAGTAAATGTACAAGATACGAGGGGTATACCCCAAGAAGAGTACCTAATACTCACAATTCCAAACAGGAAATACTAATGCCCAAGGGCCCAAAACAAAACAACCTAAACAAGAGAGCCAAAGGCCCAATCAAATAGAAAAAAAGGCGCACAGGCCCAAACCAACCACAACTAAACCAATAGCAAAACAAAGTCCAAGAACAAAGTTAATTATGTAGACCCCATATGGCACGAAGCTGAGGAGTGATCGCATACTTGGCCTCCAATGCTAGAAGTCGGGAACGAACCAAGTCAAAAATCTCATCAGTCACCTGACGACAGGTCCAACGTCGCTGTTGATACATATGATCATTCCTTTCATACCAAAGAGAATAAACCGTTGCAGAGAAGACCAAACGTGCAAGGATATGTCCAAAGTTCTTCCTGCCCTAGAGATGCAGAGAAGCCCATTGAAGCAAGGACGTCCAACAAAAGAATGACCAAACAACGAGAGTCTTAGCTGAAATCTCCCCCCAAACAGAAGATGAGAAAGGACAACTAAAGAAAAGATGGTCATGGGTCTCATTTGCTGAAACACAGAGAACACAGCTTGAAGATTGTAAGATACCATGACGTTGAAGTCGATCCATAGTACGAAGCCGACCCAAAGAGGCAAGCCAAAGAATAAAAGAGTGTCTTGGGACATGGCCAGGGAACCAGAGAAGATGATGAAGAGTGTTCACCGGCCGCCTACTCCGTAACAATTCCCATGCGGAGCCAATAGAGAAAATACCTGAGGTATGGCCCTTCCAAACAACATGATCAGGAGCCCCCATCGTAGGTCGGATGCTGACTGAGTCCCAAATCAACCTAAGGGCCTGACCTCCATCAGGAAAAGCCCAGTCCCCATTCTGAATAATGTATGAGACCCTAGCATCTGAAGGAAGACCTGTGGATGTAAGAGTCCTGAAGGGTAACAAGTCACACAGACGCCCCTATGGCAACCAGTAATACTGCCAAAGAGAGGTATTACGGCCATCTCCAATACAAGAGACAAATTTACCTCTACACCAAGCCCGACTGTGCAAAATCTTCCTCCAAGACCAAGAGGCTCCAGAAGTTACCCGAATCTGCCAAAATGAGCGGCCCCAAAGGAGCACCTTATGAACCCAAGAAGACCGAGTGGAAGATTGGTTAGAAAGAAGTCTCCAAACATGTTTCAGAATAGCTGCACGATTCCATTCCTTGACTTGCTTTATTCCTAATCCACCTTCTTTCAACGGATAGCAAACCGAATCCTAAGCTACTTTGGCCCCAGAACGAGACAAAGAGATCCTTTTCCAAAGGAAAGCAGCCATAATACCCTCGATCCTCCGTACCACAGCTGCAGGTAGAGTGAACATGGAGGACCAATAGACCTGGATGGAAAAGAGAACCGACTTGATCAATTGAAGTCGGCCAGCATAAGTCAGCATAGTAGATGTCCATAACCTGATCCTCGACAAAATCCGTTCTATCAATGGAGCACAATCTGAGAGGCGTAATCTGGTACTGATTAGAGGTACTCCCAAATATCTGACCGGCAGACTCCCCACTTGAAAACCCAAGATGGCCTCCAATGCAGTTCGGTCCTCATCATTGACTCTAGAGAAGAAGACATGACTTTTGGTCGAATTCATAACTAAACCAGAGAGCTCTGTAAACTTTTGTAATGCAGCACGGATCACACTAACAGAGCCCATATCTGCCCTACAAAAAGCCATTAGATCATCTACAAAACAAAGATGAGTGAGAGAAACCTGCTGACATCTCCAATGATATCGAAAACCAGGCCTCTGAGTAGCCTCTCGAAAAATACCACTCAAACCCTCCATGGCCAGCACAAAAAGGTATGGCGATAAAGGATCACCCTGTCGAATTCCTCTTGAGGTGGAGAAGAACCTGTGAAGCTCTCCATTTAAAGCAACTGAGAAATATGCAGAGGACATACATGTCGCAATCCAGCGAACCATACGCTTTGGAATACCGATCGTTCTTAAACCCAAAAGGATGAAATCCCAGCTGACAGTATCAAAAGCTTTGCGAATATCCACCTTTAAAGCACATCGAGGAGGCGAGCGCCCAAGATGATAATTATGCATCAGCTCTTGAGTCAATAGAATGGCATCAGAAATTTTTTGACCGGGGACAAAAGCAGACTGTGAACTCCCAATCACATCAGGTAAGACCGCTTTGAACCGATTTACGATCACTTTGGAGATACACTTATAGAGCACATTACAACAAGAGATTGGTCGAAAATCACTTATAGTCCTCGGAATCTCAACCTTAGGGACCAAGGCAATTCTAGTGGCATTAACACATTTTGGCATCCGACAAGTCGTGAAGAAGTAGCGTACAGCAGCCTTAAACTCCATACTAATAATATCCCAAGCCCTCTTAAAGAATAGAGAGGTATACCCATCTGGTCCTGGAGCTTTATCATCAGGAATCGAAAATAAAGCTGACTTGATCTCATCATCAGTAATAGGGCATGACAAAGAAGGTAACATCTCCTCATAAACTCTTCCAGAGAAAAACCGAGAAGCATCTTCAATAGAAGGTCTAGAAGGAGCTGTAAGCAGCTTCTGAAAATACCTCACAGCTAGATGTCCTAATTCGCCTTGATCTTTAAAGACGGTGCCATCCTCATCCTCAAGTTGATGAATTCGGTTCCTGGTCTGTCTATGGATCAATGACTTATGAAAGAATTTGGTATTCTGATCCCCTAAAGAAAGCCATTGGATCCTTGACCTCTGTCGAAAGAAAGCCTCCTCGTCTCTGCATAATTGCGAATACTGTTTAGCAGAAACCCTCTCAGCCGAAATACATTTTGTTGATTAACTTTATTCAAACAATTAAACTCATAAAAGAGTATTATGTTCTAAAGTGTAATTGGTAGTAGATATATTTATTTTATGTATTTTTCTGTTCATTATTTTTTTCATCAAAGCTTTATAAGATTATTCTATTTGGAAAAAATAAACATATTACTATATATACAAATGACTTAAGTTTTTTTTTTACTCTTTAAATATTAAATTTAATTAAAATTAATTGATATTAAGATTATAAATAAATATTATATAAAATTTGAGGATTGCGTGTGATATAGATCATAATTCAAGATTATTTATAATATTTTTCTTTTTTTGTTATCTAATACTTATTTTTTAGTCCATTAAATATACGGTATATCAAACACAGCCACCGTTGGATGTATACTACTTATACCCAGCGGTTGAATGATTTTATGCTAATATTTGTACATGTGAACACTTAAATGCTGACAGATTCTTTGACTTATGAACATTAAATGCTAAAGATATTTGTATTTATTTGTATCTTTCATCTTTCATGAAATCATCTCCTTTTTTTTTTAACCGAGCCGCTTTCCTCTTCTCTCTATGCCACTGCTTTCATGTGTTAGCTCTGCCAATTCCATCTTTCATTTTCTTTGAAATTTTCATCCAAGTTTTATTTAATCTGGTCTTATCTCTAGTTATTGACAAGTATTAGCTGTTTATAGATCATAAAGTTAAAAATTTGTGGAGCTTATTTTCTTTTTCCTTTTCTCCACTTATTCTAGCAAACTGAAACTTCAACAAATATTTGTAGGTTTTTTTACGGACTTCTATATAGGAGTTAACAGATAAATATTAGTGGAAGATATAGATGTTGTTTATAAGCTCTTATGAAGGAATAAAAAGAAGAAGAATCATACGATCTGGCTATCAGGACCAGGATTAATGGATATGGATAGTGTTAGAATTGTGGCTCTTTAGCCATTGTGTGTGTGTGTGTGCAAGGATCCCACATGGAGTGGGAGTCTTTGTGTTGGAGAGACTTGGGCTTATAAATTAAAGCCAAGTCTTCTCACTTAGTTGTCCCATTTTGAAAATTCTCTTCCACCCCCTCTATTTGTAAGGTCTTACATATAAGACCTCATAGTTTAAGGGCCTTTCATTAAGGACCTTAAAGTTTGTAATATTCGTTTTTCCCCCTTTGTTTTGGGTATTTGTAGTATTGCCCAATTGTTTGGGTAATTACAGTTTGACCCAACTATTTGAGTAATTGCAGTTTGATCCAATAGTTGTGGAATTTGTATTGTGGCCCAAAAGTTTGTAATTCTCTTTGAAGATAGTGGAAAGTTTCTTCAGCGGCACCCGAGGACGTAGGTATTTATACCGAACCTCGTTAAATCTTGGTGTTCTTTCTATTTCTGCATTGTTGGTTGATTGGTTGCCTCTTTAGTTGCTATTATATTCAATTATCTAGCATAGTTTATGGTTGTGCATTTGGTTGTTCTGTTGGTTATCACTTCCACTGTGCATAACAATTGGTATCAGAGCCGAAGGTTTTGGGTAGTTAGTGGCTATTTCATTGAAGCACTTGCTACTATTCTGGGCTGTTGAATTTGAATTGCTAGTTATTTAATATAATAGTCTGTTTGGAGCTTGGTTATTGGTGATTTATGTATCGAGCTTATTTGTGAGAGGTAGTAATGGCTTCATCGTCAACTGTACCTGAGAAGACAGTGACTGTGACAAATGCAAAAATAAATGTTGAAAAATTTGATGGCCGAAATAATTTCGGCTTATGGCAGAGTGAGGTGTTGGACGGATTGTATCAGCAAGATTTGGATATTGTTTTAGAAGAAACAAAACCAGAAGATATCAGTGCAAGAGATTAGGACAGGCTGAATATAAAAGCTTGTGGGTTGATTCGCTCTTGCTTGTGTAGAGAACAAAAGTATCCGTTAACTAAAAAGACATCTGCAAACAAATTGTGGAAGGCGCTGGAAAACAAATATATGAAGAAAAACAATGAGAATTGGCTGTACCTATTGAAGAGATTGTTCCGTCTCCAGTTGAAATCAGGTACGAGCATCAGTTCTCATATTGATGAGTTTAATAAGTTAATTGCTAATTTGTTAAACTTAGATGAAACCTTCAAAGATGAAATTAAGGCTATGCTATTGATTGGCTCACTTCCGGATGAATTAGATCATTTGTGCATTACTCTTATCCATGGGAAAGATAAACTGTCTTTTGAATAAGTTTGTTCTGCTTTGTTGAATTATGAAATTCGTAAGAAAGATCAAAGGGAACATAGGGATGAGTCAGTAGATGCATTGATAGTGAGAGGGCGTAGTCAAAATAGAAAACCAGGAAAAAAGGAAAAATCTTGGTCGAGGGGTAGATTAGGAAAGGATGAGTGTGCCTTTTGTCATGAGAAAGGGCATTGGAAGAAAGATTGTCCTAAATTGAAAAAGAAAGATAAGGGCAAGACTGTTTCTGATGCATGTGTTGTTGAGCGTGAGGATGATAGTGAGTCAGATATATGTCTAGCTGGTCACCCATCCACTTCTGGTTCTGATGAGTGGATTATAGATTCGGGTTATACTTATCATATGTGTCCACATAGAGAGTGGTTCTTTCAGTTTGAAGAGCTTGATTGTGGAGTTGTGTATATGGGCAATGATGATATTTGCCATACTGCTGGGATAGGTTCGATCCGTTTGAGGAATCATGATGAACTGGCTAGAGTTCTGACAGATATTCGGTATGTACCGAAGTTGAAGAAGAATCTCATCTCTTTAGGAGCCTTAGAATCTAAAGGCTGTGGTATATCTATTCGAGATGGTATTCTGAGGGTCACTTCAGGCGCTCTTGTGGTATTGAAAGGCACTAGGAGGAACAACTTGTATTACTATAATGATAGTACGGTTATTGGATCAGCTGCTATAGTTTCTGATAATGATGCAGATTCAGAGATCATGAGACTATGGCATATGCGTTTGGGACATGCAGGTGAGAAAGCCTTATTCAGTTTGGTGAAATGAGGCTTATTGAAAGGTGCAAAGACCTGCAAGCTGGATTTCTGTGAGCATTGTGTTCTGGGAAAGCAGAAGAGAGTGAAATTTGGCACCGCTATCCATAATACCAAGGGTATTCTTAATTATGTTCACTCAGATGTATGAGGACCTACTAAAACTGCGTCTATGGGAGGTAGGCACTACTTTGTTACTTTTGTTGATGACTTTTCCAGAAGAACTTGGGTGTACTGTTTGAAATCAAATGATGATGTACTTGATGTTTTCCTTAAGTGGAAAAAGATGATTGAGACACAGACTGGCAGGAAGATCAAGCATCTCAGAATAGATAATGGTGGTGAGTATTGCAGTGATCAGTTTTTGAAATTGTGTCGAAATGAAGGTATTGTACGTCATTTTACTGTTAGAGGTATACCGCAGCAGAATGGGGTGGCAGAACGAATGAACCAGACATTGCTGGAGAAAGTTCGGTGTATATTGTCCAATGCTGGGTTGGGCAAAGAATTTTGGGCTGAGGCTGTGACTTATGCGTGTCATCTCATTAATCGTCTACCTTCAGCTGCTATTGGTGATAGAACTCCATTGGAGGTATGGTCTGGACAACCTGTTTCTGATTATGATTCTTTACATGTTTTTGGTTCTCCTGCATATTATCATGTGAAAGAATCTAAGCTGGATCCTAGAGCCAAGAAAGCGATTTTCTTGGGATTTGCTTCAGGAGTGAAAGGATATCGTCTATGGTGTCCTAGTTAAAGGAAGATTGTATCCGGCCGAGATGTGACATTTGACGAGTCTTCAATGTTGAAGAAATCAGAAAACCAGACAAAGGTGAATGGTACTCCACAGCAGGTGGAGCATACTCAGCAGCAGGTGGAGTTTGAAACGACGACATTGAACGCAGTTAGATCTGTTGAGACAGATAATGGTACTCCTATGACAGAGGAGGATTTGGGAGATGATGGAGAGGGTTCTACTCAGGAACCTCAACAGCAACAAGAATCTATTGCAATTGATAGGCCAAGACGTGAGATTTGCAGACCTGCTCGATTTACTGATATGGTGGCCTATGCACTTCCAATTGTAGATGCTGATGTTCCTTCCACTTATAGAGAGGCAGTCAGATGTTCTGAAGTTGATGAGTGGAAGACAGCTATGAGCGAAGAGATGCAGTCTCTTCAGAAGAATGAAACTTGGGAGCTAGCTCAACTACCAAAGGGTAAAAAGGCAATTTGGTGCAAATGAGTATATGCAAAGAAAGATGGATTTCCTGACAAGAATGACGTCCGCTACAAGGCAAGGTTGGTGGCTAAAGGCTACGCTCAGAGGGAAGGAATTGACTACAATGAGGTATTTTCTCCAGTTGTGAAACATTCTTTCATTAGAATTTTGTTGGCCTTGGTAGCTCAGATGAATATGGTACTAGTTCAATTGGATATAAAAACTGTATTTTTACATGGTGACTTGGAAGAGGAAATCTATATGACTCAGCCAGAGGGATTCAAAGTTGCTGGTAAGGAAAATTTGGTATGCAAACTGAAAAGATCGCTTTATGGTTTGAAGCAATCTCCCAGACAGTGGTACAAGCGATTTGATCGGTTTATGATGGGCCAAAGGTACACACGAAGCAAATTTGATAATTGTGTGTATTTTCGGAGGCTATATGATGGTTCTTTCATTTATCTACTCTTATATGTTGATGATATGTTGATAGCTTCGACGAATATCGAAGAAATTGTAAAGTTGAAGACTCAGTTGAATCGAGAGTTTGAGATGAAAGATTTGGGAGAAGCTAAGAAGATACTAGGCATGGAGATTAGCAGAGATAGAGGGAGAAGCAAGATTTGTTTGACTCAGAAGCAGTATCTGAAGAAGGTATTACAGCGGTTTGGCATTACAGAGCAGTCAAAACCTGTAAGTACCCCACTTGCTCCTCATATGAAGCTCAGTGCATCTTTATCTCCTAGTACAGATGAGGAACGAGAGTATATGTCTCGAGTTCCGTATGCTAATGCAGTTGGTAGCCTGATGTATGCTATGGTGTGTACAAGACCCAACATTTCACATGCAGTTGGAGTTGTGAGCAGGTATATGCATGATCCTGGTAATGGACATTGACAAGCAGTGAAATGGAGTCTACGGTATTTACTGAAAACCGTAAATGTTGGCTTAGTCTTTGAGAGGGATGATACATGTGGTCAGTATGCTATTGGTTATGTTGATTTAGATTATGCTGGTGATTTGGATAAACGTCGGTCGACAACCGGTTATGTGTTTACTCTTGCAAGAGCACCAGTGAGTTGGAAGTCTACTTTACAGTCTACAGTGGCTTTGTCTACTACAGAGGCAAAGTATATGGCAATGACAGAGGCTGTGAAGGAAGCTATTTGGTTACAGGGATTGCTGGATGAATTAGGAATTGGGCAGAAGAAGATTAGTCTTTATTCTGACAGTCAGAGTGCTATCCATTTAGCGAAGAATCTAGTGTTCCATGTTCGTACGAAGCATATTGATGTTCGGTATCATTTTGTGCGAGAGATTATTGATGAAGGGAGAATCTTACTTCAGAAGATTGAGACTGCCGAGAATCCCGCAAATATATTGACTAAGGTTGTGACAGCGATCAAGTTTAGTCATTGTTTGGACTTGATCAATATTGTACGGTTTGACCGCGCCATTAGGCGCATTTGGAGGCGTTGCAGTTGTAATAGAGAATGTGGAAAAAAAAAGAGTCTTGTGGTGGAATGGCTAAATCGCCAAGGTGGATAATTGTTAGAATTGTGGCTCTTTAGCCATTGTGTGTGTGTGTGCAAGGATCCCACATGGAGTGGGAGTCTTTGTGTTGGAGAGACTTAGGCTTATAAATTAAAGCCAAGTCTTCTCACTTAGTTGTCCCATTTTGAAAATTCTCTTCCACCCCCTATATTTGTAAGGTCTCACATATAAGACCTCATAGTTTAAGGGCCTTTCATTAAGGACCTTAAAGTTTGTAATATTTATTTTTCCCCCTTTGTTTTGGGTATTTGTAGTATTGCCCAATTGTTTGAGTAATTACAGTTTGACCCAATTATTTGGGTAATTGCAGTTTGACCCAATAGTTGTGGAATTTGTATTGTGGCCCAAAAGTTTGTAATTCTCTTTGAAAATAGTGGAAAGTTTCTTCAGCGGCGCTCGAGGACGTAGGTATTTATACCGAACCTCGTTAAATCTTGGTGTTCTTTCTATTTCTGCATTGTTGGTTGATTGGTTGCCTCTTTAGTTGCTATTATATTCAATTACCTAGCATAGTTTATGGTTGTGCATTTGGTTGTTCTGTTAGTTATCACTTCTGCCGTACATAACAGATAGAAGATAAACTATCAATTAAGAGTTGGAAGAGAATTGAAAATGTAAAAGATGAAATATGGAAGAAAAGACCGAGAGATTCTCGGTAAGTGATTTCTTTCTTCTTTTTATCATCAAATTTTAAGCTGCCAACTTTCTCGTCTCGTTCGATGACAAAACATGCTCCTTCAGTCACCATTTATATATCCAGTAATACAACTCCACGAAGGAGAATATTATAATGCGAGCCAAAGTGAATATTATTTTTGTTGCACAAACAAATTAATATCCATTTTTTCTCAAATTCTTCAACCAATATCTTCGATATAGAAAATTTTTATGTAGTTTTAATGCTGCATTTTATTTTAGGATTGTGATTTGTGACCAGTTGGGTCAGTTCAGTTTCATGATTTTGTTTAAGTTGACAAATGAAGCTCAGTTAAAAGACATTCACAAGCGAATCTAACACATCAAAATTGGTATTATCAAGAATGGAATCTTCTAAAGCCAATGTCAGTTTTGCCAAAATTGCAAAATCGAGTTTGAAAAACCAATGCAAAATTCGATGAAAAGTTAGCAGCAAAACTGAGCTGGTGGAGATGGAAAAGAAAAGACATAACAAATAAGCAAATGCAAACGCAATGATGATTGGTGGATTATCATTTTCAACATCAACAAAATTGAGCGAAGAATATTTCCATCAGAGAGTGGGAGAGATAGAGTTTTATATTGAGATTGAAGTCTCAAGAGCAGTACAAGTCCAAAAGAGCCATCATAACCATGGCCACACACCTTGCTATTTACGGATATTAGTGAGCAATGACAAGCCACCTCGCGTGCACGTAAAGCGATCTTTTATGTATATAAATAAAGACTCTTAATAAAGGCACCCCTTGATTATTAATTATACATTCATTAATTTACAGCAAATATATTAATTATCAAAATCTAAAGGTATACATGCTAATTGCATGCTAATAGTAGTATTAATTAATGAATTTTCTGAGTGATTTGTGCTTCACAAAATAGCTTGTCTATTAGCTTCAGAAAAAGTTGTACGAGTTCTGTTACTTCTGTAGATGAGACAAAAGAAAATATTTGGTGAAGGAAGGTTATGTAAAGACAATTGATATGGATATGCTTATCGCCTTATCCACCTAATAGAACACAGAAGAGAATTAAAAAAAAGGGAATAGTAAAAGTTTCTGTAGATGAATACAAGAGGAATTAATGGAAGATTAAAGGGACTGTTTCATGGAAGTGTGAAAACCATGTGAGTGAATGCAATGAGACATTGACCTTTAAAAAATATTAAATTTTATTTTAGTTTTGATTTGGACACTACCTCTCTTATTTGGAAACTAGTGCTTTCTTTGTTGCTTAGACCATTAAGGCAGCACAATGAGTACTTTTCCAAGATGTTTATATATTATATTTTCAAGTAAAAATGGATTGTGTATTATAATTTTTTTTAAAGAAATTAAAAATGGGTATTAACAAACCATTATATTTTGATAATTATTTTATAATTTGTCCTCCTCTCTTACTAAATATTAAGCATTGTTAATTAATCTTCTAAGACAATTTAAGCGCACATAGTAATTTGTATGGGGTAATGTTGTCTTTTGAAATTAATCAATTAAGATGGGCTGCTCTATTGACAAGAAGGGTGCTCAAAAATTATTGTGTTATAGACTTAAAGATTGTGCGCTCACTCTCTCTCTCTCTCTCTCTCTCTCTCTCTCTTTCTTTCTCTCTCACACTCACTTCCTGACTCTATTTAATCCATTCTGAATTGTAAACATTCACAACACTTCTTGCTTCTTTCTTCTTTATTAATTTCTCTTCGTGAAGGCCATGGACATGGGCAAAAAACAGATCTTTCTCTCCGCCGTCTCTGGGTTGCTTATACTAAATCTTCTATGTTGTAGCTGCCATGGACTAGTGAGCACTACCGCTACTAGTGCTGAAGAAGAAGAAGCTGATAGGATTACAAGACTTCCTGGCCAACCAAAAGTCTCTTTCCAACAATTCTCCGGCTATGTTACTGTCAACAAAGCTGTTGGTAGAGCTCTCTTTTACTGGCTCACTGAGGCTGCAACTCATCCTTTGTCTGAACCTTTGTTGGCTTAACGGAGGTTAGTCGACGTGAAACCCCTTGAGCTATATTTCATACAGATTATGTATATGCATGTTTGTGTTACATATTTTTCATAAATGAAAATGAATTATATATTTTTTGTTACTGTTATATTGCTTCTAAATGATTTAAGCTGCGCTTGGTGCACCGTATAGAATTATATAATTATTATTGTAGTAGATAATATTGTATGAAATTATATAGTATAAGAATAAGTAAACTTTATACTATATTTAGTTTATCCTGTATTGTATAAATATTATAAAATACTGTATTTGATAAAAGATTGTATTTAACTATATCAAATTAATTTTTTAGATAATTAATTTTTTATTTAAATATTTAATAAATTATATTTATTTATTAAAATAATTCATTTAAATATTCAATAAACTAATAATTTAAATATTTATTTATTTATATATGTTTGCGGTATTTATTGTCAAAAACTGAAACAAAAAACAAAGTATAATTTAAATATTTTAATAATATAATATAATATAATATAAATATTATATTATAAAATATTATAATTTTAAAATTATTTATATTAAATTAATTTTTTAGATAATTAATTTTTATTTAAATATTTAATAAATTGTATTTATTTATTAAAATAATTCATTTAAATATTCAATAAACTAATAATTTAAATATTTATTTATTTATATATGTTTGCGGTATTTATTGTCAAAAACTGGAACAAAAAATAAAGTTGCATAATTTAAATCTTTTAATAATATTATATTATATTATATTATGTAATATTATATTATATTACATTACATTATATTATATTATATAAAACTTATGAATTAAAAATTATATCAAACAATTTCTCATATCCTTATCCTATCCGGCCTTAACACATATGGTAGGAAACATCATTATTTTACCTCTTTTTATGCTGTCCTTATACAGATCTTATGCAACCTTTTATTATGCTATCCACCATTCGGCCACACTAAACACGGTATAAAAAAATTTTATGTGAGCAGTACTTTTTATACTATACTATACGGGCTGTCAAACACGCCCTTGAATACACATAACATGGTTTTGAACGGTGAGATGATAAATTGTTCAGAGTTAATACTATTGGGTTACATAATTTAATTTAGACGTGTGAAAACAACAAAAGGGTTTAAGGCAACGAGTCTTTTCTGTTTTGCTGTCGACTAGCTTTGTAGCCCAAACTCATTTTAGAAAGTTCTCTCCAGCCTGCAATATATATATATGCAGGAAAAAGGATTTTAATTAATTACCTTTACATTATTATCATGTAACGGAGCTGCCAAAATATTTTCTTGCGAAAGATAGAGAAGGCAAGTGGCCCTAGCTCGCTCCCTTCTGGCCTGCAAGTGGTCAGAAATGATGATGACCTAACTAGCAAATGGAGCAAAACTCATCATGACTCATACATAACCCAACGACCAGTAAGACATACATCAGACAAAATTACAAACTTATACACGTTCACAAACTCTCTATCTCTCCCTTTCACACACACACACATACATCATTAAACACGTATGTATGCATGTACATAAGAAATTTAATGCTTGATAGCAACCAGCAACAGAGCACATTTAATAGGTCATAGCTAGCCATTGCTGGTCTCTTGGTGCACAATCAACACACAGCCAGCTACAGGGCCAGAGATTATGTTTAAACGTGTAGACTTTGATAGCAAAGGACAAAAAATTTAAGAATATTGCATTTCGTGAGGTAACATAGAATAAATGAGAAATCACAAAATAAGTTCTTTAAAATAATTGATCAGGTAAATGCATATTGTGAGTTGATATTCTGCAACATGATATGATCTTTTCAAATTTTGTTACTCCGTAGGATTTGAATTTATTTATATATTTATGCTTGAATTCTGTGGCATGCAGGTCCTGGTTGCTCTTCTGTGGCATATGGTGCCTCTCAGGAAATCGGGCCATTTAGAATTAACAAAATTGCCTCAGGGTTATACCTCAACAAGTTCTCCTGGAACAAGGAGGCCAACCTCTTGTTCTTAGAAACTCCGGCTGGCGTGGGCTTCTCTTACAGCAACCAGTCAGCGGATTTACTCGACACCGGCGACCACCGTACCAGTAGGAGCCATGCATATACTTCTACATCTTGTGCAATAATGACTTATATTGCTGTGTTTGAAATAGTTGTCAACTTTTTGGTAATTGGTAGGCCACATTGTTGAAGACTAGCAACATTAAATTATATGATGATGTTATATGGTACTATATATGTGCTAACTATGTCTTTATCAATTATCATATTGGCTTCCACATACATATATGAACCGTTGTCTCATTGACCTAATAAATTAAGCAAGTTAATCATGACTTTAAGCTAATTAAGATTTGCTACTTAAAGCAAAACAAGATGTGTGATTACCTAAACCACTCATAATCACATATTTATATATCTATCTTGGTGGGTCTTTGACTCTTTGAACCACCTTTAGTTGACTGATCAATTTGTGCTGTAGATACCCACAATAATTTGATAATACTCTTTGTTAAAAATTATAAATGCAATTTTAATTTGTTAGCCACATTGATTGAAACAAAATTATTTCACTTAAATATAGTTATTTTATTTTTTCAGCTAAGGATTCACTGCAATTCCAGATCCGATGGTTAGAAAGATTCCCACGATACAAAGGCCGCGAAGTCTATATTACTGGAGAGAGCTATGCAGGCCATTCTGTGCCTCAGCTGGCTAGGGAGATCATGATCTATAATTCTAAGTAAAAAAACCCCATAAATCTTAAAGGAATTATGGTAGTTAACTGTTAATTTAATCTGTATTTTTTTGACAAATTGCTTTTGATTTTTCTATCCAGAGTTTGGACTGTTTTTCTTTTTCAGAAACACAAAAATTTGACTGAAATAACGTGCAGGTTGGCAATGCAGTCACTGATAACTACTATGATAATCTCGGAACTGTGACATATTGGTGGAGCCATGCCATGATCTCTGATAAAACATACCGGCAACTCATCAACACTTGTGATTTCCGGAGGCAGAAGGAATCAGTTGAGTGTGAATCATTGTATTCTTATGCCATGGATCAAGAGTTTGGGAACATTGATCAGTACAACATCTATGCATCCCCTTGCAACAACTCAGATGGTAGCACTTCTACACGCCAGACCATTCGATTGCCTCATCGACCCCACAGGGTATATAAAAATATCTCATTAATTTGTATAGAAGATGGTGACAAAATTAACGAGAACATTAACAAAAGCTATAATCTCTCTTTTTTTTTTTTTTTTTTTTGGGTATGCTATCAGATTATCAGGCGGATAGCAGGTTATGACCCGTGCACAGAAAAATATGCTGAGATTTACTACAATAGGCCTGATGTGCAGGAAGCTCTCCATGCCAACAAAACAAGAATTCCTTGTAAGCGGACTGCTTGGAGGTGATCCCTTAACTTGGCTCGCAATTAAAGCGCAAGGCAGTTCTAACCTTGGGCCGGTTATTTTGCTAAACTTTGTTTGATCATTTGGTACAGTGAAATATTGAATCGCAATTGGAATGACACAGATGTATCAGTTCTTCCCATTTATAGGCAAATGATTGCTGGTGGTTTGAGAGTTTGGGTTTTCAGGTTGGCAAATTTGAATTTCGCTATCAATAATCGGACTTCTGTCCCCAATTTACACAATTCATTAGATGATAAATTTCATTTTTCTCTTTTGGCAATTGTAGTGGAAATGTAGACTCGGTGGTGCCAGTTACTGCCACTAGGTACTCTCTTGCACAACTAAAATTGACAACCAAAGTTCCATGGTACCCTTGGTATGTTAAAAAGCAGGTGCGTAGTTGTAACCTGTCTAACTAATTAAGCCTTCTCTTTGCCATATTTATTAATGAATTGATGGATTAAGTGTACAGGAATTCTTGGCATTCTTCTGTAGTGACATAGGCATAGGGCAGGTTACCAACTTACCAGCTGGATTCTAGCTAGGTCTCATAAATATATTAATCAGTTTACAGTATAATTGAATTTTCTGTTTGAACTTTGAATTCAAGAGTCAAAAGCATGCATGCCCCTATGAATAGATAATTGTCAGCATCAGAGTTTTCAACTGATTTAACCAAGAAAAAAATTATTAAAAAAAAGAAGATCACATGTTTCTGATGCTATAATTACCTAACACATTAGGGTTGTGTTCTTTTTTGTTTCATAAACTCCGTTTTTTATTTTTTGAATATACAACTCGTGTAAAACGTGTTCTTTTATGTTTTTGTAATATGTTTTCACAAAAAAAAATTTTTAACGTTTTCGGAGTTCAAATTCATCCCTCCCTAACTCTTCTCTCACTGTTTTCGTCTTCTATTTTTTACTTCTCTCTCCATTTCCAAGTTCAAAACCCGTTCCTCCATACTTTGCAGATACTGTTCACTCAAATCTCCTACTTCACTCAACTGTAATCCGAACTCCCGTTTCTATTTCATCACACCCATGTTTCAATGAAGCATCCCCCCCATCCATTCTTGGAAACCTTCAACCTTCACTGGCGTATTTGCTGGAAATTGACAATCATTGGGAGAAAATCTGGTATTGCATTCAATGGAGACGAAGACGACGAGATTTGTCGAGTGTCATCGAGTGTCGAAGGGTTGTGTCGGATCGAATCTCGACATGTTGGACGATAGTGTCAAGTGACTAGGGATTGTGTCAAGTGGAGGATCGAGTGTCGTGTTAGTGCGTCGAGTGGAGTGCCGAACGTAACGAGTGTCAGATGTAAATTTCGTCAAGTTCGTGTGTCAAGTATTGGTGTCGGGTTAGTCGAGCGTCTATTGTCGTGCGTCGCGTGTTAAGTGGTTATGTAGTGTCGAGTGTCGAGTGTCTTGTGTCCAGTTGCGTCAAGCGTTTGGGCTAGAAAATTCGGTTTTGTCATTGTATAAAACGTTCATGTATGAACGTTCAATTTCATGCTTCGTCAATGTATGTAACATTAATGTTTTAAACACTAGTTTTTGTGCTTTTTCATTAAACTAAATATTCGTGTATGAGATTTTCCTTTATGTGCTTTGTCCAGGTATAATACATTCATCTCTCTTTACGAATAATGTATTAAACCCGAATTTATGTGGTTCGTCAATGTATAAACCATACGTGTGTTGTGCGTAAATTCTCATTCATGTATGAGTGCAATGGGACGAGATACATGTATGTAGTAATACAACCGTAAAATATGTATTTACAAGTTTTCGTACCAATAAACATGGAAAACATATGTGACTATACAAAAAATGTCACTATACAATAATGCATAAAAAATCCACAAACTAACTACCAAAAAATATGTGTAACTATACATCATATATGCATGACATGAAATCATGGTTTAGTCGTATTGGGCTGTTGCTCAACCTCCGCTGAATCTCAATCTCATTCAGGATGAAGGATAGTCCAAATTCACTTGCCATTTACTTGAACCTGCAAATACAAGGCCGTTATAATTAAATATGATGCAAAAAGGTAAAAAACAATGCAGAAACAAGCAACCTGCCAAAACACTCGACGAAACTCGACAAAATCCGACACTCGACACTCGACACAAGATATACCCAATGTCGGATTCATAATCTGACACTCGAAACCAGGCATATCGAGTATCGGTTTGGATCTGACATGACTCGACATGTCGTGTCGAGTGTCGAGATAAAATCGACACTCTCCTTCATCTATCTGCGATGAAACCCGTTGGTTTTCATAGTTTTCATGCACATCAAACCACAAAATTCACCTAATAACACTATATTTATCCCTAAAAACACATAATAAGTTCACAAATCCGACGGAAACTCAAATCCCCAATTAAGATTTCCTAAAAACTGAATAAAATTTAACGAAAAAGAAAACAACCAAATAAATCACAAAAACAGAAGAATAAACGTACCTCAGTGACGATTTTTGCTTCTCTCTGCATCGTCTTGCTTCTATCCTCAGAGGAGGCTCATGCCGGTTTGCGTTTCCAGCGGTGTCGAGGGGTTTCGGATATATTTGTCTAAAGAGCGAAATAGGGCTTTGGGAATAATTCGAAAGGTTGAGGGTATTTTAGTCTTCTTGTCAAGAAAGTGTCTATAACATGAAAATTTTTCAAGATGTGTTCAAATTTCATTAAGGGTCTCTAATTATGTCTATTTTTTCAATTTTCTCTTTTTTTTTTTAATCTTAGCAAAACACGTTTATAATAAGCACTATAAAGTGAAGTGAAAAAGAAAAGAAAATACTTGGGTGAAAATATCGTAGGAAGCAAAAGGTGATATTGTTTGTATAATTAAACATTTGTTATTTGTTAACAATATGTATAATGGGAGCATGCATTTAGTTTAAAATATTATTTGTTAATAATCCTTTTATTTATACAATTTGTAAGAACAAGTGTTTTGGATTCATTTTCAAATGCATTTTATATTTTTGTTTCCAAAATTTGATGTCAATTATTCATTTCCAAACACATATCTTATTTTTTTTTTCAAAATTTCAGTTTAAGAATTCATTTCCAAATACATATTCTTAAAACTATTTTCAAATTTGCATTTTACGAATTTATTTTCAAACGCATATCTTTTACTTAAAATACATTATCTAAATCATAGAAATTTATTTTCCAAATCATTTTGAATACAAAAACATATAATTAAAAAAAAACACAGTATAAAATTGTAATTAGATCTTTGACCATCACTGAATTGACACCTAGAAAAAGTAAAAATGTTAATCTAATAATTGTTATATTTTCCTGATAAGGTGGGGGGCTGGACAGAGGTATACGAAGGGCTAACATTTGCAACTGTAAGAGGGGCAGGTCATGAAGTACCATTGTTCAAGCCAAGAGCAGCTCTGCAGCTATTCAAATCATTTCTGAGAGGGAAACCACTTCCAAAGTCTTGAAGGGAAACAGCAACTGGGCAAAAGATGACAAAAAATTGTAAAAGCAGCCCGTGTATGCATACATCGCCTGCACTGTAGTCTTTCCCAATACTTGTACATGTGAACACAGAACACTTAAAATGCTGACAGATTCTTTGACTTCTAAACACTAAATGCTAAAGATATTTTTGTCGTTCATCTTTCACGAAATCATCTACTTTTTTTTTAACCGAGCCGCTTTCCTCTTCTATCTCCGCCGCTGCTTTCATGTGATAGCTCTGCCATCCCATCTTTCATTTTCTCCGAAATTTTCATCCAAGTTTTATTTAATCTGGTCTTATCGCCAGTTATTGACAAGTATTAGCTGTTTATAGATCATAAAGTTAAAAATTTGTAGAGCTTATTTTCTTTTTCCTCTTCTCCACTTGTTCTAGCAAACTGAAACTTCAACAAATATTTGCAGGTCTTTTTACGGACTTCTATATGGGAGTTAACAGATAAATATTAGTAGAAGATATAGATGTTGTTCATAAGCTCTTATGAAGGAACAAAAACAAGAAGAATCATACAATCTAGCTATCAGGACGGGGACTAATGCATGTGGATAGAAGATAAACTATCAATTAAGAGTTGGAAGAGAATTGAAAATGTAAAAAATGAAATATGAAAGAAAAGACTGAGAGAAAATAAAAGCTGAAAGTGGACGCGCAATATTTTCTTAATCGTTCAACCATCGGATGCAGCGTGGATACATTCAACGATGATAGTGTTTGGTGCGGATATAAGAAATGTTTCGGGAGTCCGGATAAGAGAATAATTGTATATAAGTATATATATATAAAAGTTTAATTTTAATTTTTTTTTAAATGAAGTTAGATTTATGTGACTACATTCTGTAACTAAATAATAGCTAAGGAAATTTTCTTTTAAAGTTGTACTATAAGATTTATGATTTATTTAATTGCATATAATTTTTTTCCTTTCCTAAATTTGGCTGAGCTACAATCTATACATATTTTATTAAACTATTATAATATATATTTATATATATTTATACACGTTTATAACTTATTTTGAAAATCTTGATTTGGCTGTAGCCCAGCCGAGCCGCCACCCAATTAGGTCTCTTTATATCCTAATACGATGTAAAATTGAATAGAAAGTAAATCTGAATGATATCCTTGAGGTTTGTCAAAGTCCTATACTTTACAGCAGTTTTGAAAATTTTACGGACCTTTCAATATGTCCAAATACATATCAATTTTTGACATATTTTATAATTGTTTACTCTTTATCATGATTTTTAATAAAAATAATTTGCTTTAGTAAAAGGTTTATAAGGATTTTCGAAATCACATATATTTTAATAGGATTTGAGCAAACATTAAAGAACATAAATATATAAGATTTATACCAGAACAATGAAGTAACTTACGAGAGATAAGTTTCAATATAAAAGTTAACACGTATACTTTATTCTTTTTGTAGGATGTTATTATTATTAATTTATATAAGAATACATTAAAAGTGTACTTAAAAAGAACTAATTTCGGTAATGGTACCAAATATGTTTATTTACTTATTAATGTCTGAATGTGACATCTAATACGTTAAGGTCCCAGTAGCACATTTATGAGACGCTGCTCAAAAGAAGAAAAACTGCAAGAAATTGGAGCAATGTCAGTTTTGCTACTTGTCACCTTGTGCTGTTCGAGACTCTGACAACTGACAACAAACACATTACTTTATCCCTGTTTGGACTGCACGATCAATGTCTTCAAAAAGAGGGAGTCTGTCGTGCCTCGGAGGCCCAATTAACAGCTCGTACACTGTAATCTTTGTACTTATTCAACATTGATATCTGATGTTGTTACTTTGCTGCTTTAATTAAACTTGAAGAATAACGATGGCTCTCAAATGGGGTTCTCCTCCTTCATCTCCTGCACCAAATGCGGCCACATTGACTAAGAAATCTAAGAGTTTGATGCCTGCACATGTCAAGGTTGTAGGTGATGCTGCTGATGGCGATGGTGGCTGCTGTGGAAGTGGGTTTCCATCGTTTCTGCCAAAAGAGGTCCAGAACATCAACGACGCGCTTGCTAGAAGTTTGGCTCAGAGGATTCAGAGACTCCCTGTACAGGTTTACTCACAATAAGTATGCATGATTAGATTTTTGGAAGGAAAAAATAAAAGTGGCCTTTTCTTGAATTAAAGCAAACTGTGAATTGAAAGAAACCCTTTTGAGGTTTTAACTATTATGTTGATTGCCAACTTGTAAATTACACACAAATTTAGCTGTAGGAGTGATATGGGGTTATTGGTTAACAAGGCTAATAGTCTGGTTAGGTGTGCCCGTGTGGTGATTTGAGGTCAAAACCCTTGTAATATCGCAAAACAGTAGAGAATTATAGGATAGAACTTGGCTTTTTTTTTTTGGGTATTCGGACTATGAATTTCAAGACTACTTTCTTTTTCATTCATTGTTAGATACGGATTTTAATTTTTGCATGTTTAATTGTATAGCTTGGATTGAACTTGTACGCAGGCTTTTTCTTTTCTTTTCTTTTTTTCTTTTTTTTTTTTTTTGGTGGAGACTTTTCAGAATACGTTTGCCTACTTAGAATTTCTCTTTGTGGAAAGGTACGCCTGTCCACTTTGCATATCCATGACTAAACATTTTCAGATTGATAAGCAATCCACTATTATAATGTGTGGTCAATCTTTATTTATTTTTATAGTCATGATTACACAAGATAGATAATATGACAAAGCGCAGATTAAAGAATTTATAAAGGAACAAAAGTTAGCGAATCCGGTCTATTTGGGCTTGTGAATTTTACAAGTTTGATTTCACAACGGTATTAGATACCAAAACACACTAAAGAGAAATCATACAGACAAACTACTTTATTGATTATATTTTTAAAGAATTGAGATCTCCTAACATGACTTAAGATATAAAATATAAAGCCGAAAAGGAACCACTAACTTAACTACACATAGTATTATTTGGACTAAGATATAGAAGGATTTAATTGCTGATGAATTCCTAAGATTTGAGTTGTTACATGTCTTTAACCACTTGGAACTTCCAGTTGTGATAGTCTGTGCACTTTACTTACTCTAGCCTATAAGATTATTAGTCCCTTAGCCCTCTTATTATGTGGAACTTATGTGGCTTGCTTGCTTGTGTATAGCAGACTGAATTTTCAGAAAGTTGCATAATGAGTAGTTGTGTGAAACCAAGGATAAAATGCAAAACCAACCCAATTGTCCTTCTGCATTCTTTTGACAGGTTTGTGCTATGTTTAACCTATATTACAGTTATAATTATCTTATTTCCTGCTGAACCCGGTTCAATATGTTGCATTACTTAGTTCTTGTTTAGAATGGAGGAGCGCATACCCCTTGCTTGAGCAGGCTGGTTTGGGGGCTTGGGCAGTTGATATTCTAGGATCGGGCTTCTCAGACTTAGGTTCATCATTTGTCTTAATTGCTTCTCTGGGTTGAAAAATCTGTTATTTTTGGTCGATGTGGAAAGTGTGCCTTATGATACTAATTTACTTTCTTTTTTTCTTTTCATTTCTTCACCCAACAAGAGAATCTTCCACCATGTGATGCAGCATCCAAGCGCTACCATCTTTATAAGGTATTTGATGGATTTTTCAACCAGGCTTTACATTATCTAACAGCAGCATTAACTGTCTAATGTGATATGACAAACTAAACTTTCACTATTAACAGTAATGGTTTGATTTTATTCCTCAAGCTTAGTGACTGATTACTTCCTTGCTGCAATTTTAGCTTTGGAAGTCCTACATTAAAAGGCCAGTAGTATTAGTTGGACCCAGCCTTGGTGCTGCACTTGCAATTGACTTTGCTGTCAACTATCCTGAAGCTGTAAGTAACTTTTTTTCTTTTTGACCTGTTATAATGCATTATCTGAACATGTAATTACTGCCTTTCAGACTCTTAGAATATCATACCTTCACACTCTTTCTAAGTTTTATCATTAATGTAAACATAATTTAAGTTGAGCTCCGCATTTGGATTCACAACCATCATGTTCTATTCAGCTAGAGAATTTGAGGGCTATCAATCATAGGAGGAATGATAAATAATTATAATTCGGCTAAGAATCCAAGAATGATTTTTAGCCAAGGGATTGAATAATTAATGACTCAGCCTAAGTTAAGTTGAGCAGATCTAAGTAACTTTTAGTCCGTTGTTGGAGTTTGAACTTGATTAACTCACTTGATTATAATGGAACTTTTAACCTGAGGTCCATGTACATGTCGTCTTTTTGTAAGCATAGAGCTTCTGGCTGATAATTGGTCCATGACCAGTATCTGCCTGGTTTGATTGCGTTGAAAGCTGATCTGTCTGTGGTCCATTCATTAAAATTTGGGGGCCGTGAGTCCTGGAGCCATATAACTTTTAGCTGTTAAGAGATACAGAACTATGAAGATATTGATCTACCGGGCGATAAGAATGCTGAAGACCTTCAAACCTGTCAACCTTGAATTATACTGTATGTGTACTCTATATGTTTGACGTTGATAGTTGAATGAAGACCTCCTCCTATGTCTTGTTCATTTGAATAAAGGCCTCCTTATATGACTTTGTTCAGTTGAGTGAAGACCTCTTTATATGACTTTGATCAGTTGAATGAATACCTTGTTATATATGTAACGCCTCAAAACCGAAACACAAATATTACTAATATGCTCATAAATTATTAACAATAAACCTCTAAACAAAAACTTCAATAAGTCTTTTTATTACATATTTTTAAAAATGAAACAAAGCCTCGACATCAACCAGCAAGCACAACTACTAACTTCCAAGACTACTCTACAAAATTTTAGAGACAAGGGGTGAGCCGTCAACTCGGTAAGAAAAATCATACACAACCATTTAATATCTTAAAACAATTATAAAAAAAATCATATAATTCATGTTTTAATACTTCAATTCTAGAATCATATCTTAATAAAAACGGAGTAATAAGCATTTGTAATATTTAAGATCAAAGAAATCATTCACAATCATTAAAGATCAAAAAACATTTATCGACTCATATCACATAGTGCCACCCGTAATCCTGGTGACCCGACCCAGAAATCAGACAATATATCACGTGTAATCTCGGTGACCCAGTTCAGAAATATGTCACCCGTAATCCGGGTGACCGGGGTCAGAAAGTTGTGTGCACACTAATACCACAGTTGGGTTCAGAATTCAGAGTTTACAATAGTATTAAGATACTATGGACAATTAGTCAAAACATTTCAAAATCGTGGCAAATAACACAATACTCAAAATACATATTCTAATGACTTCTCGTAGATAATAATAAGGTCGTCAAAATATCAAAGCTTGTAAAAAAAATGTCAAGAAAACATTTAATATATATGCTGAATTTTTGTAAAAATAATTTGTTGAAAGTCCTTTCACTAAAACGATTTTTAACATAAAAACGGTTTTTGAGAATCAATTTAAAAGATTTGCTAAAACTCTAATTCTATAATTTATGTTCTAAAACAGAAAATAATTCATATAATATCTCATGAAAATATTTTATAACATATCAAGATATTCATTAAGAATACGTTACACTTTAATCACAGTATATGTATGATATTACTTACTTTGATCGATCCAAAAAGAGAAATATCGTAGCTTCTACTCGTCCAACTATTGTCCTAAGACATAACCAGAAAATATTTTGATAAAGTCATAAACTCAACATCTAAAATATGCTACAAAATTCCCTTAAAATTTCTTAAGCAAACCGTTCTGCCTAAGTCTCATTCCCTGAATAGAGGTGATTCTATAAATTTTAGAAATTCATATCTTAATCCGATTAACCTAGGATTTTGCAGAGGCGAACTAGACACATAAAGTATTCAATTAAAAAATTTTCAAAGGAATTTACGACCATAAACTATTTTTAAATGATTTTCGTTTTCTGCTGGTAAATTCTGTCCAGAATTTTTAGATTAAGACATTTCAAATTTAAAATTCCATAACAATTATTCTACATATTGATAAATCCTGGAAATTTACAAAAACATATATATCATCTTTGAAAAGCAGCATATAAAATTTGAGAAATTTTTGACTCCTCTATTGTATCAAAAAAAATTCTGAAATACGTAACATCCAGAAACTACAGTATTTTATAGGATTTCAATAGAAAGTTCAAAAATTCGTAATAAAATTATACGCCTTCATAATTATGTCTACAACAACATATGAAAATACCAAACTGAAAATCGATCTTTAAGACTCTTAATAAATTCAAAAATTATAAACTGTTCCTTAAACCTCTGCAGAAATCTTAGTATAAATCTAGGCAATAATAATTTCTACTAAATAATCATTATAACAAATTAAAGAGAATATGATCTTATCTTGAAATTCTCTGAGTTTCAAAGCCTCCACCTAGCTTTTGATGTTTAAAAGCCTAATTGTGATGTCATAATAATGTTTATATATACTAGATAAGGTAAAAGTATTTCAAAAGTAATAAAACTCAACCACTATTAATCTCTTCCAATTTAAATTTAATTAAAACTCTTTTTTTAATAATTATTATCATTATCCTTGACTAACTCTTATAATGACTTATATAGCCCTATCAAAAAATTACGTTTGTTACAATATAATTTTCCAATGACATAAAATAAGAGACCTCAACCAATTTTTCAAGAGTTTAAGACTTTCTGATTTCTTGATGTTGACGCACTTTTGCTCATCCCTGATTTCTCCCCAATTTTTTATCCTAGAGTATGGGGTACTTAGTTCAACTATGTTTGTTCTTAAAGATAATTAGGGAAAAGAAAATGTATTAACTTTATTTCTGAATGAATTTCCAGTACAAGGAACAAGGAAATTTATAGGAGAAAATCTCCCATAAATAAGGAAAGAAAATAATAATCCCTTTGATTAAGGGATATATAATAAAGACAGCTAATCAACCAGATTTAGTCAAGGACTAAATCTGTTTATTTCAGCTAATTAATTCCTGAAAATCAGAAAATTAATTCCTAAAAATCAGAACATTAATTCCTAAAAATCAGAACATTGATTCCTAAAAATCAGAACACTGATTCCTAAAAATCAGATCATTAAATGTAGAATTTCTACACTCCCCCTCAAGCTGGGGAGTAAATGTCAATCATTCCCAGCTTGGATATCAGTAGTTCGAATTTAATTCTTGGAAGGCCTTTTGTAAGAACATCAGCTATTTGAAGATTGGTTGGAGTATGGCTGAGACTAAGTATGCCACCCTCAATCTTCTCCTTGATAAAATGCCGATCCAGCTCCACGTGCTTAGTTCTGTCGTGATGGACTGGATTTTTAGCAATACTTATTGCAGCCATGTTATCACAAAATACCTTCATTGAAGTGTTTGTAACTCTCAATTCTTCAAGTATTCTCTTCAGCCACATTCCTTCGCAGATTCCTTGTGCTAAGGCTCGAAATTCTGCTTCAGCACTACTTCTTGCTACCACTGTCTGTTTTTTACTCCTCCATGTGACTAAATTTCCCCAAACGTAGGTACAATAGCCAGTTGTAGATCTTCTATCAGTTATGCTTCCAGCCCAATCAGCATCAGTGAAAACCTCAATCTCTTTGGTGGTATTTTTCTTAAAAAACAACCCTTTTCCCGGTGACATTTTGAGATACCTAAGAATTCTATTTACTGCCTCTTGGTGAACTTCTTTCGGATCATTCATAAACTGACTTACAAAGCTAACGGCGAACCCAATGTCAGGTCTAGTATGGGAGAGGTAAATGAGTTTCCCCACTAGGCGTTGGTACCCTCCTTTGTCAATGGGTGGACTCTCTTCTTCTAAGCATGCTTTGTAACCAGGTTCCATAGGCGTGTCAGCTGGCTTACACCCTAACATACCTGTCTCCTTGAGTAGGTCCAAGACATACTTTCGTTGAGAAACAACAATCCCTGCTTTTGATCTAGCGACCTCCATTCCTAGAAAATATTTGAGATATCCTAGGTCTTTAATTTCAAATTCTTTAGCGAGTCCCTTCTTTAGATTCTCAATTTCTTCATGAAAATCTCCGGTGATAATTATATCATCCACATACACAATAAGAATAGAAATCCTCCCATTTGTCGAGTGTTTGACAAACATGGTATGATCGGCTTGCGCCTGTATGTACCCATGTTGCTTGACTGCTCTTGTGAATCTGTCAAACCAAGCCCTTGGTGATTGTTTAAGTCCATAAAGTGATTTTTTAAGTTTGCACACTTTGTGGACGTTGTTCTTGGTCTCAAATCCAGGTGGAATCTCCATATATACTTCTTCCTCTAGGTCTCCATTTAAAAATGCATTCTTGACATCCATTTGATGCAGTGGCCAGTCAAGATTAGCAGCTAGTGAGAGTAGAACACGAACGGTATTTAACTTAGCAACCGGGGAGAAGGTTTCTTGGTAGTCAATACCGTAAGTTTGAGTAAATCCTTTTGCTACCAATCTGGCTTTATACCGATCTATACTTCCATCTGGTTTGTATTTGACGTTGAAGACCCATTTACATCCCACTGGTCGTTTTCCTTGTGGTAATTCAGAGAGTTCCCATGTGCCATTCTTCGTAAGGGCTCTAATCTCTTCTTCAATAGCTGCCCTCCACTCAAGCTTACCTAGAGCTTCTTGAACATTTCTAGGTATTTCAACAGTAGACATATTAGTAACAAAGGCACGATATTGAGAGGACAATCCCTTATATGAAACAAACCGATGTATAGGATGTTGAGTGCAGGATCTTACTCCTTTCCTTAATGCAATAGGGATGCCTAAGTCATTATCAGTGTGAAAGTTATGAGTTGTGTTACCTGGAAGTTCTGAACTTGGATTAGTCGGATTGGACTCTTGAGTTTGCTCAGAAAATGTTGGGGACTCCTCTTCTAGGACCTTTTCCCTCCTTGAATAAACACGTAACTCTTTGTTGGTAGTATTGTGGATTTCTGGAGTGAGTGTATTGGGAAACATTTCTAAATTTTCTGGTGTGAGAATAGGCAGGGTAGGCTCAGATGAAGGTCTATATGGTCCGTAGGATGTCTCAGTTTCCAACTCATTTTGTAGGCTCGGATTAACCGTTGGAACATTAGTGGCAGGAGTAAAGGTAGGCTCGGGTATTGTGACATTAGGCAGCCAAAAACCACATTCATTTGTGTTTGAGTTCTCCCCCTGAATGTGGGTTTTATGATAATAGGGTTGATTCTCAAAGAAAGTTACATCCATAGTGATATAGGTTTTCTTGGTAACAGGAGAGTAACATTTATACCCTTTTTGAGTGGAGGAATATCCTAGAAACAAACATTTTATGGCTCTAGGATCAAGTTTGCTAGGGTTAGGTTGGTGGTTATGGACAAAAGCAGTGCACCCGAATATTTTTAGTGGAAGGAAGGAGAATATTCGAAGCTGAGGATAGGATTGGTAAAGTGTTTGCCATGGTGTTTGAAAACGAATAACTCTAGATGGCATTCTATTGATGAGATATGTAGCTGTGAGGACGGCCTCCCCCCAAAAATAACTTGGGACATTCATGGTGTACATAATGGATCGGGCCACCTCCAAGAGGTGTCTGTTCTTTCGTTCTGCAACCCCATTTTGTTGGGGTGTATTCACGCAAGAACTCTGGTGGATTATTCCGTGGGTTGAAAAGTAATCTTTCAGGATTGAATTGAAATAATCTGTGGCATTGTCAGTCCTAAGGATATTGATTTTAGCTTGAAACTGATTTTGGACCATACTAAAGAAATTTTTCAAGATAATACCTGCATCTGATTTTTGTCTCATTAAATACACCCATGTCACTCTTGTATGATCATCAATGAAAGAGATAAACCACTTAAATCCAGAAACGTTATTAACCCGAGAAGGTCCCCAAATATCACTATGAATGATTGAAAAAGGATGAGATGTTTTATAACCTTGGATTGGATAATTGTTTCTCACATGTTTTGAAATTTGACATGCCTCACATTGAAAGTGTTTGATGGTTTTATCATTGAATAAACTGGGAAACAACTTTTTCAGATAAATAAAATTAGGATGTCCTAATCTATAATGCCACAACATAATAGCATTTTCGTTATTGGACAAACCAGGAAATGACACACTACTAGCAGATAGAGTTTGTTCATCAGGATTACTATGAGTCTTGAGAAGATAGAGTCCACCACACTCCTTAGCATTGCCAATCGTCCTCCCCGATTCCAAGTCCTGAAATTCACAATGAGTAGAGAAAAATTTAGTAACACAGTTCATATCCCTTGTAAGTTTACTAATAGATAATAGGCTGCAAGATAATTTGGGAACCAACAAGACAGATTTTAGGGTCAGATTATCGGAAATGACCACTGAACTCATTCCTTCCACCTTGGATAGAGACCCATCAGCTATTCTCACCATAAAGTCTCCTGGATAGGGTTTGTATGTATGAAAAAGTGAAGCATTACCAGTCATGTGATCCGATGCACCAGAGTCTATTATCCAAGAAGTTGAGGTTTCCATATGTGATTTAAAAGCTACTACAGGATTACCTCTTTGCGCCACCAAACTTGTGCTTGCAATAAGATCATGTTGAGAGGACTGTGGTGCTATTGAAGAGGAACTGAACATTTTTTTAAGCAGTTCTAACTGTTCTTTGCTAAATAGATTTGTCTCAGGTGTCGGTTGTGGCTTTTCTCCGGCTGAGGTAAAACCACGACTTTCTGCTGCTCCCTTTGGCTTCCAATCTGGAGGTTTGCCATGGAGTTTCCAACACTTCTCACGGGTATGACCAGGTCGATTGCAGTGATCACACCAAGGTCGTTCACCTCGCTTGTTCATGCGTGGATCATGATTGGATCTTCCATTCGAAGTAAAATTCTTGGACACCAAGGCAGATCCTTCTGAGTTAGAGGTGAGAGGAGAAGGATCATCAGATAACATCACCTTACGACGTCCCTCTTCACGTCGTACTTCAGCAAATGCCTCCTCTGTTGAAGGAAAAAGAACTCGAGCTACCACACGACCACGAACTTCATCAAGATTCCGATTTAGCCCGGCCAGAAAATCAAACACCCGTTCATTTTCAAGCTTGCGCCGTTGTTTAACAATACACTCAGCACAACATGAGTCATCATTATTGAATAGGTCAAGTTCTTGCCATAAATCTTGGAGATCAGAAAAGTACTGAGTAACTGAACTTGTACCTTGCTTTAAAGCTTTTAGTTTTAACCGGAGTTCAAATATTTGGGAAGCATTGCCAAGATCTGAATACATTCTGCGGGCTGCATCCCAGACTTCTTTAGCCGTTTTAAAGAACAAATAGCGACGACTAATCTTGGGCTCCATGGAGTTGATAAGCCATGCGAGAACAATAGAATTTTCAGCCATCCAAGTATTGTAGATGGGACTATTTGGGGAGGAGCAGCAAGCTCACCTGTGATGTAACCAAGTTTGCCCCGACCGCAGATAACAATTTTGACAGATTGTGCCCACTGTAGATAGTTTTTTCCATCCAACTTGTGGGCTGTGATATGAAGAGAAGAAAGATCACCACCGGAAAGAGTGGTGGAGAAAGAGTGAGGTGTCTCATGGGACTGGCCGGAAGTTGGAGATTCAGGATTATCTCCTGTCATGGCAGCCCCATATTTCACCATTTTTGGGAGAAGAAATCAGATTTCCCGCTCTGATACCATAAAGATAATTAGGGAAAAGAAAATGTATTAACTTTATTTCTGAATGAATTTCCAGTACAAGGAACAAGGAAATTTATAGGAGAAAATCTCCCATAAATAAGGAAAGAAAATAATAATCCCTTTGATTAAGGGATATATAATAAAGACAGCTAATCAACCAGATTTAGTCAAGGACTAAATCTGTTTATTTCAGCTAATTAATTCCTGAAAATCAGAAAATTAATTCCTAAAAATCAGAACATTGATTCCTAAAAATCAGAACACTGATTCCTAAAAATCAGATCATTAAATGTAGAATTTCTACAGTTCTTAAACCCTTTTTAACCCTCAATTTTACAGGTTGAAAAGATGGTTTTGATCAACCCAAGTGTTTATGCAGAAGGCACGGGTAATCTGGCAAAATTACCAAAAATGGTAGCCTATGCTGGGGTAAGTCTCCATGTTCCACGACTTAAGTGAGTCTTGGATGCTTGGCTTGTGTAGTGATATTGCAATGCCAGAGAAGTCTCTACTGCCACATGTGAGGTATTCTAGACATATGGGGTAAGCATGGGTTAACAAAAAGAATAAGAAAATGTAAAATGAAAGAGGTTAAGAAAATGGAAGGAGGGAACACACTTCCAGAGAGACCTTATGATAATGTGTTCACTAAAATTAATCGAACACCTGAAATTTACTGTTTAACTTTTATATTTTATTTTTAAAATTTTTTATTTCATTGTCTTCCCATTTTATTTTTTGATTGCTGGCATGAGAAACATGTTGTTTATGCAGGATAGTTTACACTGGACACTGATATTCATACTATAAGATAGGGGTTGCTATTCTCTCTATTTATCTCTCTCATCATTCTAGTGTGCTAAAGTTGATATTTTTTGCTGTCACATCTTCCATAACCAAGTATGACGCTGATTATATGGCAAACAAGATGTTTCTGCACCACAAAAAAAATGATGTTTCTTTGTCCTGTCTCCCCATTTTTTTTTTTTGTCATTTATCAGATTTACTTGGTTATTCAACTCATGTCACCTAACCTTTCTATAAACTTTGCGGATCAGGTTTCATTATTGAAGAGCATCCCACTACGGCTTTATGCTAATATACTAGCCTTCAATGGGATTCCATTATCTAAGGCATTAGATTGGACTAATGTGAGTTTTTTCTTTTGATTTTATATAATTTTCTTTCCTGTCTACACAGATGGTTTTTATTTATGGGATACTTCTGCACAAATAAGTCAAGCCAAGTAAATACTTTGCCTCTTGATCTTGGCTTGAAGTACTTGCTCAACTTTTGAACTTGGTTTGAGCTCAGTTAAGCTTGGAATACAAGACTCAAGCTAAATTCATGTTAGACTGCAAAGGATATGAGCCAATTTGAGCTTGACCTTGAGCCTAAATAAATGGTTTTTGCTCGAAGTTTTTTTAATACATAATGCAATGTATTATAATTTGTAAATTAAATTTGCTGTAGTTACTATTATATATCATTTATGCCTTGTGTCCACCCGCTTGTAAGTGTGTATAGTAGCATATATATGATATAAATTAACTATCTATATAGTATGCTGAACTTCTAGAGGTTGAAGTTTTACGCTTGAAAACCCAAGTCCATTATCCACCTTGAGTTTGGTTCAATTGTTAAACAAATAGAGGCAAATCAAACTCTATGGAGCTAGACTCCAATATTCGGATAGAAACTTGGTTTAAATTAGTGCATTGCTGAATTTTCCTTGGTTTGATTGGAAGTCTTTCTTCAAGTTGATGTGAGGTGGAATTTAACGGATATTTTATTCTTCTTTGAGAATCTAGGTAGGCCGCCTACACTGTCACCTGCCTTGGTGGAAAGATGCAACTGTTGATTTTATGATTAGTGGAGGCTATAATGTTGTTTCCCAAATAAAGCAGGTATAACTTAGCCAACTTTATTAGATTTTTGCTTATTGAAACAGAAAACGTCGATTCTGCTCCGTGACAGGCATTAAAAACACCCAGTTCACCTATTTACCCATGTGTGATGATGAAGTAAAGTTGATTTTGTCTGAGATATTATATTTGATGAGCATGTGTATCCCTGTTGATCGTTCATTCATTGGTTGATGATTTACATCACAGTATGTAGGTGGATTTATTGGCTGCTGCACCCTTTAGATAGAGTTTGGAAGCAGTGCAAAGTTCTGTCTACTTTATTTTTGATTATTTGGAGAATGGATGGTTATTTTTCTAAAACACTAGCTTAGGGATTCATAGGGACTGGTCCTTGAAACATTTTAAAGGTTATCATCATTGACTGAAATCGTGTTCCAGACTGTTATTTATGTTTTGTTACTTTCTATGATATTTGATTCTACAGGTGAGACAGAGAACACTTATCATCTGTAGTGAGAATGATATGATTGTCAGCAACCAGCTTGCAATGGTAAGTTTCATGCTTTTAGCTTCCCATCCGTGCGGTCGTATGACAATCATCACCAACACAATGCAATAAATTTCTGCACAAAATTACACACCTTGACATTTCATTGTCATTTCAAAACAAAAGGCAATAAATTCTACCTTTAATTTTGGAAGTTCCTTGATATTTGAATCTTATTCATTTCACACAAGATATTCAGCTGATAGCATCCTTTTCTTATATGAGGTATTCAAGGAAAAAGCATAATATCAAATTTTTCTTGGGATGACTGGAACTCTGGTTTGTCATGTGATTATAGTTGAAAACTAGAGCACAGGCCTGAAACAAGATAACAACACTCAAGTACAAACCGGAGTGCATTTGCGCTTTCTGGATTTATACTATCACTCTAAAGCTTGGTTTTAACAGTTAGCCAACTCTTAGATATAACTGAATTTGAACCTCTAAGTTGGCGTGGTACGCATATACTGCGATGCATAATCTATGTTCAGTTTGTGATACCTTTCTTTGAACATGCTACAGAAGCTGCAAAATGAACTGCCAAATGCAGTTATGCGGAAAGTACCAGATTGCGGTCATCTCCCTCATGTCGAGAAGCCTCACCATATCACGAAGTTGATTGCAGATTTCTTGAGGTGATTATTGTGGGAGGACTATCTCAGATTTGCTAAACCTTACTATTCACAGTGCTGCTGCTGTTACTATTATCACACTATCAAGCATACTGCTATATACAGAAATGACTACAATGAAAGGACTCTAATTTATTTTTTCCCCAGATTTTTCAGTTATGATGAAATGCTTCAGTTTTATCTGTATATATAACACGGAGATGATTCTATCAGCTACCCGTTATATTATTTGAACTTTTGCTTATAATGTTACTTCCCAATTCTCCTTTTGGCTTGTAGAGGTGTGCAAAACTAAGAAAAAGTGGAATTTAAGTAACAACGTGTTATGTTTGGTTAAGATGGAAAAGCACTTAAGAGAAAATTTTCTTCAAATTACTCTTTATTAAATAAAAAGTATGACAAGTTTTCTGAAGCAATTTTCAACTCCTTTTTTATTCTTACATATAAAAAATTGGTTCAAAAATTCATAAAAATGTATTTCCAGATACTTCTAAACGCTAGGTCAATTAAAAAAATTAAAATTTCTTAAAAATTGAATTGAAGACACCTTTAACTTTTAGCTATGTAGCCATTAAATAATAGATTTGGGATTTTCAAAACTAACACTGTCATTATTATAAGTAATGCCAGTCATCAAAATTTTAGAGGTATTAATGTTAGTTTAATAGCTTACGTTAAAATATGGTGCTTAAATTTTAGTTTCGAAAATATCTGGGTCACTGGGGACGTTGCCCAAACGTCAGGGTGTACGAAACAGCCAGCGTGAGTGTCACGTGAGAACCAAAACGGTGCGTTGCGAGGTTAAATTTCTCTCCGATTTCATCTTTCTAAAACCCTAGCTTCCCCCCTCTCCCTGTCTCTCGCTAAAACCTTAGCTCCATCTGCTACTGAACCAATTGATTGATAAAAAACAAAGCCGAAAGATTCAAGAAATGGGGCTGAACGACACGGAAGAACAAAATGAAGATAATGTGAGGCGAGTTCAAGTTCGCTTTGTAACGAAGCTAAAACCTCCGCTGAAAGTTCCAAACACTTCCATTACTATCCCTTCCAATCTCACTCGCTTCGGCCTCTCCTCCATTGTCAACAATTTGCTTCAATCAGGTACTTTCGTGTTGCTAACGATTTCAAAACCAAGCTTCTTTGCGTCTCTTGTTTTTCTTAACTGTTTAGTTTTGTGTCTTGTGCAGTGAATCCTGAGTGGAAATCTGAGCCCTTTGATTTTTCGATCAATGGCGAGCTTGTTCGGATGTCGCTTGAGCAGTTTCTTCTCGCCAAGGGCATTTCTGCGGTACTTTTTCTATTTTTTTTGAAATTTTAATTTAGTTTAATTTTTGGGGATTGTTTTGTTCATTGATGCTTAGAATTAAATGAAGCTTATAAGAACTTGGGGGGTTTTGTTTAAAATTCAAACATATTCCACTGATTTCCAGAATTTTATCATAAAATTCTGTGGAGGGAAGGTGTCGCCTCTCCTGTGTTTTCAAAGTAATGGATTTGTGTGTAACTAGATTAAGCTAATGAAAAATTCAGAGAAGGTAAATGGGAATTACCGTACCGGTTTCGATAAATGATTAACTAGAATCTATTGCCTACTACAGGAGAAGATATTGGAAATTGAATACATAAAGGCTGTGGTTCCACAGAAGGAGGATGGCCCTTCTCTGCATGATGATTGGGTTAGTGCAGTTGATGGTTCTAATCCTGGGTATGTAAGTCAATGCTTGTTTTTATGCAATATAATTGTAGAGTCATTGATGTAGCTGTATGTTTGGATAATAAACATTTAAGCAGGGGTGAATAATATTTGCTTTAACTCCTTCTGTGTCATATTGAGATTCTCACTCTACAATGACACTTTAGTATTTGCAACTGTAAATAATTGTATGTACTTTTTGCTCTACCAAGACAGCCCTTTTTTTTGTCTTTTTGACTTGAAGCCCTCTAACTTTTATTTTGAAAACCACCCTATGTATCATATTAAGTAGATGTCTGAAGTTAAAATGTTTTGCTACTGTTGCTTTGTTGCTCTTGAGGGTAAGAGTTACTTCCATGGTTTTGGTTTATCTTGCTAGGTCATGGTGCACTTGCTTTCACCGAGAGAGTAGAAACATTTCCTATGTGTTGCTTCTTTATTCTGTTCTTTGTTTTTTTTAAGAAAACAGAAAAGAAAAATGTTTCTCTGAGAGATGCACATTTTTTTCATTTGGCAGGTTCTTCTTGACTGGTTCCTATGATTGTTTAGGAAGGTAAATATATTTAAACTTTTAGCTTAACACTTTGATATTCAATATGTTTATATCTTCTTTCTGAGGAACTCAATATGTGCTGGTTTTTCCGCCATTTTGATTTTTGAATTCAAAATCTTTTAGGGTATGGAAAAATGCTGGATTGTGTACACATATATTGGAAGGACACAGCGGGGCATTATCTTCTATAAGGATCATTAACTCGGATGGTATGAACGAGTAGTGAAAATCTTTGACAAACTTATCCTTTGCTAAAATGGAAACTTTTACCCTGAAAATGGATTCTGTAGAAGCTTTTGATTATCAACCAGTGTCATCAGATGTCTTGCTGCCTATCATTTATTATTTCTTCACATATTATTTCTTGAAGCAGCAGAAATGATTCTTTCTTCATAAGGCACAAATATTAGAGTATAATTAATGTTTTTAACCTCAAGATGTTTTCCTGTATTGACTCAGTTTCTAACTTGTCATAAGAACTATAGAGAGAAAGAACCTTTCTAAGGGGCATTATAGAACCCTTGGCTTGTTTGCCCAATCATGTTATGTGATGCTGTTCTCTGCTGTTTTGAAATTCCAATTATTGTTACCATTTAGTGTAATATTTTCTTGTTGCATAGTTGACTTACTAGATTAAATTTCCAGGAATTTTCCATTTTTACACAGGGTGGGATTTTTCAAAAGTTACAACTAACATGCTTCTTCATCTTATTTTGTCATTCACTTTATTGTTGATTCTATTCACTGCTATTATACATGAAATTATATGTGCATATGTAGTTATCTTTATCTTGTCCTTATGTTGGTCAATTTTTGCAATGCAGGTACGAATAATGTTACAATAGCCACCGCTTCAAAAGATCAGACCCTGAGACTGTGGAAGGTAATTGGAACAAACTACTTAGTTAAGTTGAAAATTAGCTTCCCTAACTAATTGGTATATTCTTTTGCCTATAAAAGTTTGATGCAGAGAAGGCCAATAATCATCCTAAGAAGTTAAAAACATTCAAAATTTTGCGTGGGCATAAGGCATCTGTACAGAGTATTGCAGCACATACTTCAGGAGAATTGGTAAAACTACTTTTGCTGAACTTTTGTTTTTTATTTTTATTTTTATTTTTTTTGTGAAACTGGCATGGTAGTTTATGGCCATGAAACTCAACACTTCTGACTTTTCTCTTTGATTGAATTTAGATTTGTTCAGGCTCATGGGATTGTACAATCAAACTGTGGCGGACTAATGAGTCTGATGCAGAAGGTGATCAAGTTGCAATTAAGAAAAGAAAAGTGAATAATCAAGCTGATGAGTCTCTGTTGGAGGTATTACATATTTTTTATTCAGCTTTGTTGGATTGAATTTCAAAGGTCACTGAAATATTTTATTGTTTTCCAATGCTCATGATGGACAAACCTTTTCTGGCAAGGTTCATGGAGAATATGATTCATGTAAATGGTTATCTTGGAAAGATTACATACCTTTTTGGTGGTTAAATATGAACTATTTGATAATAGTATATGGAAAAATCAAATACAACAAATAATGTGTGTAAGGAAATGTACATATTTCAATTGCTATGTCAAGGGGGAAGCCCAAAGTGACTTGGTTTGGTAATTTGAACCAATTGTTGATACATGTAAAGAGCTGTAAAAGATTTTTTGTGTAAGTTAATCTCTGCTTGTTAACCTTATATTTTATGGCTCATTAATTCAGATTTCTACTGTTTCATACTCTCTTCTGTCTGAGTCTTTTCTGTACTTAAGTTGATGCTTAATTATTTTTTTGTTCTGTCAGGTTATTTTTGTTAATATAGTTAATATTTATTTCGTGTAGGCGGAAGCTATTTCTACATTTGTGAGCCACACGCAGTGTGTGTCATCTGTGGTTTGGCCGGAACATGAAACAATTTATTCTGCATCATGGGATCATTCTGTTAGGAGATGGGATGTAGAGACAGGCAAAAATCCTTCAGAGATAGTATGTCAGAATTCCATTCTCTCATCAGTTTTTATAAGGAGAAAACATTATCTTTTTCAATAATATGCCACATCATTTATGTACTGATCTTACTTCGGATCCATCCGAAGGATATCAGGTCATATTTTCTCAAATATGTGACATATATAGATCATTATATTTTAATTATCCAGTCATGGGGTATCCAACCTCTATGTAGACTTCCACTCTATTCAGGGGCTGCTTATGGCATTATATCTATCTATATGAAATAGTTTTGGGCAAATTTTCGTGGCATAATTTTAAAATGAAAATATCACTTCATGGCTAGTTTTTTTTTTTGAAACTTTCTTCAAGTTGGCTTTGACATTAACAATCACACAGTACATGCCACGTGGATGGGAGAAAAAAAAAAAAAACCTGGCTGCATAGCACAATGAAGTCAACATGTTTTGGGAAAGTAAACAAATAAATCATATGGCTCTCCAATTGAATGTCATATGTATATTAACCGAAACCATCTTTTGTAACAGGGTGGTGAATTATTAATTTATAATTAGTATTAGATACATGTCACATGTAACATTATCAACACAGTTTTTTACATGCTTTATCTTTCATTTGAGAAACGGAGTTCAATTTGCTCAGTGGAACGTTTAAATTGTTAAGATTTTCGTTCATGATTCCATTCAAGAAAAGGAGTGGAAGTTTCTCAATTCAAGTTTAAATGATGAATGTCCTTCATGCTCAGTACTGTGAGAAAGTTCTCCATTGCATTGATATTGGAGGTGAAGATTCTGCCCTTATTGCTGGTGGTGGTTCTGATCCCATTCTAAGGATATGGGATACTCGTAAACCAGGTTTGATTCCTTTCAAACACACTGATACTCATGCTCAAGTGTGGACAATAACATATTTGTACCTTACATCATGTTTATTATTTTGTAGGAACATCTGCACCTGTGTTTCAGTTCTCATCGCACAATTCTTGGATTTCGGCTTGCAAGTGGCACAATAAATCTTGGTTTCATTTAGTTACTGCATCCTATGATGGGAAAGTTATGTTGTGGGATCTCAGAACTGCGGTGTGTATCAGCTTCTCTTCTGGTGTTCATTTTATGTTTTCTGATTACTGAATAGTACATATTTTTATTTCTGTTTGCAGTGGCCTCTGGCTGTAATTGATTCTCACAAAGACAAGGTATATTTTTGTCTTCTTGTGTGGTTATCATGTAAACACTCGTACTGCTACTTTAACATGGTGGGCGTTTACTGTGTTTTAGGTACTATGTGCTGATTGGTGGAGAGGTGACAGTGTAATCAGTGGTGGGGCAGATTCAAAGCTTTGCATATCTTCGGGGATTTCTATATAGTTATAGTGAGGTGAGATATCTACCACCTTCCTTTAAATTTGTTATTTGCTAAATTTAAATTTCATCTCCATCCAGGTACTAAAGCAAAGTTTGAAATAGACTGGCATCTTGTCCGTGTAATTTCAAGGGAACAAAAGTTAAAACTTTTATGCTCACTTTGGTTAACGCTTTAAGTTGTAGAATTCTACCCTGTGTAAAATTTTGGCATTTTTGACACTTAAAGACACTTGTTTCCATCCTTCTCAACACGCTTAACACAGGAATAGGAGAGTGCGTTTTCATTTGCTTAAAATACATGTAATTTTTTTTTAAAATTCTTTTATACATATATTATAAAATTTTGAAGGTTTATAAAAGCACAAAGTCATATTGGTAATTGTTTCACTGCTATATTCTACAAGCAAACACAGAATCATATTCTAAAATCTTTGATGTTATAAAAGCGCAAATATCCATATGATAGTCATGTCTCCTAAATTTCTGTGTGTCCTGAATCAATGAAACCAAGAAATCTATTCAAATTAGAAGTCCATCTCAGCAGCCTTTTTCCGATGATGTAAAATTCATTACACTTGCCTTTTGTTTTCAGCCAATCACAAAGTGTTATTAATGATCTTCAAGTGGAAGCTGGATGAGTTTTAAAGCTTGCTGATGGAAGAATTACATGAAGCATCTTCTTTTGTTAAGGAGGATGGATGATACAGGATGTACCAACTTAGACCTGTTATTTTCTTCAGCAATGTTGTTGAGATGAACATATTCAGCAATGTTGTTGAGATGAACATATTTTATTTATGTAATGCGAGAGGTTAATTCAGAGTCTAGGTTGTATGCAATTTTGTTCAAGGAGCTCCATGTCCATGTTGCCTAAATAACAGCAAAATAGTGCACTTAATGTTATAATAGAAGTTTAATCAAGGAACTAAAAGATTCCCAAATAGCAGAAAATCAGTTCCCTTGAGGTTATGTTGTCATCTGAAGGATACTGTTTCTTTGTTTAACAAATAACAGTTATATCAATGTGCTCAAGTCTACAAGTATGTATGCATATCTTGTATGGTCAGGGGGGTCAGTTGTCTGCAATTCTCGATATATGCTACCTTAAGGAATCAATTCTTATTCTATTGTTTTGTTGTGGAAGAATGATTGGATGGGCTTAGATATTTTGATCCATCGTGGAAAAATTATTATTCAATGCTCTCATAAAGTATGATATGTCCCTTGTCATTTATGTGGATTTTCTTAGTGGGTCTCACAAATGACTATGGCGTATGGTGATGAAAATTTTCTTTTTGTTTACAATAAGGTTTAAATAGGGAGGTAATGTATTAAAATGATGGTTTATATGGGCAGTTCAGTTGAAAAAGAAATGAACCAATAAGAGCATCTTTATGTCACTGGCATCTGAGCTGGGGACTCTCACTTTCATTAGGATTTGGATCAGCTAAATGATTGGGATGATGATGTGAGATTGAGAGGAACTTTTCTAATCATCCAAACATCACTGACTTGTCTTTTGACTCTTTTCAGAGCTTTCTGGATTCCTAGAAAAGGACCAGAGGTTTACTTTTTCAGAAGCCTAATTAATTAACCGAATTTGAAATTCCATTTTTCATTTGCTTCATCTCAAGATTTGTACTTAATATACGGTTTGTTCAGAATCAGAAGGTGCTTTCGCAACTTGAAAAATAAAAATGGAAGTTCCGATATATATATTTTCCGCAGAAACAACAATTATGCTTATCTGAAGATGTTTCTAATAGCTCAACAATTCTGAGTACACTTTATAATCCATTAAAATCAGAGCAGCTGATTTTGATATGAAGAAAATAGGTGTTGAAGAACGAACTATTTCAGAAACAAGAAGAGGTAGCTAGCTTGAATAACGTCAAATACAAATAAATCATTTAATGAAAGCAAAGTAAGCTTTAGAAAACAGTTTTTGTAGTATGCATCAGCGGGCAACGCCATTATATAAGTGGCAGGTGCCCAATTGATGAGGCTAAAATAAAAGCTCCAAGCCTTTCATCATGAACCTTTTTTTTATTTGTTTTCGGAGTCAATTTGGGCTTTACAGCATGTGCAGTTGTGCACTGTCCTCCCTTAAATTTCTTTTGTCTCTTTCCACAGGACTTGAGTCAAAGTTTTAGCTCAAAGGCCAAAGCCAACTCTCTCTCTCTCTCTCATCTAGCGTAGTTCTCTTAATACTAAAATATAAAGGTAGCTGATATCTGCAGTTGGGTATTACCTTTGTAGGATTTTATCAATGAGACTTGTTCTGGTTTTTAATGTGTTGTATATTCACAAAAGAGGAGAGCTGTTTTGTGATCCAACCAACAAAAAGAATCACTCAAAACAAGGATCTTAATTCAAATTATTATTTGTTTAAAAGTATTTCCTCTTCAAATTAAATACAACTTTAGGGTTTTGGGTTTTTTTTTCTAATTTTTAAATTCATTTTTGTTGGTATATATGAATTCTAACTTGGAGTATATATGAATTATTTCAAGATAGTACAACAAGATTCCAGTTGCATATCATTACTTGCTTAGACAAGTCCATAAACATAAAACTCATATTTTCATTATTTTATTTATTTATTTATTTTTCTAATTAAGAATGAATTATGTGATTGAAGAAGGCAGACACCTCAAATACAGACTAGAGCTGGAATAGTTTCTAATATTTTTAGTTAAATCTTTAATTCAATTATACATTTTCCAAGTTTTTGTATCAATAAAGATGATTTTAATATATAAAATCCTTAAACTTATATTAAATAAGTTAAAAGGGTATTAATAAATCATGAAATTTTTCTAAAATAAATGAAGGCCGAGGAATCTTTGCTTTTGCTTGGTCTAATCTATTACATTTTGTTTTTCCCTCTTTTCTTTCTTATGTCAATATTTCTCAAAGCAAATTTTTTTAAATAAAAAAATTAGAAACGATTTGAATTTGACAAAAGTTAGCTGCATTTGATGTCATCTATGTTTCGAAAATTTGATGTCATTTATATTTATTTTAAGAAATTATAAAATTTCCAAAAAGCATCAAAAGCCCAATAATTATATTATTATAATATAGAAAGATCATCTTCCTTCTTCCAAGCAATATACTTAAAAAAAAAAAAAAAAGAACCTCCAAAAGTTACTAAAATTTAAAGTGTTACAATCCCACGCGTAACCAAAAGCGCGTGGAGTCCGCATATCCCATCTACTTTTGTCACTGAGCATAGCTAACTAACAACTCACGAGTACATCTTCCTCAAATCGCAGCCGTTAAAAATTTGTGCTAATTTGATGTGCATCTGAAATTGCTTTTTGATGAAAGAAATTTTATTTAAAATCACTTTTTATGTGAAATTTACTGTAAAAATAATTATAAAGTAAAGTGCTTCAATTGTTTCTTCATTCAGTAATAAATTTCTTAAAATAAATGTACTTGTTATAAAAAATTATTATAATTATTTTATGTATGAAAAAAAAGCACGTTTTGATAAATTTAAAACGCTTAAAATAAAATACACGAAGTTGTTTCCCTATTTATCAAAGTCAAGGTCAATGTCAGACATATCAAGAATCGAAGTTTTCAGATCATACTGTGTAAGAACACTCGACAAGCACGGTAACATCACCACCATCCCAACCTGGATCCGAGCCCAATTCCGAACCTAAGGCTCTGCCGCTGTACTTTATACATTTTTTTAATTTTATTTTCGTAAAAAACTCGTTGGAAATAAAAATAAAGAAAACGAAAAAAGAATAAAAAGAAAACAAAAACAAAATTTCCTTTTATGACAGTGTATCGATCCCTTTATCTTCGGTTCATGTCCGAAAATCTCATTTCTTAAAAGTTTAGAGAGAGGAAGAGAGAGAAAGCAAGAGCATTATTTATTTTGTAATAAAATTTCATAATTAAGGAAAAAAAAAGCATAGTGTGTAATGTAATTACAGTTTTTTCTCTTTTTTTTTTTGGTTTTTGTTTTTGATCGAAAGCCATTAAGAAGCGACACGCCTTGTAACTGGTGTGGTGGCTGCTGCTTCTCTTGCTCTTCAACAAGCGCCGTAGAATTCTTTGCACCCAGATCACACTCTCGGCTTTGCTGCTCTTCAGCTGCCTTTCCACTTCCGCTTCATTTGGTGGTAATTTTCAGCTTTTTAGCTTGTTTTTGCTGGTAATTTGCTTCGAATAAGTGATTGTGGTGTTAATTCTCTGCTTCCACTTGTTAATTTTGGGCAAATTGAGCATGGAAGCTTTTGCAGAAGTGGGTTTGTCGTTTTGGTGTTAAGTTGAGGTCTTGGCTTGTGGGTGAGTTGAGTTGTGGTGTTTTCTTTAGGGTTTTTGAAGGGAGGATTTTGGTTTTGTTTGTGTGGAATTGTTTTCTATTTATGCTCTGAATTTGTTGTCTTGATGGGTTTTCTGAATTGCTTAGTTGTTCTTCTCAGCTTTGAAGCTCTGATGAGTGCTTTAATGCATATGACCTTTTCTGTTTCTTTCTTTTAATACATACATACATATATATATATATATATATATATATATTTTAAAAAAAATTATTTTCGGGGGTGATTTTGTCTCATGTTGTATTAGGCTTTGGTTTTCTTACATGGGTATTCCTTGAAGTGTTGATTTTGTTTTTGCAGTGTTTGACCAGGTGTTAGCTGGAAATGTTTTGGAAGTGATTAATAAAAAATGAATAATTGAACTTGTAATATTATAGTTGCAGATGCTGCAGCCTATATTTGTTGTACTGATGCGTTACAGTTTATTCTGAGGGAAAAAAAAAACCCACAGGAGCTTGACATTTTTTTTATGCTATAGTTGTATAGTTTGTTTGTTGTACTAATGAACTCCTGATGGGTGATTTTGTGGACTAATAGCCGCTTTTGAGCTTTTTTGTTGCCGTGCATGTTTCTGTTTGTTTCTTTGCTTCTGCATTTGCATGTTAGTCTAGCTGTGTGAATGATTAAAGTACTTTTTTTTTTGGGCCATAGTAGGGCTTTTTTTCAGTTTTGTTCATCCGTTAAAGCATTATTGTGCAGAATGACATCTTGAGGAGAGCAACCATAAAAGTGTTTACATTGAAGCGAGCTTGGATTATTTTTCCATATTAAACAAATATATAAGCCCTTAGTAGGGTTATGGGAAGGGGGTGATTTGACCCAGAATGGTCGTACAAATGGATGCACCTGATTTCTACGAAAACAATTAGCTGAAATGATAAATTAGTGGGTGGTTATTTAATGCCTGGTGACGAAGTTGAAGACGGGATTGGCTATCTGTTTCGGCTAGACAACACTTCCCAGGGACAGCATCTTTCCCACGCTGTCGATGGTAGTTGGTCAGTGCTTAGTGATAATCAGTGGGTTGGAAAACAAAGACAGAGTGTGGAATTTCTGAATTTCAGTCGGAAGAACTACGGTGTACAACAATTAGGTATCCATTATCTTCACATGGTATTCTCCGTCTCTGTAGGCGCCCTCTGTTGGTTTGCAATAATTACTTACGAGTTTATGCAGGAATGGGAAGATTTCTTGCTTTTGTGACTTTTGTCTTGAAATGGGCTAAGAGATTTTCGCCTCTGTTGTGAAACAGTTGTTATTTTTGGTATTTTGAAACACCCTGTGCTTTTAGAACTAATACCAAATGTTTTCCAGGCACTACAGATTCTCTGAAAGGAAGTTGTGGTGATTCTATATGGGGGCCAGATAAGCCAAACTATACAGAATTGACTCTAGTACCCGAGAATAACAGAAGTCGCTTTGGAAACTACCAGTTGAGTACAAATGAATCCTTGCTTGGAAACCAGAGTTTCCGGACAAGCCATAATCAACTTTATGATCAGCATAATTTAAGATCGAGTGGCTTGCCGATCCTTAAATCTCAGCAAGAATATGATTCTGGGATTGACAGTCCCACCCTGACAGCAAATTCTGAAAGATCAGAGATTACAGAAGTTTCCACCGATTTTAACTTTCTTAGAGGGCAACGGCGACTTGTGAGGGACCATCAACCAGGAACTCTACAGCCTGGTTCAATGCAGCAGTCTGGTTATAATGACATGCATTTGTTGCAGCAGCACATGATGTTAAAGCAGTTGCAAGAACTTCAGAGGCAGCAGCAATTTCAGCAGTTAGGAGATGTGCGGCAGCAGAATCCCCTAACCTCGCTTTCTGCTATGTCTAAACAGGCTGCTGGGGGTCAATTCTCCCCCCTCAATGGAACACCTATTAATGATGCATCTCAAATGTTTATGAACTGGGGTGCATCCACTGCTGCACAAGGAGTACCTAATAGACTTATGTTTTCACCGGAGCAAGCTCAATCTCTGTGTTCAATGGGCCTTGCTCCTCAGCCACGTGATGTGTCTTTATATGGTACTCCTGTTGCTAGTGCCAAAGGTAATATGGGTCAATATTCCCATGTCCAAGGAGTACCTCATACACAGAAGCCTGCTCTGCAGTCATCAGGTTTGAGTAACCCATTTTTGAGAGATCAGTTTCCTGTCAATCCAGACCAGGTTTCCATGCCTCAAGGTGCTTTCATATCCAGCCAGGGATTTTCAGGGAAAAATATTTTTGGACAAGCTCCTAATCAGGGTTTAAATAGTGGAATTTTTTCGGGAAGCCTCCAGGAATCTAAGTCACCGCAAACAAATGCATCTGTAAAAGAACTTAATGGGAGGCAAGAGCAAACTGTTTGGTCTGCAGGGCAGCAAAAATCAGCACAACATGGTCCTTCCCAGGGTTTGGTGCCCCTAGACCCAATGGAAGAGAAGATATTATACAATATGGATGAAAATATTTGGGATGCCTCTTTTGGAAGTCGCACTGATTTGGGTACTTTTGGGCTTGGCAACACCTTGGAGAACACGGATTTATCAAATTCATTTCCATCAATTCAGAGTGGGAGCTGGAGTGCTCTCATGCAGTCTGCTGTTGCAGAAGCGTCGAGCAGCGATACTGGGCTGCAGGAGGAGTGGAGTGGCTTGACTTTCCAGAATATGGAACAGTCAACTGATAATCAGCTATCAAACTTCATGGAAAGTGATAAGCAACAGACAGGCTGGGTTGATAACAACTTGCCGAGTGCCTCCTCCTTCACCTCAAAACCTTTGCACGTGTTCAATGATTCGAACATGAACTCTAGCTTCCCTGGCTTTCAGCAGCCAGCTGTCCGATTTTCTGTTGAACAGAGAGAGGGTTTACGCCAGGATAGCTCTCATGAATCCATGGAGAAGTCTCCCAAAGTCACTGGTGAGTGGATAGACTGTAATCCTCAACAAAAGCCATCCATTGAGGGAAGTCAACGGGTCCCATTATTTCATTCAAACAATGCATGGGCGGGTCAGATATATGAGCACTCAGATGGTGACATGCAGCAGCAGAGAATGGCTTCACATAGAGAGAATTCACATTTAAACTCTCCTACTGTACCAAATACTGTCAAGGCTCAGCAGGCAACCCCACAACAAGCCTCACAGAATATTCAGGCTGATTATATGCGCTATGCAGATATCCCCCTTGATAAAAGGGGAAAAGAGAGCATGGTGAAGGGCCTGCAACAAATAAGCAATGGTCCTCATATCTCTAGTAACTCCTATGAGGCAGAAGGTGATACTTATGATAAGCAGAAGAGCTGCTATCAAAGGGAGAATTCTGATGGCAGCTATAACTCTAAAGGATTGAGTGGTTATGAGCAAGGTCATTCAGGGCAGTTCCAGTTTCTGAGTAATGCATCCAGCAATGCTATGAGCTTGGAGCAGGTAAAATAGCGGTTTTTTATTGTCTATCACGATGTGGTGTAGTGACTGTTTCCTTCCAAGAATTCTTTACTACAAAAATAACAAGTCTTCTTTTGCAGGGTTTCTTACCTCAATCACAAGGGAGCTCAAGAGCATCAGAGGAGGTACCTTCTAAAGGTGGTCTTAGATCAGTTTGCTCTGATGGTTCAAATGTTGCTTCTCAGGCAAGGTAGTCAATTGCTAAGTATCATCTCACTCTTGTGTGTGAATACTTTTGCTTTGAAGATCAATCATTGCTTAGAAACCAAATATAGGCCTTAGCATTATGCCCTTGTTTGTCAGCTGAACGTGTTATTGATTGTTGAATTGTTTGAGTTGACTTTTTTCATATGTTACTTTTTTATTTGAGACTTACTAGGTCTTTACAACTTATATAATTTTTGATAGACGCAGTCATGACGGTCAAAACATGCTTGAGCTCCTAAACAAGGTTGATCAATCAAGGGATGATGCCACTACAACTAAGTATACTTCTGCTCACTATAATTCATTGGCCAAGCTGCCTGAAGCTGAATCACATACATCTGGTGCTCAATCGTATAATCAATCCCCTAAGTTTAAAGGTTTTGGTTTGAGGCTGGCCCCTCCTCAAAGGATACCTAACTCAAGCCATTACCTCTCTGCTCATGATTCACCTCAAACAGTAGATTATCCAAATTCAAGGCAAGTCAATTCTGAATTAAGAGAGAAAAACCAGACCTGGGTAGCTTCCCCATCTTCCTTTCATGCTTCACCTCCGTCACTTGAGTTGCCTCGAAGAGCACATTGGGATGATAAAGCTAGTGCTTCTGAACAATCAGGCCCCTCCTCGCACTTGAATATGCAGGGAAACTCTATTTTGCCATATACACCCACTCAATATGTGAGAAATCAGCATCAAATGCAATTCATGTCTAGTGCTTCTGTAGCATCTCAAGCTTCACAAGCAACATTGGCAAACAACACTGGCAGATATCCAGTTTTTAATCTTGCTAACTCTCAAGATTCTTCTCGACAGATTGGCACCAATCCCTTCGGCCAGCAATTTCCAGTTTTGGAAGCTACACCAGTATCTCATCCACCTGTTATATCCAGCATGTTGCAGCAGGGTGAAGTTTCAGCAAGGCCATGCAATGTGTGGACAAGTGTACCAGTTCAGAGACAACATTCTGTTCCAGAGCCTCTAAAGTATCCCTCCAATTTGCCTTCCTCAATGGATCCATCCAATAATAGCATAATTAACACCCCGAAAGGAGGATACGGATCAGCTGAATTTGTTGTTGGTTCTCAGCAGCAGATATTATCTGAGAAACTTCATGCTGCACATGCAGCAGCTATGCATGGGCCAAAACCTTCATCTAAGCATACATCAGTTTTAAATTCTCTCTCTTCTGGCTCTTTGGTGGCTCATACTAACCAGCAGGTTCTTGACGGATTAAAGAATGATGATAACCATGACCTTGCTGCTTCTGAAGGAAAATTGGTGTCTGTTAGCCAATCTGTGGAATCATCCACCCAAATGCATCAGAACTACTCCCTACTGCAGCAAGTGCAGGCAATGAAAAATGTGGAGAATGATCCAATTAAGAGGTTGGGGCAATATGAACATAATTCTACTTTTGGAAACCCTATGGATGGTGGACAAAATTTAGGAGTACCAGATTCCTTACCATCCAGGGAAACGAAAACAATGAGCTTCCTGACAGAAGCAAGAGAGGATCCCAGTGCAAAAGCTTTTTCACAACCATCTCTCCAAGGTCAACCTTCTGATGAGATGGTAAAGTTTGACCAGAGTCAATCCAGAAGCAATGTGGTATCTGACCTTGCTGAACAGAGCCAGCCTGTTAATTTGCATATGGCTCCCTCGTGGTTTAGGCAATATGGAACTTTGAAAAATGGACAGATGCTACCTATGTATGATGCCAGACTTGCTAGTATGGCTGCTACACGGCAGTTCTCTCTTGTGAAGCCTTCCCAGAATTTGCATCTTCAAGCCTCTGTGGAGCGAGTAGATGCTGCTGATGCTAGTCAAGTTGCTACTATTATGCCTCGTACAGTTGCAACCTTGGTTGGAACTGAACAGTCCTCAGGTCCTTTTGTGCTGTCTTCGGAAACTGTCAATCAAAGTATGGGTATTACGAGATCAAAGAAGCGCAAAACTGCAACTTCTGAGCTTCTCCCATGGCACAAAGAAGTGAAAGAAGGTTCCTGGAAACTTCTCAATATGAGGTAACTTCAGTTCATCAGAATAATTATATTCATCATTTACGCTTTAATTATGATCATTTTCCTTTGATGCTTTCTTCAGCTGCCTAAGATTGAGCTAAAATGTAAGGAACTTTGAGAGAATACAAACTGAAAGCATGCTTAACCTTCTTTACCATTCTTTGGTTATATTCTTTTTATTCGCATTTAGATGTTCAATCTTTGGTTTCATCTCCATTCATCCAACTATTATTAAAGTATATTTGTTTTTGCAGCACGGCAGAACAGGACTGGGCACAGACCACCAATCGGGTGATTGAGAAGGTGCGCACCTACAAAAAAGTGCCATACTAAGAAATGTACTCTTCAATGTATTGCCCTATGTATGTATGAATGAGGTTCTAATTTATATTTTCTACCGGCAGATTGAAGATGAGGTTGAGAATATTGAAGATGTGCAGCCTATGCTTCGATCAAAGAGAAGGCTTGTCATGACAACACAGCTTATGCAGCAATTGCTTCGTCCTGCACCAGAGTCCATTCTCTCAGCAGACGTGGCTTCAAACTATGATGGTGTAATGTATTTTATTTCAAGATTAGCACTAGGAGACGCCTGCAGCCTCACTCACTGCACGAGAACTGTTACACATGGGCCTATGGACAACTGTAACATGTAAGTGTGGATTACAGGCATATTTTGTCTTATAAATTTTACAGAATGTACAATGCAGACGGTACACAGTTATATTTGAATCTCTTTTGTTTCTACTACAAATAGATAGATCTTTTATATAGATGGACTTATGAAAATGAATGTACTTGGGAATTGGACATGGCTTCACTTAAGAAGTATTTTGACCTTCTGAAAATTAATTTGTTTCTATGATTTTGTCCAGGATTTCTGAGAGGCTCCAAACTTCAGAGGGAACTTGGGAGCATCAATTTTCAGACGTTGTTGAAAAGTTCACTGCTAGATGGAAGAAGCTAGAAAATAATTTCCAGAGGTATGGGACGAATTTTGGCTTTCATGAAATGATTTTGACTTTTTTTTAAGTCCCGCATTATTAGACATTTTTCTTTCTTGTGTGTATGAAAAAAAAAATGATGTTTTCATTTTTGGCAATTCCTGTGAAAATTCTATTGGCTATCTACAATCAGCGCTGTTTTACCTATGCAATATTGACAAAGATGCAGTTAGTCAATGAAGTTACTATCCAATTTCATGATCTTTAATGCATCCATCTCATTTTGCAGAGTGGACAACTTAGCATCAATAGCAGACATAAGAGTGGAATGTCAGGAGTTGGAACGGTTTGGCGTCATTAACCGTTTTGCCAAGTTTCATATCCGAGGACAAGCAGATACTTCTGGCACCTCATCGTCTTCTAGCATGCCAAAACCGATTCCCCAGAGATATGTCACAGCACTTGCGATGCCCAAGAAACTTCCTGATGGTTTACAATGTGTTTCACTGTGACTATCAATTGCTTGATCCCCTCTCCAACTGAAGCCTCTTTTGATCTATATTCAGCATTCCAGATCCTCATCCACAAATCTATGATCTCTCTGCACTAACCTATATACTGGCATCCAAGATAGAAGAGGAAGCAACAGCAACAAAGATGCAAACTGGACAGGTCAACCATATAACTGAGGCACTCAATTGTTTTGATTGAGGCCGATTCTGGTCATTTTTGGGAAGTACATATTGTTTCTTGTATATTTTCCTGAATTTCCAAGGAGAATAGGAGTTTTTGAAGTATTTTGGAAAAAGGAAGAGGGTCATTAGCATGGATGTGTTTTTAGCTCTTTTAAGTTGTTATTAAGTTGTTACATAAATTAGTCAAATTTAGCACAAGTAATTAATGGCTATTTTCATGTACCTTTAGGCTTTCCGGGTTCTTTTTCCTTCTTCTGCTGCTCCTTTTCAGGTTTGAGCTGTTGTAAACCGGAAGAATGGGAGACTTGGCTTCTTGCAGAGATGCAATTAGTCAGGCAGCTGACAAAAAATATTGAAAGGTAACAACATTTGATAGTAAGTTCATAATCTAGAATGTCTTACGGGGGCTTCAACTGAGGATTCTGGATACTGCTTTGTCAAAATGCCTCTCTGACTTGATCACTTCATTAAAGATTTGTTTCCCATGTCCCTTGTACGGTTTATTACCTTGATTTGCATTTTATTGGCGGCAAACAGAAGATCTATTTGAAAGGGATGTGGAAGCTTCTATGGCAACTTTGTAAACATTTGAAAAGACCAAGGCTTGAGACATACATGATGGAGTAGAAGAAAAGACAAGGCTTTTATGCCAGAAAAGCATGTCTTTTACTTGTTGGAAGGATTCTATGTACTTGATTGTCGCACTAATTGACTGAAAACTGCAGTGACACGTCAGTTGTTTTGATACTCTTAATAACAAGATCTGTGCCCACACTGTCAGTATCGGTATCTGATCCATTATCATTGGGAAAGTGATGTGAGATCAAACAAAGCTGAAAATCCTCTCTAAGCAGAACAGAAGGAGAATAAAAGAACAAAGAAACAAAATCTGTCAATTTATTACTAATAAATTATACTTGTGGGGTTTGGTTTTTCTCTGCATACGAGGAACTGGATGTGTCATTGGTGGACAAGCAATCTGCTGACGGCATTGGTGGGGGTGCCTTTGTTTTCAACATCCAGACATTCCCAAGAAAATTATATAAAACTCAAAACCTTTTCTTTTGTAAATTCCAGCATCATCCCCACGTGGGGTTGAAACCTTTCGACTTTTGCTGCACATTCCAGAACGGGCCCCAACAAATCTTGAAAATCACCCCTGCTGGTTAGCCTCATCCCTATTGAAGGCCAGTCTGGTTGGTTGGACTTGATTTTGATTGTAAACTGTATTTTTGATAATTTTCTAGCTGTGTGGTCCTGTGACGACTGGAGTTTGTTCTCATGTAACAGATGACCCTTCCTTTTCTCAAAGGGCACGTAGGCCGAAAACAGAGGTACTAACGTTTGTCAATGTTGGGACCAAAAAAAAAAAAAAAATCTATGTTCTGCTTCGTGTATTTATATGACAAATAAAAACTCTTTACCGAAAAGGGATTTTCTCTCTTAAAAAGAGGTAAAGCCACTTTTGAGGGTTCTATATATTTATTTAAAATTAAAAAAACAATATTCATTATTTGCATTTGAAAAGAAATTTTTATCTGCTTTTTCAATAGAAATTGCCGCAATACTGTACACCCCAGTACATATTCCCAACCACATTAGGAATAACATGATTGGCTGCACTTTAATTAACGAAATCAGTTATTTTAACGTGAAAAAAAAAAAATCGAAGAATCCTATACCCAAAATGATACAAATCATGTTGGAATCCTATCTGGACTAGGACTAGCTCTTTACTCATTATAAATATACCCCTTTGGCCTCTCTGCCAAATCATTCTATTTTCAACTAACAAGAGAGAGAGATACAGGGAGAACCCTAAACACTTTGTCTCCAATGGATACTGATTACTCTGATTACTGTCCTGACTGCAGGGAGCACACTGACATCGCTATTCATCACAGCGAAGGTGATAAGATTTGTACCGAATGTGGGTTGGTTCTTGAAGCTTATAGCGTTGATGAAACAGCTGAATGGCGATATTTCAATGACGACAACAATGACAAAGACCCTAACCGCGTTGGAAGTGTCATCAGCCCTTTACTTGGCGATAGCAGCCAGCTTGTTACGGTTATCTCCAGGCAGCCCAAGGCCAATAGAAATACCAGCACTGATGATCCTGGGGATGTCTTGCACTCCAAGAAGTTGCATAACTCAGACGCCCTCTTGATGAGAGGCTTCAAGATTGTTGCTTCCATGGCCGATAGCTTAGGCCTTGTTGCATTGATCAAGGATCAGGCCCTTGCAATATACAAGAGAGTGGAGGAGCAGAAACTTTGTAGGGGGAGGAGGCTGGAGGCTGTCGTGGCTGCTTGCTTGTACATTGCTTGTAGAGAAAGCAAGCTTTCCCGGACGTTGAAAGAGTTTTGCACGGTTGCTGAGGGGGTGAAAGGGAAGGACATTAATAGGGCAGTTGTGATTATAAAGAAGCATCTTGAGGTTAAGATGGGTTCTGTGCAGGCAGGGGAGCTTGTGAGGAGATTTTGTTCTAATCTTGGGATGAAACATCAGGCTGTTGTGGCTGTGCAAGAGGCTGTGGCAAAAGCTGAGAAGGAGTTGGATATAAGGAGGACTCCACAATCTCTTGTTGCAGCAATTATCTACATGGTAACTCAGCTTTCTGATGAGAAGAGGTCTATTAAAGATATCTCAGTGGGTGCTGATGTTGCTGAGATGACAATCAAGAAGTCTTATAAGGATCTTTATCCCTTTGCTACAAGGTTGATACCCACTTGGTATGCTAAGGAAGATGACATCAAGAAGAAACTTTATGTTGCTTGACATAGCCATTATTACTTACAGAACAATTGTAAATTTTTCAGTTAAATTAGGAGTAATTGGATTTTTCTAGATTTATGACTTCAACCTAAGTGCTCTGAAATCCTTCGTTCATGGCTTTTTAATAGGAAAAGATTTGACCTCAAAAGGAGAATTTCATATTTCCTAGAGTATGAATCCTTGTTGGCAAAAGAAAACAAAGCTAAGACCCCTATAAATTGGACGCTTGGAGTAAGGAAAAGAATATTCTAATCTCTTCCTAAAATCATATGCTCCATCGTTACTAACTGGCCACCTCGCAGGCTAATTCTTTTGACCCTTTTCTTTTCTGTCTTGTTATCTTGCAACACACTTTTGAAGTCTCGAAATTGATGGTTCATCTCTAACTCTATGGCCTGAAAGTCAGTCGTGCACACTTCTGCGTTTGTCGAAATTTGGGCATCAACATATTTGTAGGATAAAGCATTTGCATGTTTTCATGAATCTTTTTTTTTTTTTTTCATTGAATAGATAATGTCTGCACTATTAAATGTTTGTGAGTATGACCTGTTCAAAATTTCCGGAGTTTCATAGCACACGCACAGTTCGAACACTTGAGAAGTGAATCGTATAGTGAATTGGGCTTTGCTTATGATGGAATTCGACAAGACAAAGCCCAAAGTTTTTGAAAAGGTTCAAGCCCATTAAAGTATAATGAACGCAGAGGCCCATGGAAGTGAGCCCAAACTTATTGTACCATGATTCATTTAGGAAATTCCTATTGGATGACTTTAAGAAAACTCATTTTGATGGTAAACTTGAAATGCAAAATTACTGAAGTTATTCTTAACAAAGTTTACAAATACCAAGATTTATAGAAAAATTTAAAAATTTAAAAGAGAGAGAGAGAGAGAGAATAACAAAATTTGGGAACTATTTTGATTTTTAATAGGTTCAATATTTTTTTAATTGTCTATTTAAGTTCAATCTATACACAAAAATACCCTTCCAAATGAAATATTAAAACCCACTTAACTTTAAGTAAGTAGGTTGGACTAATTTTCAAAACACCTCATTAAACTGGGCTGCTTTACACATTACAGAACAAATTTTGGAACAAAATACATGTTCAACATAATTAAAAAGAATTTTCTTGTAGTAATTCGAAAAATTTCTAATAAAAATACGAGCAAACAAGATTGCTACTTACATAATCTTAATTTAGTGTTTATTGATGAAGGAGAGAATGAATAGATTATTTAATCCAAATAAGTGATTGATTTAAAGAGATTGTATATTGATCATAAAAGAGGGAAAATGTTGGAGCAAGGATCCATTTTTGTGCAACTTAGAGTTCTTGGTAGGAAGTACCGCATAGCTTGATAAAAGAGGCTGCAACTCAAAGAGTTCTTTGTTTTGTTGATCCATTATAGGGGTGTGCATGATGAAGGTCATGGTAGAGGTATGTATAAAAAAAATATAGGGTGTGGTATATAGATTTTAATCTGTCATGGTATGGTATGGTAAGTGATATGCCATTTATTTAAGTTACATAAAATATTTTTGATTGTTATAGTTTCTTTTTTCTTTGATTTTCTCAGTTGAAAAGATTGAAACTTTGGAAAATGTTGGAAGAACTTTGTGGAAGGATTCCATTTATTGTGCAGTACTGGAATAGAGTTACTTGGTAGGTTATAAAATAATTACCGTACAAATAGCTCAAAATAAGATCAAAAGTCAAGGCATGCTTAACTGCAATGGTAGAGTAAAAATAAAAAACCCTTATGTAGGGTATGGGGATGGTATGGCGATACCACACCATACCCTACCATTTGCACACCCCTTTCCATTATGAAGATGAGATTTACAAAAAACAAATCAACAAGTGTGTTAATAATTAAAAAAATCAGGTTGATTGGTAAGACGTGATAAATTTATAGATTTGATAGGTAGACGATATCTCATATAATATAATTGTTGTACCTAGAGGTGTGTTAGCACTTATTGGCAGCACTCCGATAGTAATCTTTTTTTAATTGCCATGAGAAGGCCAATAGTGGCCAAGAAAAAACTAATAAATCCAAAAAGGGACCATTATGATGATAAAGAAATTAAATTAAAATAGTAATTAATGACTCATTAACCATTGGAAATAACTAGCAGATTCCATTTTAAGATTCCAATAAACATGAACAAACAACTTAATAATGGAGTTTTGGCTCCTCCTTCATGAGTTCCTATAAATCAAAACATATCATGAAATGATGAAATTGCATATATAGAGAAAAATAAAACAACTGCATGGGAATCCCACATCTTCTGGTCATCCCTTATCCAGCACAAGGCCATGTAATTCCTCTAATGGAGCTTTCACAATGCTTGGTCAAGCATGGCTTCAGGATTACATTTGTGAATACTGAGTCTAATCACAAGCTTGTTAAGAATGCGTTGTCAAGAAAGGAAGGCACGGCTGATGAAATCCATCTTGTTTCCATCCCAGATGGGTTAGAGTCGACGGAAGATGGGAATAGGCCAGGGAAGATGTCTGAAGTAGTCTTGCGGGTTATGCCAGGGAATGTTGAGAGTCTGATTGAGCAGATTAACGACTCAGCCAATGATAAGGTCAGCTGTGTCCTTGCAGATCAGAGTCTAGGATGGGCTTTAGAAATTGCAGAGAAGAAAGGACTTAAGAAAGCTGCTTTCTGTCCTGCTGCAGCTGCTCTTTTGGTCTTGAGTTTAAGCATCCCAAAGCTGATTGATGATGGAATTATTGATAATGAAGGTGAGCACCTATGATTTGTTTAGGATTAGACTTGCAAAATCTTAAATTAGTTTTTGTTATTTAGTTTTCAATATCAGGTCAGAATTTCTGAACCCAGTCAATCGATAATAATAATCATCAATATCTGGTATGACAATCAGCAGGTTGTGCTTTCACTATAATTTACTATAGTTTAACATGCACGGTTATTCATTGGCCTTGGAAGAACTTCCACTTAGAATTTTAAGTTAAAAAAGAGAGGCCTCCTGCCAGTCATGCTTAAATTCACTTGCAATTTATCTTTGCAGGAACTCCCACAAAAAAGCAGATAATTAAGTTGTCACTAACCATGCCTGCAATGAACACAGCAAACTTTGTATGGGCCTGCCTTGGCAATGTCAATGCGCAGAAAAATATTTTTGAACTTATGGTTAAAAACAATGAATCTTTGAAATTGACCGATTGGCTGCTATGCAACACAACTTACGAGCTTGAGTCTGCAGCCCTTACCTTGGCTCCTGGGATCCGACCAATTGGCCCTCTTTTGGCAAGTGCACGGCTTGGAGACTCAGCAGGAAACTTCTGGCTTGAAGATTTAACTTGTTTGAAATGGTTAGACGAGCAGCCACCAAAATCAGTCATTTATATTGCATTTGGCAGTTTCACTGTTTTTAGCCCAACCCAATTTCGGGAGCTGGCCATGGGGCTCGAACTCTCCAATAGACCTTTCCTCTGGGTTGTACGTCCTGATATCAGTAATGAAATGAATGATATCTACCCAGAAGGATTTCAAGACAGAGTTGCCACTCGTGGACAAATGGTTGAGTGGGCGCCTCAACAGAAGGTGCTAAATCATCCATCAATAGCTTGCTTCATAAGCCACTGTGGATGGAACTCCACTATTGAGGGTGTAAGCAATGGGATCCCTTTCTTGTGTTGGCCTTATTTCGCGGACCAGTTCATAAACCAAAGCTACATTTGTGATATATGGAAGGTCGGATTGGGATTTGTTCCAGATGAAAGAGGGATCATTAGACGAGAAGAAATCAAGAGTAAGGCGGAGCAACTGCTGGACACTGATGAATACCAAGAAAGAGCCTTAAATCTTAAGGAAATGGTCATGGATAACATCAAAGGAGGTGGTGGCTCTTACAAAAACTTTAAAGATTTCGTTCAATGGTTAAAGGCATAGCCTCATAATTAAATTATCCATGCATTATCCAAACTTGAATTTCGTTGTTGATGTTCTCATTCATTTCTTGTAAACTTGTTGTTGGGTTCTGCAACAAAAGGTTCAACTTACTGTAGCTATTTTCAGCTATTTTGAGTCCTGGCAGTGGGAACCACATATATAAGAAGCACTACACTGGGGGCAGTATAAAGGGTAACCAGTTCTTATCCATCAAATAAGACTGGCCATGAATACGACAGTAGGCCACTCTTTGCACATGCTAATCATCTTCACTGAGCAGTTGAAGAGAGAGAAACCACTTGAAAACAAAGTAACTGAATCACCTGGATAGTTGATAAATGTGGATTGATAATAGCTTAAACGGCTGTGTATTTTTAACTTCAAGATTTATAGGTATATGTGCTCTAGTTTATGTGGAACACTAAAAATCATGAGAGTTCCAAATGTACAGAAGCTTTTCCTATATCAGCAAGAGAGTAGACACGTTAAATATTCTAAATTTTGCTCAATCCAAAATAAAACCAGTTTCTCTTCCATAACAAATGATCTCAAACTAAGTTGCAAAGCTATATTTGATCTGCAGGGTGTTGTGTTTGTAAATTTTACAATGTGGTTAAAATAAGGAAAACAATTTGAGGCAGCCTTTGGAGTTGCAGATTGTAATCTACAATGAAGTTGGTTACTGACAGAAATAAGAGCTGAAAGGGATGTTAAAATATTACTATAGCATGGCTACAGAATGAATGTTGGAAGAAAATAATCTAGAACCCAATGAAGGAATTCTAATACGGCTTTCTCTCCATGTAGATCAAGAAGTAAAGTTTGGAGTTCTTTTATTTTTTATTGTTTTGGCCAGCAAGGAATCAATCTTGAATTAGCCTCCAATTTAACATGACAAAACTTTGTTTCAAACAAGATCAAGATTTCAATAAACGTCAAAAAAAATTGAGGGACATGAGTTAATGTCTTCAAAATTGATGTTTTCACCCCAATCTCCTATAAAAAGTTATAATAATTTCAATAATAATCTGTATAGAAAATAAAGAAAAATATGGCAAGTCCACATGTTCTGGTTATACCTTATCCAGCACAAGGTCATGTAATTCCCTTAATGGAGCTCTCACAGTCCTTAGCCGAACATGGCATAAGAATTACATTTGTAAATGTGGAGCACATTCATAAACAGGTAATAGATTCATCGTCGACGAACAATGACTTAAGGAATGAAATTCAACTTCTTTCAATCCAAGATGGACTGAAATCCGCAGAGGAGAGGAAACATTTAGAGAAGTTTGCTGAATCAGTCTTAAGGTTCATGCCAAAGAAAATTGAGGAGCTCATTGATCAGATTAATGCATCAGAGAGTGATAAGATCACGTGTGTTTTGGCAGATCATAATCTTCAATGGGCCATGGAAATTGCAGCTGAGAAGGGAATCAGGCGAGCTGCCTTCAGTGCTGCTGCAGCCTCACACTTGGCCGTAAGATCTTGCATCCAAAAGTTGCTTGATGATGGAATTGTTGATAATGATGGTGAGATATTCATCACTAACTCTTGAAAGTTGGGTAATAGAATTGCATGAAATGAAACATTAAATTATTGTCATTGTAGAACCTCATACAGTAACTGCATTTTCACAAAAGATTAGCATAATTCAAACAGTCATACTTAGTAATTATACGAAAATATCAGATTTTATGCCATTTGCAGTACAAAGAGTTCATAGAAATTATCTACATCTGGGTGCATTTCTGGATAAAATATTTTGAGTTCCATAATCAAATAAATTGTTATTTAAGCCACACATTCAAATTAGGGTGACTCGGCCGGCTGAGATGAGGCATTCTGTATCTAAGGCCTAATATAGATATAGAATTAATCTAGATGAACTCGATGATAAAATTGAATCAATGATTATATTAACAGTTAGATTTTCTTGGCAGGAACTCCAACAAAGAGGCAGATGTTTATGTTGTCACCAACATTGCCTGCCATGAACACAGAACATTTAGGGTGGGCTCACATTGGCAACAAGAAAGTACAGAAAATGTTTTTTGAAAATATGGTCGAAAGCGAGAGATCAATCAATGTGACAGATTGGCTACTTTGCAATTCAACTTACGACCTCGAGCCTGCAGCATTCGACTTTGATCCAAAGTTCATACCAATAGGCCCACTTTTGGCAAGTAACCGACTTGGGGACACTTTGGGAAGCCTCTGGCCAGAAGACTTCACTTGTTTGGAATGGCTAGATCAACAGCAACCCCAATCAGTCATATATGTGGCATTTGGCAGTACAGGCATTTTTGACCGAACTCAGTTCCAAGAATTGGCCATTGGACTTGAACTCTCCAACAGACCATTCCTCTGGGTTGTGAGTCCGAATTTTATTGATGATATGAATGATGACTACCCAGAAGGATTTCATGACAGAGTTGCCACTCGTGGGCGGATAATCACTTGGGCACCTCAACAAAAGGTTCTGGAACATCCTTCCATTGCTTGTTTTATAAGCCACTGTGGATGGAACTCCACCATGGAAGGTGTAAGCAATGGTATCCCTTTCTTGTGTTGGCCTTATTTCGCTGACCAGTTCCACAATGAGAACTACATTTGTAACTTTTGGAAGGTTGGATTGGGGTTGAACCGAGATGAAAGAGGGATAATTACACGAGAAGAAATTAAAAACAAAGTGCATGAGCTCCTGGACGGTGGAAAGTACAAAGCAAATGTTTTGGAACTCCAGGAAAGGGTGATGAAGAGCGTCAAAGAAGGTGGAGCGTCCTGCACAAATTTCAAGCATTTTGTTGAATGGCTCAAAGCATAAATAACATCTTCACAAAATTTCCAGACTTCGATATGATTTTTTTTTTTCAGTTACTTCTTGCTTTCACCTTGATGTTTCAGAGAAGAATCTATTATAAAAATTGCATTTAGTTTGTCTGCTAGCAAGTTCAGGCTTCTGAAATCTTAAGGTTCTATACGGCAATTAAGACCTCAGATGAATTTTTAGAATGTTGCGTGTGCAGCTGCCTGTACAAGTACATGAAAATAATTTGGAATCCTAGGGAGCTTGAAGCTGTTGGATTTATTTTTGGTTTAATAAGGAAGCAAACTTTAATTACCCACCAAAGCAACAAGACAAAGCCTTCCTATCAAACATGGATTAACGCAGGGATAAACCAAGGTTACTTAGCCCTTCAGGGTTCAAATGTCAAAGGTCACTACCATAAGGTCTTTAGAAATTATTATGTAATTTTTATTATATGTAGTCTGCAGGTAATAATGAAATAATATTCAAAACATCACAGGACATCATCCTCATATTACTAAATGGCTTGCACATATATCAATTAAAAAAAAAATGAAAAAGAGTCATGGATGATTGGGAATGGAATTTCATTTGTTGAATCATCAAAAAGCAATCCATGTGATTGGATCCATGAATTTCTCCTTTGAACAGAGTTTGTGAAATGAGACATTAAACAGTTTGAATGGGACCATGAGCACATGGGTTTTGATGTGTAATGGCATGATTATGATTCAGGGTTGAATCATGATATGTGTTGGTTCCACACGCTTGTGCTTCATGTAAGTTATGTTTTGCTCAAAACTTATGATTGTGAAATATGGAAAAATTTAATGTGATTATGTGTATGTGAATTTTGGTGTGGAATGGCATGAGAAACATTTCCACATAGATTATATGTGTGTGTGAAAAATGGAATTTAGGCGTAATACTCCAGGACTCATTATTTTTGTATGTGGTAGGCAAACATGTGTTGTGTGATGTTTAAACACATGTGTATGTTCATTCATCGATGGCGATACGTAACCGGTGAGTAGTAGCCAATAAAATATGTCATTGACGATGATACGTAATGGATGACATATTTTCTGAAATGAATTAATAAAAAATATATGTCACCAACGACGATAAGTAACGGGTAATTCATGGCCACTTGGGTATACCATTAACGACGATACGTAACGGATGGTATATCCCTTGAAAGTGATTATGAAAATTGTGTCATCGATGGCAATATATAACGGGTGACCAGTTGCCTACAGATTGTGCCATTGACGGTGATATGTAGCGGATGACAAACTCCCAGAAAATGATTGTTGAGACTATTAGTCACTGATGGCGATACGTAACGGGTGACTAGGCCATTCGGATAAACCACCGACGGCGATACGTAATGGATAATATGCTATGAATTGTGTTACTTGTAAGACCTACCATGAGTGATTGTATTAGTGTCCTTAAGATTTGTGTCTCAAATGTGCTTAAGTTGTGTATCAAATGTGTTTAAGTGTGTTTTAAATGCATTTAAGGCATGTATAAGATCAATTGTGTGTTATGTGAATTGAATAAATCGCTCAAGTTCAGTAGCCAAAGAATGAATTGGCGTCAGAGTGCCATCTGTGGTGCGCAGGAATGCAAGCTCTATGCTGTAAATCAAGATGAGATAGAAAGTTGGCGTCAGAGTGTGAAGTCAGTGGTGTAGGAGCGCCAAACCTTTTAGTTAAACTTGTCTTTGGGACATAAACTTGGTGCAGTTGTGCCAAGTTCTCCGTCCAGGAGCACGACCCATATTTTTTAGGCACTATTCATATGACTTGTGGGTGAGAGATGACTATTTGCTCATTAAGAAAAGAATGTGTATCATGTTTATTTGAGTTATTCCTGCATGATTCACCTTTATATTCTCATTCTAGTTGCTTATTGATTATTGTACTCATTAGGCTGTTGTATTCCTCAGGTGATCGACAGTTTAGACGATGTGAAGAGGATTTTTGGCAAAAAGACCATGAAGTTCCCCTAGCAACTGTTGGTCTGCTATAGAGCTTTAATTTTGTGTGTGAATCATTGTTTTGATTCTTTTTGGATTAGAAATGTGATTAAAATGATACGATGGTTGTAAATTTGGAACTTTGAATTGTATACTTTCGAGTGTTAATAGTAATCGGATGGCCATAGTTTCTCATTTGTTGATACGTATGTATGCTCAGAGTCACATTCTGGACCCTTAAGGTACGGGATGTGATAGTAAAGTTTGTTTTAGTGGTTAGGGATGTGATAGTTAATACTTAAAGGTTTTGCATGCAAGGAGAAAAAGGCTTTAGTAAAAGGAGGAAGAATGACCAATAGTTACTAAGGAAAGCAGCTTGGTTTAACGGAGCCTACAAGTTTTTGGTCGTTTACAATTGAACCCCAAGGCTATTTATACTTCTGCAGCTAGAAACTTGACATGAATTAATTTACATCACACATTTGTACTTGACGGCCAAGTAATTCTAGACCCAACAAGTATAGATAAAATAGAATGGAGAAAGCTAATGGATGTGGATTTTCTCCATAGAAGTCAAAAAAAATTTCAAGTAAAGAAGCTGTATATCAAAGAGAGAATCAAATAGGGAATCCACATGCTTTGGTTATACCATCCGCAGGACAAGGTCATGTTATTCCTCTCATGGAGCTTTCACAATTCTTATTCAAACAAGGCATCAAGATTACTTTCACAAATGCAGACTTTATTCACACCAAGGTTATGAAAACATTGGCAATCAGGGATGGCATAGGGAGTCATATTCATCTTGTTTTAGTTCCAATGGAATTGAATCTTGAGAACAACATTATGGAGCAATCTTCTGGTTAATGCCAAGAAAAGTCAAGGAGCTGATTGAACAGATCAATGCATGAGACAATGATAAGATCACTTGTGTTATTGCAGATCCAACTCTTTCATGGGCCATGAAAATTGCAACGGAGAAGGGACAACGAGCCCTCTTTCATATATACTACTGCAGCTACACAACTGGTTGTAGGATGTAGCCTTCAAAAGTTGATAGATGATGAAGTTGTTGATAATGATGGTAAGACCATCTATCACTAAACCTTGCAAGTTGTCCTTATTGAAAGTTTTGAAATAAACACCCATGCATATACCATGAAGCCAAGGCACTAACTGGATTCTTGAAAAGGTATATAAAGATAGGGAAAGTTAGATGTTTTACTTATATTCAACAAATTAAGAGTTCATAAAAATAAATCTAGCAAGCTTAACATATATATATTAATTATTTTCAAGAACTTTGGGCAGAACTAGAAATGTAATCTTAATTGGCTGAATATACTTGATTTTGATTTTTTTTGTAGGAATTCCAGTGAAGAAACAAATGTTTCAATTGTTAACAAATCATGCCTGCTATGAGAAATGGTTTTTTGAAGATACGGTTAGAAACAACCCATCATTAAAATTGGCAGAATAGGTGCTTTCAATTCAACTTATGACCTGGGGCTTGCAGCATTAAACTTCGATCCCAATTTCCTAGCAATAGGTCCACTTTTGGCAAGCAACCAGTTTGGAGACTCGGCAGGAAGTTTCTGGCTAGAAGACTTAACTTGTTTTAAATGGCTTGATCAACGGCAACCACAATCAATCATTTATATTGTATTTGGAAGTTTAACAATTTTTGATCGAACCCAGTTCCAAGAATTAGCCATGGGGCTTGGACTATCGAACAGGCCATTTCTCTGGGTTGTTCATCCTGATATTACCGAAGGAATAAATGATGCCTATTCAAAAGGATTTCAAGAAAGGGTTGCTACTTGTGGGCTTATAATTAGTTGGGCACCTCAGCAAAAGGTTCTAGAATATCCTTCCATTGCCTGCTTCATGAGACACCGTGGATGGAACACCATCATGGAAGGTCTAAGCAATGTGATCCCTTTCTTGTGCTGGCCTTACTTTGCTAACCAAATGCATAATGAGAATTACATATGTATTATTTGGAAGGTTGGAATGGGATTCAACAGAGATGAAAGTGTAATAGCCCAGTCCGCAAGTGATATTGTTCACTTTGGCTCGAGGGCCTCACGGTTTTAAAACGTATCTCTGGGGGTTGATGCATGATTAATTATATTCCTAGCATTTCTCCCATGCTTTGCCAATGTAGGATTTGCCTACGGTGTTACACACACATCCCTTTTAGGGACTCAGCGTTCTCGCAGAGGTTTGCCCCACCATCGCCTATGAGGTCACCCAGAGTTGCTCTGATACTATCTGTAACAGCCCAGCCCACTAGCGATATTGTCCACCTTGGCCCGAGGGCCTCACGAGTTTAAAACGCATCATTGTGGGTTGAAGCATGGTTACTTATATACCTAGCATATCTCCCGTGCCTTGCCGATATGGGATTTGCCTAGGGTGTTACATACAAATAACCCATCCCACTAACGATATTGTCCGCTTTGGCCCGAGGGCCTCAAGGGTTTAAAATGCGTCACTAGAGGTTGAAGCATGATTACTTATATACCCAGTATCTCTCCCGTGCTTTGTCGATATGGGATTTACCTCAGATGTTACGTACACCACCCCTTTAGGGACTCAAAGTCCTTACTGAGGTTTACCCCACCATCGCCCAAGAGGTCATGCAGAGTCGTTCTGATACAATCTGTAATAGCCCAGCCCACTAGTGATATTGTCTGCTTTGGCCCGAGGGCCTCACGGGTTTAAAACACATCATTAGGGGTTGAAGCATGATTATTTCTATACACAACATCTCACCCGTACTTTGTCGATGTGGGATTTGCCTAAGGTGTTACATACACCCCCCCTCCCCCCTTCCTCCTCTCCCTCTTTCGTTAGTGACTCAGCGTCCTCGCTGAGGTTTGCCTTACCAACATCTAAGAGGTCACATGAAGCCGCTCTGATACCATCTGTAACAGCCTAGTTTACTAGTGATATTGCCCGCTTTGGCCCGAGGACCTCACGGGTTTAAAATGAGTCATTAGGTGTTGAAGCATGATTACCTATATACCTAGCATCTCTCCTGTGCTTTGCGATGTGGGATTTGCCTAAGGTGTTACAGAGAGAGGAGAAGTTACACGAGAAGAAATTAAAAGTAAAGTAGAGGAAGTGCTGGATGATGAAAAGTATAAGGCAAATGCTTTGGCACTCAAGGAAAAGATGATGAATAGCCTTAAAGAAGGTCGTGCATCCTATAATAATTTCAACCATTTTGTTGAATGGATCAAGGCATAAAAATTGTAAGACTGTTTTCACAAATAGTTCAAATAAATAGTGGCTGTATTTGTTAGGACAACTGCTTAACTAGCAATTAAACATCACTTGTTTTTGAAAGGCTTTAAAATTTTAAATTTGAGAATGTGTTAAAACATGAGAGAAATACTACAATTTCTGTTTAGGCAACTGTACTAATTAGACTTATTGAGTTGTTATAGCTGTTGTATCAAAACTCTCTCATGACTTCTTTATGACGCTTTGAATGAAGAAAGCTCTTGAAAGAAGATTAAAATACATTGCAAGCTTTTAGTAAATTCTCATATTTTTCAAATCCTTTAAGGGAGGATGTCAACATAAATTTTTCACATTTGTGTGTCTTGGGACCATATTTCAAAAATATAAAAAAAAATTTAAAAAAACAATAACCTTTTGGAAAACTTTATTAGAAATAGTAACTTCTTTAAATTTAGATACTCTACCCAAACCTTTTATTTAAAATACTCAATTTGCTCCAATTCTCCACGTTTTAGCTACTTGTATGTTTTTCACAAAAATACCCAACAAATATTTATGCTTTTGATTACAATAAGAAATAATATTGTCTTCCCTAGACAAACTACATATGCTAAATGGCAGTTCCGCCGAGGTCTCTTTGTTAGTTGGGGGAAGGATCCTTACGAATCAGATTTTTTGAAGAACATATTGAGAAAGAATTGGATTTTGGTTAGACATGGTTGGTAAACAAGGATCATTTTTTAGCAAGGAATGGAATGCATAATCAAATATTCAATATAATTACACAAGATCTAGTTTCGTTCAAATAACGAATTCTAACCAATTGAAAGGATCTAGCTTTTGATCAATCCAGAGATCATTTTGATTCTATTAGTAAGGAGGATTCAATCACATTGATCAATCAAAGAGGACTTATTTTTGGAAAGCATCTATCTTTAATTGCGTGAAAGAAACCTTGACTTCTCAACTAATTTTATCCAATCGAAACGTTGTTATCTTAATCTTTTCAAGATAGAATGTTTTAGATCTTTATTCTTACCTTCGACCTTATATATATTAACTGTAGAAGGAACTAACCAACCTGAGTTAGTTAAATTCCTCAAGCAAATTAACGTCTTAAGATATCAGCTGTTATTTCATGAGCTGATGATAAATAAAAATGAAACTTACACAAATCAAATAACTTACCAAAGTTTAACTTCCATCTCCGTTCAAAAAAAAAACTGACATTTTTAATATCTAAACTTAAATATAGCCTTAAAGAACATAAAATAAACTATTAATCCAGTAATAAAAACACACTAATTTCTAGGCGTTACAGAGAAAGTGTTGATGATAACTCTTTTTAATAAGAGTGACAAAAAGAAAATATATATGATAGTGATAAGAGATGATGAGAGTTGTAGTGGATTTTGCCACCAAGCTACCTGTCGAAGTGACAATAAATATTAAGGAAAGAAGCTGCATACCAAAGAGAGAATCAAATGGGAAATCCACATGTTTTGGTTATACCATTCCCAGCACCAGGTCATGTAATTCCCCTAATGGAGCTCTCACAGACTTTAGCCGAACATGGCATAAGAATGACATTTGTAAATGTGGAGCACATTCATAAACAGGTAATGGATACATTGTCGACGAAGGATGGCATGGGGAATGAAATTCAACTTGTTTCAATCCAAGATGGACTGAAATATGCAGAGGATTACAGGAAACAGTTAGAGAAGCATAATGAGTTTGTCTTCAGGTTTATGCCAAAGAAAATTGAGGAGCTCATTGAACAGATTAATGCATCAGTAAGTGATACGATCACTTGTGTTTTGGCAGATAATAATCTTCAATGGGCCATGGAAATTGCAGCTGAGAAGGGAATTAGGCGAGCAGCCTTCAGTGTTATTGCAGCCTCTCACTTGCCCTTAAGATCTTGCATCCAAAAGGTGCTTGATGATGGAATTGTTGATAATGATGGTGAGATATTCATCACTAACTCTTGAAAGTTGGGTAATAGAATTGCATGAAATTAAACATTAAATTATTGTCATTGTAGAACCTCATACAATAACTGCATTTTCACAGAAGATTAGCATAATTCATACAATCACACTTAGTAATTACACCCAAAATACCAGATTTTATGCATTTGCAGTATATGACTAACTATGCAAAGGGTTCATAGAAATTATCTACATCTGGATAAAATATTTCGAGTTTCATAATCAAATAGGTTCTTATCTAAGCTACAGATTCAAATTAGTGTGACTCGGCCAGCTGACATGAAGTATGCTGTATCTAAGGCCTAATATAAAGATATGTGTGCGCGCAAGCGCGACCTTGGAAGTAATCTAAATGAACTAGATGATACAATTAAATCAATGTTTACATGTACAGTTAAGATTTTCTTGGCAGGAACTCCAAAAAAGAAGCAGATGTTTAAGTTTTCACCAAAATTTCCCGCCATGAACACAGAACATTTAGCGTGGGCTCACATTGGCAACAAGAAAGTACAAAAAATGTTTTTTGAAAATATGGTTAAAAACGAGAGATTAATCAATTTGACGGATTGGCTACTCTGCAATTCAACTTATGACCTCGAGCCTGCAGCATTCGACTTTGATCCAAAGTTCATACCAATAGGCCCACTTTTGGCACGTAACCGACTCGGAGACACTGTAGGAAGCCTCTGGACAGAAGACTTCACTTGTTTGAAATGGCTAGATCAGCAGCAACCGCAATCAGTCATATATGTGGCATTTGGCAGTACAGGCATTTTTGACCGAACCCAGTTCCAAGAATTGGCCATTGGACTTGAACTCTCCAACAGACCATTCCTCTGGGTTGTGGGTCCGAATTTTACTGATAATATGAATGTTGCCTACCCAGAAGGATTTCATGAGAGAGTTGCCACTCGTGGGCGTATAGTCACTTGGGCACCTCAACAAAAGGTTCTGGAGCATCCTTCCATTGCTTGTTTCATGAGCCATTGTGGATGGAACTCCACTATGGAAGGTGTAAGCAATGGTATCCCTTTCTTGTGTTGGCCGTATTTCACTGATCAGTTCCACAATGAGAACTACATTTGTAACTTTTGGACGGTTGGGTTGGGTTTCAACCGAGATGAAAGAGGGATAATTACACGGGAAGAAATTAAAAACAAAGTGCAAGAGCTCCTAGACACTGGAAAGTACAAAGCAAATGTTTTGGAACTCAAGGAAAGGGTGATGAATAGCGTCAAAGAAGGTGGAGGGTCCTACACAAATTTCAATCGTTTTGTTGAATGGCTCAAAGCATAAATAACATCTTCACAAAATTTCCGAACTTCAATAAGATTTTTTTTTTTTTCAGTTACTTCTTGCTTTCACTTTGATGTTACAGAGAGGAATCTATTATAAAAATTGCATACAGTTTGTCTGTTAGCAAGTTCAGGTTTCTGAGATCTTAAGGTTCTACGCGGCAATTAAGACCTGATAGGAATTTTGAGAATGTTGTGTGTGCAGCTGCCTGTACTAGTACAGGAAAATAATGTAGAATCCGAAGGAGCTTGGAACCGTTGGATTTTTTTTTTTTTGTTTCTAATTTTTTTGGTTTAATAAGGAGTCAAACTTTAATTACCCACCATAGCAACAAGACAAAGCCTTTCTATCAAACATGGATTAACGTCGGAAGAAAGCAAGGTTACTTGGCACTTCAGTTTCAAAAGTCAAAGTTCTCTAGCCACCGCAATGTCTCCAGAAATTGTTATGTAAATTTCATTACGTGCAGTCTATAGGCAATCATGAAATAATATTCCTAATTTTACTAAATGGCTTGCATGTTTATTAATTAAAGAAAGTTCAAAAAAATAATAAAAGAAAAGTCTTGGATGGCTGGGAATGTTATTTCATTTGTCGAAACTTCAAAAAGCAAGACCGTGTGATTAGACCCACAGATGTTCGTCAATATGCACAAGCTGCAGTTTTTCCTACTCGTGAAATGACCATAAACTTAAGCCAGATCAAGTCAGAAGCAAATAGATAATAGCAAACATTAAACAAAACAAAATAAAGATCAGGACCAACAAAAGGATAGACATTTTTAGAAGTAAAACAAAATGGAGAGAGCTCGTGGATGTGGATTTTCTCCATAAAGCTCCCCATAGAAGTCACAAAAAATTTCAAGTAAAGAAGCTGTATAGCAAAGAGAGAATCAAATGGGGAATCCACATGCTTTGGTTATACCATTCCGAGCACAAGGTCATGTAATTCCTCTCATGGAGCTCTCTCAATGCTTAGCCAAACAAGGCATCAAGATTACTTTTGTAAATACAGACTTTATTCATGCCAGGGTTATGAATGCATTGGCAATCAAGGATGGTACATGGAGTCATATTCATCTTGTCTCAGTTCCAATTGAAACGGAATCTCCAGATTAAAAAACTTTTGGAGCTATCTTCTGGTTAATGCCAAGGAAAGTCGAGGAGCTCATTGAACATATCAATGCATCAGACAGTGACAAGATCACTTGTGTTATAGCAGATACCCTCTTCCATGGGCCATGAAAATTGAAGCAGAGAAGGGAATCAAACGAGCTGTTTTGTATGCTGCTGCAGCTACACAACTGGTCGTAAGATGGAGCTGCCAGAAGTTGATAGATGACGGACTGGTCGATAATGGTGGTAAGATCACCTCTCTCTACCTTGCAAGTCGTGCTTGTAAAGACAGGGCACTAACCACACAAATTAGTGTCTCTAATTAATTTTGTTAATGTAAGTAGTTGTTTTGCTAGCTGTGCTATCTGAAATGTTGCCACTTAACAGGCTCTTAGTTTTGGTCAAGGTTTCCCTTCTCATCTCATCTCTACTTATTTTTTTCACAGGTGCTATTGATGTTCAGAGAAAATATATTAATAAGGAGAGAAAATAAATAACAATCATAACCATCAATTAATATTAGAATTCACATGTGATCAGATTTTTAAAATTTAGGTAAAATTATATGAATAGAGGATCCTAGTTAATTAGGATTATCTCTAAAAATCCTGTACCGGACCAGATTTCCTCTTTCTTTGGTTGTTTACATACTACACAAACTAATGAATTCCCTTAGCCTCCCTGTGATGAGCTTTGTCATTTCTTTGCTTCTAAAATTTTCTGTAATCCTAAGTATGCTTATTGAAAGAAGATAGTTTCCGAGAAATAAAAAACACGTATAAAAAGACCTTCATGAACTCTAATAAGCTTAAGCTATATTTTAATGGTGTATTTAATCTCAAGAACTCTATGGTAGAATCAGAAAAGTAATCTCAATTGCAGTGATGCTGATAGTAATTGAATCTTGATTTCAATTTTCTTTGCAGGAATTCCAACGAAGAACCAGATGTTTCAGTTGTTACCAACCATGCCTCCCATGAGCACAAAACACATAGGGTGGACAAGCCTTGGCGACACGAAAGCTGAGAACATATTTTTTTGAAACTATGGTTAGAAACAACGCATCAATAGAATTGGCAGAATGGGTGCTTTGCAACTCAACTTATGACCTGGAGCTTGCAGATCCAATGTTCCTACCACTAGGCCCGCTTTTGGCAAGCAACCGGCTTGGAGACCCAATAGGAAGCCTCTGGCTAGAAGACTTAACTTGTTTAAAATGGCTTGATCAACAACAGCCGCAATCAGTCATATATACTGCATTCAACAGTACAGGAAAATTTGATCGAACCCAGTTCCAGGAATTGGCCATGGGGCTTGAACTCTCCAACAGGCCATTTCTCTGGGTTTTTCGTCCTGATATTACCGAAGGAATAAACGATGCCTATCCAATATGATTTCAAGAAAGAGTTGCTACTCGTCGGCATATAGTTAGTTGGGTGTAACAACCCAAAACCTTATTCACTTCAGGTACATGTGTATTATTATTTTGTGCATCTAGATGTTGTGATAAAAGAATAAAAATGTTATGGGGCATAGTTGAAAGATTCGAGAACTTGAGGCCCTAGCTTGATAAATGAGTATATGTTTATCTATATAAGGGGTGGGTGTTTCAGGCCTCTAGACTATTCATTTTCTTCCCTTTCTCAAAAACCCGCAGCCTTCTTTCTATTGCAAAGAATTGGAGGAGGAGAAGAAGAATCTAGAAGAAGAGAGGTAGAATTCATCTCTTTCTCCAAGTTCTAGTCTTGATACATGCATTTTTGTCATGAATTGTTGTGTTATGAAGTTCCTTATGATGCTTTTATGTCATGTATGCCCTAAAACTTGCAAGAAATTATGATTTGCTATAAGTGATGAAAGATTCAAATGGTTTGGATGATGTTAGGCAGCAATATGTGATGCTTGAGTTTAAAACTCTACAGGGTATTTTGCTGAGCAATATATAATCTGAAAATTCCTAGAAATTCTAGGGTTTCTTTTTGGCTCTAAAATTTTTAAATGTTAAACTAGACATGCCTAGGATCATTTTGAATTTCAATGCACCTAAAAATTCAAAGTATGCAATTTTTGATGAATTTTTGAACTTTGTTGAAATGATTTGGAAATCCCTTATTTCAAAACAGACCATGGAGAACGAACTCTAGATGAGGGACTGTTCCTTGATGAAAACTTCTGATTTTTGGTATGTAAAATCTCGAGTATGTTTCCTCATGAACTGAAAAGTTTCATAATTTTGAAGCTTTTTGGAAATTGTTATGAATTTTCAAAGTCATACTGCTCATACTAAATGCTATTAGACAGAATTTGAACTTGTGCAAAACTAAGTGGTTTCAAGGGGTATATGACCTCATTTTGATCTTATAATTTTAAGGAGGTATTCTATATATGTTAAATGATTTTTGAAAATTTTCATAAGAATTGGGACAAGCATTAGTTTCTAAAAATCATCCAACCAATTGTGTGCAGGTTTGAGTCAGTAAAGAAGTCAACTTTTGTTATTGTGTTTGATGATCCTTAAAGAAATTTTTGATGATTTCTAGGTTGAAATAAGGATCTTAGAGTGAAGCCTAATAAGGTAAGTAAGCTAAACTCCTGATTGAAGACACAATGGATATATTATTGTTTATGAGATGTGTGTTTACCGCATGCTTATATGAATATGAGAATTATGTTTTGATTGAAAACTTGATTGGGATAATATGCTTATGGAATGACATGTGATGGCATGAAATTTGTGCATATGGATTTGATATGTCATGGCATGAATATTATACGATGCTGAAATGCTAAATATTTTGAAAGTGAAATTCATGACTAACACTTTAAAGCACCGAACTCAAATTGTTGGTAGGCACCTATGTGTTATGTTATGTGGAGCTACATATATAAATATGTTATGTCACTGATGGAGATACATGATGAGTGACTAGTGGCTAATAGGGTATGCCATTGACAGCGATACATAACAAATGGTATATTCCTTAAAAGTGATTAGTGAAAAATATGTCATTGACGGTAATACGTAACAGATGATATACTTAAGTGTGTTAAATGAAAAGTCCTACCTTAAGTGAGGGTGTAGTTTTCTAAGGACTTATTTGATAAATAGAGTGGAACTTTTCAATTTATGTGATGTGAATGTGATATGCTATGAAAGTAAAATTCATGCCTAAGGCCATAGGGTACCAAGTTTATATTGTCAGACTAGGCTTAGTTTATGACTTCAGTTCAAATATGATTGATTTAATGAGTGGAGGTTTGGACTATGTGTTTCCTTGGGTATGATCCGGTAGCATAGGCCCGGTATAACCCGAATTGTCAGACTAGCCTCAGTTCATGATAATAAGTGTTGTGTGTAATATCCTAAATTTTTGTAATATATATTATACATGTGTTATGGTTACATGTGTATTAATATGTATTAATGTATTGGTGATGTATTTAAATTGTAATGTAATAGATGAGAGAATGATGGGCTCAATGATAATAAAAAGGGAAGAGAGAGAACTAAATGGAAATTGGCCTAATGTTTATCCATAAACGAGAAGAATTCTAGAATTCTTTCATTTTTGCTCCCTAGCTCACACATTCCAGCCCTTGCTCTCTCTATTTTTCTTCATAAAAACTATCAAGAACTTAAGGAAAGGAAGGAGAAGAAAGGAAGGAAGTGGTAAGAATTCATCTCTTCTTTAGAATTCTTGTTTTATTGTTTATATATTTGCAAGAATTCTTGTGGCTTGTGATGTGAGTATGAGAATTGTTGTTTGTATTGCTGGAAATTGTGTGAAAATATGAATTTGAATGAGATTTGAAGGTATCTAAGTAAGGGGATGAGGATACAAAGCTAGAAATGAGACTTTAGTTCAAATCCTGCAGTGTTTTTACACTAAACAGGGCATGTTCTAAAAATTCCTAAAATTTATGGAAATGTTTTCTGGTTCTAGAAATTTTACTGATGAAAATAGACATGTCGAGGAGTGTATAGGAATTGGATTCACTCAAAAATTCGAAGTATGTGAATTGCAGTGAATTTTTGAACTTATGGTATGGAATTACATAGTTTTCCCTGTTTTAGAACAGAGTAATGAAAAAAACGATTTTTGTATCTTGGTTACTAGCATTGTATCCGACATAACTCGATAAGTGCATGTCGAGTGTCGAGTGTGACTCGACCTGTAAGCGTCAAGTGGTTAGGCATCGAGTTGTCGAGTGTCGAGTACTCGAATGTTTAAGGGTCGAGCGTCGAGTTGTCGCATTGTCAAGTGACGTGCTGTCCAGTGTCGCGTTGTTGAGTGACGCATTGTCGAGCGTCTCGTTATCGAGTAACGCGTTGTCAAGAGTCGCATTGTCGAGTGTTGCCTTGTTCAGTGACGTGTTGTCGAGTGACGCGTTGTCAAGCGTCGAGTGCTCGATTGTTTAGTGGTCGAGTGACTCGTTGTCGAGCGTCGAGTGTCAAGCATCAAATTGTCGAGTGTCGAGCGAACTCACAGATTTGTTCCGAATGCACCCTTTTGATAGGGCAGTTAGAAATAATTAGGTTTGAATGACTTAAACCCCTTGAAAGGCCATGATTTTTTGGTATGGAGATATATATATGTGTTATATATCAGCCTGTAAAGTTTTGTAGCCATTTGAGTAGGATAGCAATTCCTACAAATTTTTAAGTCTGTACTGCTCAGTGAAGTGAATGCATTGGTAGAATTGTTAAGTTAACAAATTAGGTTATTTTGAGTGGGCAAATGATCTCAATTGGCTCTGAAAATTTTAAGGAGATATACTATATGAGTGTAAAGTTGTCTATGCAATTGTGTGAATTTTTGGAATAGACAATTGTTTGTTATATATGGTTTGACGGATTATGTATAGAAATAGAGCCAAAAAGAGGAATTATTTCACGAATGTTTATGGTGACCTTAAAGAGATTTTGTTTTATTTTAGATTAATCAAAAGCACCGAAAAAGAGCTGTATAAGGTAAGTGAGCTAACTATTCTGAGGCCATAATAAATTGTGCTACACTGTATGTAATATTAGGTATTGTAACACTGTTAATTATTAGCACCTTGATGCTTGAATTGGGATATATTGTGACTGTACTAGAAGCTTAATATAGAGCTTCTTTTATGTAACTGATTGTGAATTGTGAAATGGGATTGGCATGCCAAAACCTAGGAAACTTAACTCTCATAGCTTGAGGGGAGGTCTGGACCATGTGTTTTTCTATACGAGATTCGGTAGCATGGGCCTGGTATCGCCCGGATTGTCAGACTAGCCTTGAGTTATTTCAAGTGTAGGCATCTGAATATATCTGTACTGTTCTGTGTGGCAGGATAGAGTCCAATAGGACTATATGGCTATCACCTCTAGGTGATGGCGGATTCGTGCAATGTGAGAATGTGATAATTACTCACTGCGACGATGTCTTGCCTACGGATGCCGCCAATAGGTGGCTATGTGATTTAGGGCTTATATATGTGCACTAAATGTGATATGAGAAGTCCTACCTTGATTAAAGAGCCTTATTTCCTAAGTGACTGTAATTGATACTGTGGAAGCTTTCATATTATGTGATTATGCTTGTGTACTAAGAAATGAACAGTATTCGTACTGTAGATTAAATTGTGTTGTTATTGAATATTATTGTATGTTCACTTAGCTTACTTACTGAGTTTTACTCACTAAACTTATGGTGTGCCTCAGGTGACCAGTAGATTGAGATCTGGATGAAGGACTTTTGGCATTACTAACGGAGTTCCTTTAACAACCACGGACCGCTGCCCTATATTAACATAACCATACTGTAGGGATTCTTTTGATTTTTGAATATATATATATATATATAGTGAAATGCTGTGGTTGTGATAGGAACTCTGTATTTAATAATACTCAGCATAATTTTTGAAAGAAATGACAGAGTTTACTATTTAACGACTGTTTTAATGTTATACTCGGTATGTTTAGTATTGGATGTGACATTATGGGTCCATAGAGATGTGTTCTATATGTGTTTTAAGATATAAGAAATAGGTGTGAAGTTGTATGGAAAGAGAAATGGCACATTTGTGCAAGGCAGACAGAGATGTTGCGCAAGAGCGCATGGCAAACCTTAGCGAGGATGTTGAGTCCTTAAGGGGGGTTGAATGTAACACCCTAGGAGAATCCCACATCGACAAAGCATGAGAGAGATGCTGGGTATACATGTGTGAAGCATGCTTAAGTACCCAACGAGGCCTTTTGGGGTGCAAAGTTCCACAAGTTGTGTGCTTGGGGGCTACCTCTTGAGATCCCAAAAACAAAATCGTGAGGCCCGTAGGCCAAAGCGGACAATATTGTTGGTGGGCTGGGCTGTGATAGCTTAGGGTACTTTTATGTCATGTATACCCTGAAATTTACTAGAAATCATGATTTGTTATAAGTCATAAAAGATTCAAATGGTTTGGATAATGTTAGGAAGCCATAGATGATGCGTGAATCCAAAACTCTGCAGGCTCTTTTACTGAGTAGTCTATAATATAAAAATTTCTATAAATTCTAAGGTTTCTTTCTGACTCTAAAATTTTTATATGTTAAACTAGACATGTTCACGATCATTTAAAATTTTGATTTACCTCGAAATTCTAAGTATGCAATTTTTGGTTAATTTTTGAACTCGGTTGAAATGATTTGGAAATCCCCTGTTTCAAAATAGAGCATGGGGAATGAATGGTAGATGAGGGAATTCTCCTTCATCAAAACCCTTGATTTTAGGTATGTGAAGTCTTGAATATGTTTCTTTATGGATTGAAAATTTTTATGATTTTTGAAGCTTTGTAGGAATTGTTATGATTTTTTCAAATTTGTGTTTGCAAATATAAAATTTTCAATTTTCAAAACAGGAGTAAGCAAAACAAATTACATTTGACAGACCTTAACTCAACAAAAAGTTATGATTTTTGGAGGGATAAGTCTTATACGTGTCTTTTACTAGGTTAAAAATTTTTGTAATGAATTGATCATTGTAAGGACTTTATGAATTTTCAAAGTCATGCTACTTAGTTTGAGAGGCCCTAGGCAGAATTTGAATGTGTGCAAAACTAAGGGGATTCAAGGGGTATATGACCTTATTTTGATCTAATAATTTACATGGGGTACTTTATATATGTGTAATTGATCTCTGCAAATTTTAGTGAGAATTGGTACGAGCATCATCTTTCTACAAATCCTCCATATAAATGTGTGCAGTGTTGAGTTAATGAGCGAGTCGATTTTAATTATTGTATTTGATGATCCTTAAGGAAATTTTGATGATTTCTAGGTTGAAATAGGGATCCTATAGCGAAGCTTAATTAGGTAAGTGACCAAGACTCCTAACTGAGGTCACAATAGATATGTTATTGTTTATGATATATGTGGTATTCCATACACTTATATGAATATGGAAATTATGTTTTGGTTGAAAGTTTGATTGTGATCTTGTGCTTATGGATTGATATGTGATGGCGTGAAATTGTGCATAAGGATTTGATATGTGATGGCATGAAATTTTGCACATATAGTGGATATGTGATGGCATGAACTTCTGCAAATGGATTTAATGTGTGGTGGTATGAATTTATGCTTATGGATTTGATATGTGTTATGCCATATTCATGCCTATAGCCTTCGGGACCAAGTTCTCATTGAGTGATTAATTGCACGGGGGTCACTTCTTGAGATTGTGTGGGGGTCACCTCTTGAGGGTTTTAGAGATCATAAAGTGTCATACATAATGCAAAGTGCCACATACAGATTCTTATGATTGATTGACATGAGGGCCACTTCTTGAGGGTCGTGAAGACCATCAAGTACCACACATAATACAAAGTACCACATGCAAATCATTGTGATTGATTGAATGAGGGGAGGTTTGAACCATGTATTTTCTTGCATGGGATTTGGTAACATGGGCCCGGTAAAACCCGGATTGTCAGACTAGCCTCCATTTGTGATAATATTTAAATATGGGTCCTTAAGGTTGTGTTTGGTGTGTGATTAGTATGTGTATTAGTTCACATAAAGGGAAAATGGCCAATGGGGGCCTATTAGATAGATTTGGCGCATGAGCATGAGTGTAGTTACGCAGGAGCGCAATAAATGCCGACTTATATGTTCCAGGCAGAAACCTTGCGCTGGCCCCACAACACATGTGGTGCAGGTGTGTAGCTCCTATTTTTGTAATTCATGTCGAGGTAGAAATATTGTGCAGGAGTGCAACCCCTACTATTTGAAATTGATTTGTATGACTTGTATGACAAGTAATTAGTGATGAATTGAATTTAATGTGGATTTTTCCTTTGATTTGCCGTTGTTATTAGATTAATCAAGTTTACTTACTGAGTTAATATTCATTAGCTTGTTGTGTGCCTCGGGTGACTGAAGAATCTTAGCATGTTTAGAGGATTTTAGCATAGTTATGATAGAGTTCCCTTGGCAACTACTTGTCCGCTGCACCCTTATTTTTGGTTTATCATTATTTTGATTTTTAAGTCATAGTTGTATATAGATACTGAACTGTAGTTGTCAGTTGATGGAAACTCAAGTCTATTAATAAAATTAATGTCTTTGTTTACCATAGTTCTCAACTAAATGTTATGAATGTATGTCATGGGTTGCACGCAGAATCTTTTGGGGTTCAGGGTGTGATAGATAATGACAAAGAGCATCGTCGAGTCGTCATCTTCCTAACCAAAGAACCCAGATTTTCTACAAAAAATTTTTGTTTTTGTTTTTGGTTTTTTTTGTTTGTTTGTTTTTTTTTTTTTTTTTTTTGCATCAAAACTACTTAGATCACTTCAACATAGCTCAGTTCATTTTTTCTAAGTTAATACCGTGTTCTTTAGACAACAAATATATGACAAACCATGTGTAAAATACTATGTGTTGTGTAAAGAAGATTTTGTCCAAGAATGAAGAAGAAAGGAAGGAAAGATGTTGTTTGCGTTATTTAATAACGAAGGGTATTGGATAATTTTGCAATCAAAAGGGTCATGGCATCAAAATTTTTTAGGAATTGACTATTTTTCAATGGAGCTCCTTAATTTGGGTCATATTTTGAATTTTCCCTTATACATGTGAAGATTAAAATACGTTGCAAGCTTTCATTTAATTCTCATATTTTTCAAATCCTTTGAGGGAGGATTTCAATAAAACATAAATAAATCCTCCACAGTTTTAAAATAAAAAAAAAAGTTAAAAACGATAAACTTTTGGAAGACTTTCCGAGAAATAGTAACTTTAAATTTGATACTCTACCCTGCCTCTTATTTAAAATACTAAATTTTTTTGCTCCAATTCTCGAAAATTTAGTTACTTTTTATGTTTTTCAAAAAAAAAAATTCCAACAAACATTTATGCTTTTGATTACCATAAAAAATATTGTCCATTCTAGAGAGACTATGTATACTAAAGGCTTATTACTTACTTTTGGAAAGCACCTATCTTTAATTGGGTGACATAAACCTTGACTTCTCAACTAATTGATATCTTAATCTTTCGAAGACAGAATATTTTTGATCTATATTCTTACATTTGACGTTCTATTTATTAACTCTAGAAGAAACTAACCAACCTGAGTTTGTCGAATTCCTCGAGCAAATTAAAGTTTTAAAATATCAGCTGTTATTTCATGAGCTGATGATAAATAAAAATGAAACTTACACAAATTAAATAATCCACCAAAGTTTAAGTTCCATCTCAGTTCAAAATAAAAGCTAAGACATATTTAATATCTGAACTTAAATATAGCCTTAAATAACATAAAATAAACTAATAATCCAGTAATAAAAACATATTGATTTCTAGGCGTTCCAGAAAAAAGTGTTGATGATAACTTCTTTTGATAAGAATGATAAAAGAAAACATATATGAATGTGATAAGAGATGATGAAAGCTATAGTGTATTTTCCCACCAAGCTCCCGGTCGAAGTCCCAATAAATATCAACGACAGAAGCTGCATACCAAAGAGAGAATCAAATGGGAAATCCACATGTTTTGGTTATACCATTCCCAGTGCAAGGTCATGTAATTCCGTTCATGGAGCTCTCTCAATGCTTAGTCAAACATGGCGTAAAGACTACTTTTGTAAATACAGACTTTAATCATAGAAGGGTTATGGATGCATTGGCAAGCAGGGGCGGTATAGAGAGTCATATTCATCTTGTTTCAGTCCAGTGGAACAGGAATCTCCAGAGAGGAGTTTTCGGGCAGTCTTCGGCTGGTTTATGGCAAGGAAAGTCGAGGAGCTGATTGAAGAGATTAATGAATCAGACAGTGATAAGATCACTTGTGTTATCGCAGATCCAACTCTTCCCTGGGGCATGAAAATTGCAGCTGAGAAGGGAATCAAACGAGCTGTCTTCCATACTGGTGCAGCTACACAAGTGGTTGTACAATGCAGCCTTCAAGAGTTGATAGACGATGGAGTTGTTGATAATGATGGTAAGATCATCTATCACTAAACCTTGCAAGTTGTCCTTATTGGAAGTTTTGAAATGAACATCGATGCACAATACCATGAAGCCAAGGCACTAACTGGATTCCCCACAAAGCATATAGAGATAGGGAAAGTGAGATGCTCTATATGTATTCAACAAATTAAGAGTTCATAGATATAAATCTAGCAAGCTTAACCTATACTTCTAGTTTTGAGTATTTTGAAGAGCTCTGGGCAGAATTAGAAATGTAATCTTAACTGTAATGACGCAAACAGTTGATAGCAATATACTTGATTTTGATTTTTCTTTTTGCAGGAATTCCAATGAAGAAACAAATGCTTCAGTTGTCACCAACCATGCCTCCCATGAGCACAGAACACATAGGGTGGGCTAGCCTTGGCAACAGGAAATTAGAGAAGATGTTTTTTGAAAATTCGATTAGAAACAACCCATCTTTAAAATTGGCAGAATGGGTGCTTTGCAATTCAACTTATGACCTGGAGGATGCAGCACTAAATTTTGATCCCAAGTTCCTAGCAATAGGCCCACTTTTGGCAAGCAACCGGTCTGGACACTCGGTGGGAAGTTTCTGGCCAGAAGACTTGACTTGTTTGAAATGGCTTGATCAACAGCAACCACAATCAGTCATTTATATTGCATTTGGAAGTTCAACTTTTTTTGACCGAACCCAGTTCCAGGAATTGGCCATGGGCCTTGAACTCTCCAATAGACCATTCCTCTGGGTTGTGCGTCCGAATATTACCGAGGACATGAATGATGCCTACCCAGAAGGATTTCAAAACAGAGTTGCCACTCGTGGGCGTATAGTCACTTGGGCACCTCAACAACAGGTTCTGGAACATCCTTCCATTGCTTGCTTCATGAGCCACTGTGGATGGAACTCCACCATAGAAGGGTTATGCAATGGGGTCCCCTTTTTGTGCTGGCCATACTATGCTGACCAGATGCATAATGGGAATTGCATATGTACTGTTTGGAAGATTGGAATAGGATTCAACCGAGATGAAAGAGGAAAAGTTACTCGAGAAGAAATTAAAAGTAGATTACAGGAACTGCTGGATGATGGAAAGTTTAAGGCAAATGCTTTGGCTCTCAAGGAAAAGGTGATTAATAGTGTCAAAAAAGGTGGTGGCTCCTACAATAATTTCATCCATTTTGTTGAATGGCTTAAGGCATAATCTAAGTCTTCACAAATGGTTCTATGACTTGCTTCTTTGTGATGTTTTTTATTGAAGAACTTTTTGTAAGAATAATTAAAGTATTTTGAAGATTTTATTATATCTCCACTCTTCAACGTATTTCTACCCTCCTAACCAATAGGAAAATATTATTTATATATTCATATGAGCATCCATTACAAATCAAACCCAAACGATATTACCAAACTTCAAAGTCGAAATCGAATCCGGTCCAAATCTTTCCTCTTAAGCACTGGAACATCTGGATCCCAATATATTAATCCCCAATCCTCATCAAAACAACACACAAAATTAAGTTTTTGATCTTCTTATACAAGGGTCAACAAGGTAAAAACATCATATTTATTCCAATCAATTGAACACATTTTCAAAGTCCTTGTATTAGACTTCCAAACCGGAAAGACACTCAGTCTCTGTTTTTTTAATAAATAATCCACAAGTCTATCTAAAGCTTTTAGAGAATTATTTCAGATATTTACTAACTATTCTAGTATTTTCTTATGAAGTTCAAATTTGAAAAACATTTTCAACGAAATATAGTTTTTGATACATAATTTTTGCCAAATTGTATTTAACAGTGAGTCACCTTACTTTAAAATTTTTTATAAATTTCAATACTCATCCAAAGGCTCACCATAAAAATGTTCGGAATTCATATATAAATATAAAGGATTTCAATATAAAATTTCTTATTTGAAGATTTTAGACAGGTAAATTAATTTATCAAATCAGGTAATTGTTGAACAAAATGGTAAATTTTCAGTATAACACTTCTACTTCGAAATTTTGCCAAAAATAGAAATTTCAATACTTTTTGTTGAAATTAAAATTGAGTGAAACGTTTACATGTCTAATTTCTACGATAAAAATCAGATGGTCAAAATAATAAAGTAACTAATCACAAAAATTGGTGAAACAGCCACTAGTTATAAATCTATTAACAGCTCGGTTAATACAGCTAGAGTTATAAATCTATTAACAACTCAGTTAATAAACTACTTAATATACAATACCCTCAATCTATTACAATCACCACTTGTCAAAAACAAATATGGATCAAAATAATCCTAAATTGTAGTTCCAAACGAAACAAATTTTATGTAAATCCATATTTGAGAGATGATAGTATTCTTACTAATGAAGACCCATACTTATTAGAATTTTCCTCCGATCCAACCTCTTCTTCTTTAGATCTCTTTTCTGTTAATAACTATTAATGATCACTCATGTAAATTACATCCTTTAATATATCCACTCGATCGTTCAATCTTCTCTCCTTACTGTATATCAGTGATAACTCAATTGATCATACCATCAAATCCTATCCTTCCTCCACTAAAAATTATTCCAAAAATTCTTTATTCTTATTAATAACTTTCCAAAATTTTGGGTGTTACAAGGTCAATAATGGCCGAGCATGTTTGCTACTTAGTGAAGTAACCACAAACTCAAGCCATATCAAGTTAGAAGCAAATAGACAACTATAAACAAAACAAAGTAGAGCAAAGACGGCCAACAAAAGGATAGATATTTTTAGAAAACGTCAAACAAAATGTAGAAAGCTGGTGGATTTCCCCAATTAAGCTCCCTGTAGAAGTTACATTGGTAAATCTCAAGGAAAGAAGGTATAGCAAACTAAACAGAGATCAAATGGGAAATCCACATGCTTTGGTTATACCATTCCCAGCACAAGGTCATGTAATTCCTTTCATGGAGCTCTCACATTGCTTAGTCAAACAAGGCATCAAGATTACTTTTGTAAATACAGACTATAATCATACAAGGGTTATGAATGCATTGGCAACCAGGGAAAGTATAGGGAGTCAAATTCATCTTGTTTCAGTTCCAATGGAACTGGAATCTCCGGACAAGCGTTTCGGAGCAATCTTCTGGCTTATGCCAAGGAAAGTCGAGGAGCTGATTGAACAGATCAATGCATCGGACATTGGTAAGATCACTTGTATTATAGCAGATCCCCTTCTCCCATGGGCCATGAAAATTGCAGCAGAGAAAGGAATCAAACGAGCTGCTTTGTATGCTGCTGCAGCTACGCAACTGGTCTTAAGATCTAGCTTCCAAAAGTTGATAGATGACGGACTTATTGATAATGATGGTAAGATCATCTATCACTAAACCTTGCAAGTCGTGCTTATTGAAAATAGATAGTTTCGGATAAATAACCACGCATGTTCAAGACCATGAGGTTAAGGCACTAACTGGATTCCCGAAGAGCATGTATTTTGTAAACATAGGGAAAGTAGATGTTTTACATATACATCCACAGAGTTCGTAGTAAAGGCCTATTCTTGTGTAAAATTCCGGTTGAATGATAATATTTCAGTAATTAAAGCAAATACCTTTTAGCACAAAATACTTTAAGTTCAACTATAAATGCAAATTTAATAAAATAGGCTTCAGTTTCAAACTAATTGTAGTCGGATAGACAAATTTAAGAGCTTAACAGTCACACAAATATTTCTGTTTATGTAGATTTTCAAGAACTCTACGTAGAAGTAGAGAAGTACCTTCATAGCAATGATGTTAAAAGTTGTATATGGTGCCTGGTTTCAATTATCTTTACAGGAATTCCAATGAAGAAACAGATGTTTCATTTGTCACCAAACACGCCTGCCATGAGCACAGCAGATATGGGATGGACTAGCCTTGGGAGCAAGAATGTGGGGAAATTTTTTTTTGAAAATACCATTAGAAACAACCCATCACTAAAATTTGCAGAATGGGTGCTTTGTAATTCAACTTATGACCTGGAGCCTGCAGCAGTGAACTTCGATCCAAAGTTCCTACCAATAGGCCCACTTTTAGCAAGTAACCGGCTTGGAGACTCGGCAGGAAGCCTCTGGCCAGAAGACTTAACTTGTTTGAAATGGCTTGATCAACAACAACCACAATCAATCATATATATTGCATTTGGCAGTACAGGAAAATTTGACCGAACCCAGTTCCAGGAATTGGCCATGGGGCTTGAACTCTCCAACAGGCCATTTCTCTGGGTTGTTCGTCCAGATATTATCGAAGGAAGAAACGATGCCTATCCAATAGGATTTCGAGAAAGAGTTGCCACTCGTGGGCATATAATTAGTTGGGCATCTCAGCAAAAGGTTCTGGAACATCCTTCCATTGCCTGCTTTATGAGCCACTGTGGATGGAACTCCACCGTGGAAGGTGTAAGCAATGGGATCCCTTTCTTGTGCTGGCCTTACTTTGCTGATCAAATGCACAATGGGAATTACATATGTAATGTTTGGAAGGTTGGATTGGGATTCAACCGAGATGAAAGAGGAAAAGTTACACGAGAAGAAATTGAAAGTAAAGTGAAGGAACTGCTGGATGATGGAAAGTTTAGGGCAAATGCTTTGGCTCTCAAGGAAAAGGTGATGAATAGCATCAAAGAAGGTGGTGCCTCTTACAATTAGGGGTGCACACGGGTCGGGTCGTGTTTAACCTAACCCGACTCAACCCGTACATTGTTGGGTTTGGAGATATTCAACCCGCGATCGGTTTTTTTCAATATATAACCCGACGTTGAAACCGATTATCGGGTCGAATCGGGTTATTCGGGTTATTCGGGTTGGACTAAGCCTAATTATACTGTTTTATTAAAATTGTTTTATGACATTTGTATTGGCCCATTTATATTTTAAAGATTATATTATATACAAAAAAGCCCATTTACAAAATAAGACAATATTCTATTCCAAACAAAGCCCAATTTATAAAACTTAACTATTTTATATTCCAACTAAGGTAGTAAGGTTTATTAACATAAATTTACAACTTTCTGGCGTAACACCTAATTGAACATCATTTATTAAAACTTCATAACTCAAAAGCCAGTATATTTATCTAAATTAAAATTTCCAAACAAAGATGAAATTCAATTAAAAACAACCAAACAAAAAACGTAATAATTAATAACCCATCCAATATCTCCCATCTAAACAAAGCAAAGCAAAAACACACACAACCTAATATACATCCATCTCCATCCTTTAACAACCGAAACATATAATTTCTAAGCTACTCAAAATCCAAATCTACAACACATAATATTAGAGTAAAAAATTCCGAAATATAAAGTCCAAAGTACAACACATAAGTTTAGACAGTCCAAAGTACAACACATAATTATAAGTCCAAAGTACAACACTGAATTAATTATGCAAATTACAACAATCTAAGTTTCCAAGAAACATAACATAATCTCCACCCAATGGAAACTTGAGATTTCACCACCTTGGATTGAAAAAACATCAAGCCACTTTTTCCAAATTTCCACCAACTTCAAATAACAAAAATTGAAAACATAATAGTTAATATTCAAAAAAGCCATTAAGTTATCAAAAATAATAGTAAAAGTAAAAGTTACCAAACCAATAAAAACTTAAGAAGACTTAACTATAAATACAATGATAAGGTATTAAAATTTGTCATTGCCTATGAAATTGGCACTCATCAATCAATGTCTAAAGGCTCAACTCCTGTTATAGTTGATTTTAAAACATCTACATCAATGAAAAACAAGCACATGTAAAGATTTAATTCCATAAAAGTCAGTATAAATTAGAAACAATATTTTAACCTAATAACCAAAATCCATGATTACCTGTCTCAATTGATGTACAGAAACCCATAGAATCCCCAGTTGCATCTTCTATTGTCTCTGACTCTGTCATCGGAAAAACTTCATCAATCAATGTAGAAGTTATCCAAATTTAATTAGAATTTCCATGCTTAATTTATATATGATTGTACTTTAAATGCTGGAGAGCATGTGTGTACATGTGAACAAAGTGTAAGTCTGCTTTATTTATACAACTATTTTATCCCAATAATTGTCTATTCTCAATTAATGATTTGTCCACACTTATTTGAGATTGTTTAATCCTTTATTAATTGTCATATTTATTTTCTCATTATATAATGTAGAGCTTTAAAGTCAATGATAGATCACTTGAAACGAAATTAATTATTTAGTACCATATATGAGTTCATAATAATTACCCAAATAATAAAACAAATATACGCATTTAAATGAAGTAATTTCTCGACTTTGCAGTTAGATATTATGTTAACTACGTTTTTGATGAATACCAATGCATTAGCTAGAATTAAGATGATGGCTTTAATTAATTTGGTACATAACTTGTAGTCAACCGTTTCTAGTTTTGGCAAGTTGAGAAACTAAGATGACAGAAATTAAAAAATTAATTTCCCTGAACATAATCAGGATTTCAAGTTGATCACCAATCCCATGACCTTGAAATATTAATGCGAGAGTGTCCTAAATTAGGCAATTCAACTTCAAAATTAAGCCAACATTTAAACCTCAAATATGTGTATGAAGGGTCGAAGAAGACGAAGTGAAGAACCTGTACACTAGTTCTCCCTACCTCTGCCCATGTCGCGGAGGACGAAGAGTTGACGATGGCGGAGCCGCGGAGGAGGAGGACGAAGAGCTGACGAAGGCTGAGCCGCGGAGGAGGAGGACGAAGACGAAGGCTAAGCCACGGAGGAGGAGGACGAAGACGAAGGCTAAGCCGCGGAGGAGGAGGACGAAGACGAAGGCTGAGCCGCGGAGGAGGAGGACCAAGAGCTGACGAAGGCTGAGCCGCAGAGGAGGAGGAAGAGCTGACGAAGGCAAAGGAAGGCGGAGCTGCAGAGGAGGAGGATGCAGAGCTGACGGAGGATCAAGAGCTGATGAAGGCGGAGGACGAAGGCGGTGCGGCGGAGGAGGTAGTCAACCCGTTTGGAATTTTGATTAGGGTTACTGGGTTAGGGATAGAAATTGATTAGGGTTAGATGTTAAAAAATTTTATTTATAGTTGTATTCTGGTGTTGTAAGGTCTACGGTAAGAAGATAGTATGGACAAATCATACTGCAACACGTGTTATAAAAAATTTTATTTAATAAAAACTTAGTCAGGTCGGGTTATTTAGGGTTATCAAATTACAACCCGAATTCAACCTGATCTTTAAAAAACCCGACAAATATAACCCGATTTTGGGTTAATACCCACAATCAACCCGATTAAAACCCGAATGGGTCGGGTCAGGTCGGATTATTTTGCACACCCCTACTTACAATAATTTAAACCGTTTTGTTGATTGGATCAAGGCATAAATTAAGGGAGGCATTTTTCACAAATAGTTCAAAGAAATTGTGCCTGTGACTTATTGACAAAGTCTTGGGTGTTGTGGCTATACCAATTGGACAACTACTTAATTGGAAATTGATACATTTGAAAGGCTTTAAAATTTGATATGCGAGGATGTGTAATATTCCAAATTTTGCAAATGGCCATGACCTTATTGTGTTACAATATATACATGTAAATGTGTATGTGTTTGTGCCTATGTAGTATGGTAATTAAGTAAATGTTGGGGGATGTAATTGAAAAACTATGAAATGGGAGGCGTTAACAAAAATTATGCATGTGTGGATATATATACGGGTTCAAGGCCTTTCTAGATTATATTTTCATTTTGGTTTCTTCCTCAAAGCTCCCAGCTCTCTCTCTCCTCTCGCTCTCTCATTTCTCTCCCTAATTTTGCTAAGAATTTAAGGAGGAAGAAGGAAGGAGGAAGGAAAGAGGTAAAATTCAATTTCCTCTTTATAATCCTTATATTATTCCATGTGTATTTGAAAGAATCTATTGTGTTATAGTATGAGCTACGATATTTTGTGTCATGTATACTTAGAAATTTAATAAAAAACATGATTTAATGTGAGTTATGAAAGAATTAAGAAGAGGGGATGATGATAGGAAGCTAGAAATGACATCGGAGCTCAAATTCTGCAAGGTCTTTGTACTAAGCAGTGTTGAGTACAAAAATTCTTAAAAATTATGTGGTTACTTTTGGCTTTGAAATTTTTACTGATTAAACTAGAAATGTCTTCAATTATGTAAAATTTTGAATTATCCAAAGATTCAAAGTGTCTGATTTATGGTGCATTTTCAAATTTGCTGAAATGAAATGGGGCTTCCCCTATTTTAAAACAAAGCAGGGGAAACGAATTTTAATTGAGGGAACAAATCTTCATAAAAACTCCTGATTTTTGGTGTGTGAAACCTTGAATATGGATTCTTTTAAACTGGAAAATTTCATGGTTTTTGGAGCTTTGTAGTAATTGTTATACTTTTTCAAATTTGTGTTTATGAAACTACGAATTTCAACTTTTAGAACAAAGTAAGCAAAATAAATTGCTTTTGACCAACCTAAACTCATTAAAAAGTTGTGATTTTTGGTATGACGAATCTTATATGTGTTTTATATTGGAATGTAAAATTTTATGTTAATTTGATCATTATTGGAAATTCTATAAATTCCTAAAGTCATGCTGCTCAGTTGAAGGAATCCCTGGACAGAATTGGTAAAGTACTAAATCAAGTGATTTTGAGGGGACATATGACCTCATTTTGTTCTGAAAATTTGAATGAGACATGTTATATGTGCATAAATGATGTCCACAAAGTGGTATAGATTTTAGAATAAGCATTAACTTCCTAAAAAATCATCCAATTGAATATGTGTGGTGCTGAGTTAGTAAAAAGGATCTATTTTCTGCTAATTGTGTGTTGATCCTTAAAGGAAATTTTTATAGTTTTTGGGTTGAATTAAGGATTCTATAGTAGAGTTTGATTAGGTAAGTAAGCTAAACCCGTTCTGAGGACACAATAGACTTATTATTTATGTTAGGAGATGTGTGTGCCATGTGATTTTGTTGAATATCTATGTTAGGATTATTTAAATTACTACGTTTTGATGGATGGATAGCTTAATTTTGAGCTTTTGACTATGAGAATGAGATGTAAGGGCATGAATTGAACTGTGATGTGTTAAGGAAGTCTTATGAATTTGAGTATGTAACAGTATTGAATTATGCCTATGATTTTGGATATGTGCTAGCATTGAATTATGCCTATGATTATGGATATGTGCTAGCATTGAATTATGCCTATGATTTTAATAGGTGATGGCATTGAATTATGCCCATGATTTTGATATGTGATGGCATTAAATCGTGCTCATGACTTTGAAATGTGATCGTATGGAATTGTGCTTGCAGCTTTGATATGTGATTGTCCGGAGTTGTGCTTAAGGCCTTGATTAATAATGGCCTGGAAATGGGCATAAGGCTTTTATATGTGATGGCATGAAAATTGTATATATGGAAATGATATGTAAGAAACTATGAAAATAAAGATTCATGTCGATTGCCTATGGTTTCATTTTCAATACTACTAGCTATATCTTTCTGTATATATATAATCAACCTATCATTCATTAATTGATTATTCATCCGATTTCATAATCGATTCTTCATAATATTCATAGCTGAAAATTCAAAAGAAAGGAGTCAAATAGAGAAAAAAAAAAGATGGAAATGAGAAAATTAGAAGGAGAAACTAATATTTATTAATTTATATTCGAAATCTACAAAACATAACAATCAAAACTACTTTTATAGTCAAAAACCTTAAAAGAAAAGAAAAGAAAAAAGCAAACAACTTAAGGTTAATCCCAATTTTAATACAAATTAAAATCTTTAAAGTATCTTTAGCTTGTCCTACATCACAAAGTAGCTATTATAAAAGCAAAGGACAAAGACAACTAACGGTGGACCAATTAAATTTCAAATGATGGTAAAAAAACGTGATTACATCTAGTACTAATGATGGTGCAAATTTCATACTATGCCATTAGGTTTCCCAAATTTATTTAACTTTTTATGTGATTATAATCAAAATAAAACATTTCAAGAAAATACTATAATAAATCAAGGAGTAAAAATAAGAAATAAATGGAACAATGAAGTGAAAACTCAACACTATGTATATTTTGTTTTAATTTTTTAAATCTAATAAACTAATTAATGTAAATTTAGTTAAACACATGCTTACCACCTATGTCTAATTCTATTATTCTAATGCTAATCAATAAATTCAAATATAAACACAAATGATAAAAACGTTGTAAATTTATAATCAAAATAAAAAAATTCAAGAAAAAATCTAAGTAAATCAAGAAGCGATAATCCCAAATAAATAATAAATAGGATAATAGAAGTGACTAAAACTAAAATATTTAAGTCTTAAAAGTAGAAATTTTATTTGCTTAATTGTTTTTTGTTGAATGGAATTTGGGGATGAAGAGGTGAAGAGAGGTGGACTATAGTCTGGATACTGATTGTCAGAGCCTAGATAGAGTGCTTTGAAATGGCGTGTTGATGAAGATTGGGGGAGAGAGAATGAAGATGTTAATTAACTTGTTTTTCAAGTTAAAAATATAAATCTTTAAAGGGTTTTGTTATTTATTAAAGAAGAATTATAATATATGGGTTTTAGATTTTGTTATTTATATTGGACTTTAAATGTTAAGTTAACTTGGGGTTTAGTTTTTTGGTTAACTTGGGCTTTGAACTTTATATCATGCCATTGGTTTAAAAATAAATAAGTATTACAAGCAAGGCAATATAATGATTTTATAAATCTATATACATAGGATTCATAGGATTCATAATATTTTAAAAACCCAGCGGAGGCCTAAGATGGCTCCGTGAACATAAAAATTAATGAAATATAAAAGCATAAGGACATTAAGCATATTTCGATGAATACAAGGATCAAGATTTCAATATAAGTCCATTATGTCTTTGCCAAATAAAAATCTTTGTTTAAAAGTTTTATTGAGAACTCCATAACTTTGAAGTCTTCTCTTCTTTCATCTATATGTTCCTTCCTGATCCAAATTCCAGGTCAAAGAATACAATTTCATATCATTCTAATTGTAAAAGTGACAACAATTTCTATGTGAGAAATCCACATGCTTTGGTTATACCATATCCAGCACAAGGTCATGTTAGACCTTTAATGGAGTTCTCACAGTGCTTGGTCAAACATGGCATATTTGTAAATATAGAGGATTTTCATAAGCGTGTAATGATGCATTGGCAACCAAGGGTGGTGTAGAGAGCCAAAAATCTTGTTTCAGTGGCTCTAGGACTGGAATCTCTGGAGAATAAGAATCAACCAGAGAAGCATATTGAAGCAATCTACGAGCTCATGCCAAGGAAAGTTGAGGAACTGATTGAGCAAATTAATGAATCAAAGAGTCTCACATTGGTCCATCCATTAGACTACCCTCTTGGGTACAAGTAAAATACGAATCGAAACCGATGCTAATAGCACGTGAATGAAGTTAGATGAGTTAGATAATTTACATGTTAATCCATCTCAATTAATTAAAATCAGCTCAATCAATTTCAAACTAATTGGAATCTGCTACAGAAAATTTTTCCTCCGTTCCATTCCAAATGAATTTATTTGCTTGTAAAGTGTTTATAACGAAAAGCAAAGATGTTAACAGTTGATAGTACCCCTGTTTGATTTTATACATATTTTCTTTTACAGGAATTCCATCTAAGAAACAGACGGTTCAGTTGTCACGAACCCTGCCTGCCATGTGCACAGAACACTTTGGGTGGACCTTCCTTGGGAACATAAAAGTGCAGAAAATGATGTTTAATTATGCAGCTCGAAAAAGCGGACCAGTGCTAAAATTAGCTGACAGGCAGCTTTGCAATTCAGCATATGACCTCGAGCCTGCTGGTTTTAACTTCGATTTTGATGCCATACCGATGGGACCACTTCTGGCGAACAACCCATTGGGGATTTCAGCAGGAAGCCTCTGGACAGAAAACTTGTTTGAAATGGCTGGATCAACAGCAAACACAATCAGTCATTTATATTGCTTTTGGCAGCACAACTATTTTTGATCAAACTCAATTCCAAGAATCGGCCACGGGGCTTGAACTCTCCAACAGACCATTCCTCCGGGTTGTGCGCCCTGGTATTCCTGATGAAACGAATGATGCTTACCTGCAAGGGCTTCAAGAAAGAGTTGGGACTCGTGGGCACATCTTTAGTTGGGCACCTCAACAGAAGGCTCTCGGACATCCTTCCATTGCTTGCTTCATGAGTCACTGTGGGTGGAACTCCACCATGGAAGGCGTAAGCAATGGGATCCCTTTCTTGTGCTGGCCTTACTTCGGTGACCAGATGCACAATGAGAATTACATATGTAATGTTTGGAAGGTTGGATTGGGGTTCAATCGAGATGAGAGAAGGATAGTTACAAGAGAAGAAATAAAAAGTAAAGTGGAGGAACTACTAGACAGTGGAAAATATAAAGAAAATGTTCTGGATTTCAAGGAAAGGGTGATGAATAGTATAAAAGTTGGAGGGAGATCCCACAATAATATGAAAGATTTTGTTGAATGGTTGACGGCATGAGCAAGGTAATCACAGATTATTCAAATTTCAGCTGATACAATCCAAGGTCCAAAGTCCCAAACATAGGCTGAAAACACAAATGAGAAACAATTTGCTTCCTGGTCAGATATAATCATTGGCTATGTATATTAATGTCGACGAGTGCTTTACCTATTGCAAACTTGTTATACTAGAGAACAAAATTGTGTTAGATCCAGTAATTTGCTTTCTTAAGTATATATGTGATTTTTGATTCTCAATTTTGACTTCCAATCCTCTATAAACACAAGAAAAAAAATGGAAGGATAATCAGGCTTTTATCAAATCTATTATCTTCTAATAACTTTCAGGTTTAAACTACTACAGGAAATTCCTGCATTAAAGAAATTCCCTCTCTAGAGAGACTTCATAGCGGTGAATAGATGAAGATAAGCAATTTGTACTAATTTAATAGAAAAAAAGGACAAAGCAAGATGCGGTGATAAAGGAAAATCTTTGTCAAATGTTGTGCGCAAGATGCAACTATAAAAAGTGACCACTAGCCTAGAAACTTTGTGCAGGGCCAACAATGAGAAGGGGATTACTCAATTATCATGATGAACCATTTTGTGTAATATCCCACCACAGCAGGACAAAGAGTCACGCCAAGCCCCATGACAGCCAATGAGTATCAACAGCTCAGCCCTAGCTTTAGTTTTACTATATAACAACTGGTTACCGAGAAAATAACAGTGAGATAGCACAGAATTCAATGAGGAAGACCCATGATTTGAGAAAAGTAATAAAATAACAATGAGTGGAAAGCATAAGACAATTAGATAAAGAAAGTTGGGTCAAAAGTAACATTTAGCCAGTAGGAGAAGAGCATGTTAAGTGGTGCTTTTTCTACAACTTTGTAGCACAAGTGAATGAATCTCAAGAAAATTGATTCAAAGCAATTAATAGTTTCAGAGACAAAGAGAGAACTAAAATGGGAAGTCCGCATGTTCTGGTTATTCCTTATCCAGAGCAAGGGCATGTAATTGCTCTGATGAAACTTTCACAGTGTCTAGTGAAACAAGGGTTCAGGATTACCTTTGTAAATTCAGAATATAATCATAAGCGGCTCTTGAATGCATCAGATATGAAGGATGGTACGGGGAATCAAATTCATCTCGTGTCGGTTTCAGATGGATTGGAATCCCCGGAGGAAAGAAATCAACCAGAGAAAGTAATGGCAAAAATCTATCAGGTTATGCCACAGAAAGTGGAGGAGCTCATTGAACAAATTAATGAATCGGCTGATGAAAAGATCACCTGCGTCATAGCAGATTACAACATTGGATGGGCCCTGGAAATTGCTAAGAAGAAGGGTATCAGGCGAGCTGCCTTCTGTCCTAATGCAGCCACACTGTTGGTCTTGGCATTTAGCATCCAGAAGCTGATTGATGATGGAATAATAGATCAAGATGGTGAGATCCCTTATCACTGTCCTGCTGCGCAAATTTTTCTTTTTTCTTCTCTTTTTTTTTTTTTAAAAAAATTTCAAATAAATTTACTACTAGAAGAGGAAGCTTCACTACTATTGATATTTGCTAAAGATGAAAGTTGCACGCATAGAAGTATAAAAGTAACAAATGCTGTAATGATAGTACCCAGTAGTTGAAATTCCGAAAATAATTTGGTAACAATTGAAAGACTAAACCACTTGTTATCCTAAAAGAAAGGAGAAAGTTATTACGAAATGAGGAAGATGATGGTGTTATCTGCAATGATCTATATTCTGGTCTGCATCTGTAGGCAAAAATATATAATCAGTTACTATAAGCTTATGTTTGGTGGTGCCTTAAGTTAGTGTATCAATTCTTTTGATGTGGCAGATGATCCATTTTAAATTTCCTTGGCAGGAAATCCCACTAAGAAGCAGATGATTAAGTTATCACCAACCATGCCTGCTATGAGTACAAAAGATTTGGTATGGACTTGTATTGGAAACAAGAAGTTGCAGAAAATTATTTTTGATAGTATTTTTATAAACAACAAATCAATTGAGGGGACAGACTGGCTGCTTTGTAACTCAACTTATGATCTTGAGCCTGCAGCATTTACGATGGTTCCCCAGATCCTACCAATAGGCCCTCTGTTTTCTAGCAACCACCCAGGCGGCACAGCAGGAAACTTCTGGCCCGAGGACTCAAATTGTTTGAAATGGCTTGACCAACAGCCACCTCAATCTGTCATATATGTTGCATTAGGCAGTTCAACATTTTTACATCAGACTGAATTCCATGAGTTGGCCATGGGGCTTGAACTCTCCAACAGACCTTTCCTGTGGGTTGTGCGCCCCGGTATGACTCATGGAATAGATGATGCATATCTAATAGGATTTCAAGAAAGAGTCGGTTCGCGGGGGCAGATAGTTAATTGGGCACCTCAACAAAAAATCCTGGATCATCCTTCAGTTGCTTGCTTTGTGAATCACTGTGGTTGGAACTCCACTATGGAAGGTGTAAGCAGTGGAGTCCCTTTCTTGTGCTGGCCTTACGTTGTTGACCAGTTCCATAATACAAGCTACATTTGTGATATATGGAAAACAGGATTAAGGTTAAACCGAAACAAGAGATGGAAGATTACAAAACAGGAAGTTAAGAACAAAGTGGAGGAACTTGTAGGCAACAAAAAGTATAAAGCAAGGGCTTTATATCTTAAGGAAAAGCTGATGAATAGCATAAAAGAAGGTGGAAGCTCCCATAACAATTTAAAGGGTTTCACAGAATGGTTGAAATCATAGATAATTATGTTAAGCTAGTGCAAATCCCCAAAGGGATAGCATATTTTGGTTATATCTCTTGCTCCATTGAAGCAAAAGAACAGTTGATGCTCCTCATACCAACCTTTTGAGGAATTCAGTGTGTAGTGAGTAGTAATAATAACAGTAATGAATTATTTCCCAGTTCAATATAAACTCTTCAACTAGACATAAAAGCGTTTGTGAGAGACTTCTTGAGAGAGGCATAAATAAACTTAGCTGCTGAAATGGTAATATGTACCACATCCTTGGAATAAATTGTGCAAGTTTAATAAACTATCCCTTAATTTGCCCTTTAGTTAAGGGGGATACCAACTTTGCAATTTTTGAACACATAACATGCTATCTTTTGTAGTTTTAATCAAGAGCAATGCTACCTTAACCTACAACCCACTTATAACTAATTCTCTTTATAACCTGAGTTGACAAAATTTTACTGCAAAAAAAAAAAAAAATTAAAAAAAAGAAGAAAATTATATATCTAATGAGATTTTACCAACTCAGGTTGTAGCGATGGTTGGTTGTAAGTGTAATATTATTCTTCAATCAATGTCTAAGATCATCCCTAAAAACTAAAGCCCAATGTTTTCGAATGATTGAAATGAAGCAGTTTGATTGATGTGTAGAAAGAACTTGTTGCCTTTATTTTTACATGTTTCAAAAATTGCAGCTAAATTAGAAATTAAGAAAAAAAAAATCACTTACTATTCTCTTCTCCTAGATTAAAGTAACATTTACAATCAAGCAGAGATTAACGTTAAAACATTTTTTGTATAAACAAATATTTATAATACTCGATGTTAAATTTGTTTTGAATAATGATACCTATGAACATGCTTAATTAATGCTAATGATAAGGCTCCTATCAAGTACATAAAAATTAGTTTTGATCTTACAAGGAAAAATATTAGGCATGAGGGTGTTCCTTTGTCTGAATTTAAGTCTGATTCTCAGACAATTTGATCTGAATAGAAAGAGTTAAAAATTTTAGTTTTGATTTGAATATGTAAATGTCTGAATCATTTATTATTCCTCTAATTCTTTAAAATACTATTTTATAATTTATTTATTATCGATTTTTATATAACCTAATATTTTATATTTGGAATATTATTATTTCATTCTAAGTTTATATTATAGTTCTCTAGATATTTTTATAATTATTTAATAGTCACTTAATTTAACTATATATCAAATCCTTTACAAAATAACTTTTTTTAGTTAATTATACGCATTTGAATAAATTAGATTCATAATAAAAATTGCTATGCAAATACTTCTATAACCTCAAATAAAATCATAAGTGAAAATAATATATATATGTGTTTGTATAAAAATATTAGTTTTTAGACATTTTAATTCAGATATTAAAATAAAAAAATAAAATATTATTTATATTATAATATTAAGACCTATTTAACATTCAATTTAATTCAAATCCATTCAAATTTCAGAAAGAAAAAGCCCCCAACGCCATTTGTTTGTTGTGATTTTACATGTTAATAATTTTCTTCTTCATCTAAGTAGAGCATCATTGCAACTACCAATAAAATAGAAAGGATCCCTGAAAATTGCGAGAAAGAACTTACTATAAGAAAATATAGTTAAAATTTTTCTTTATTTTTTATTTAATTATCGATTACTCTTAAATTTTATATTTCAAGTAAACTGATATATACTAGTGAGTGGCAGTGATGACTAGTGGGCTGAGATGAGGGGGACCAGCCTGGGGCTTCAAACTCCAATGTCAAGATCATTAATTATTGGATAAAATTGTTGGCTTCTCAGTTGGGCTTCAAACTCCAATGTGAAGATCATTAATTTTCTGAGAAAATTGTTAGCAACTCGGTTGGGCTACAAACTCCAAAGTGAAGATTATTAATTATTTGAGAAATTTATTGGCATCTCAGTTAGGCTGTTAAATAATTCAGGACAATGAAATCACTGAGAAGGAAGCTAGAACACAAAATGAGCGGGTCACACATCCTGGCAATACCTTATCCAGCACAAGGCCATGTAATTCCTCTACTGGAGCTTTCACAATGCTTAGTTATGCATGGCTTCAGAGTCACGTTTGTCAACACGGACTACAATCACAAGCGGGTTGTGAAAGCATTAGAAGAAAAGAGCTACATAGGGGATCAAATCCGTTTGGTGTCCATCCCAGATGGATTGGAACCATGGGAAGATAGAAATGATTTCAGAAAGTCACTTCCAGCACTTGCTCAGGTCATGCCTGGGAAGCTGGAGGAACTCATAAAAGAAATTAACAAAGTTGAAGCTGAAAAGATTACTTGTGTTATTGCTGATTTGAACTTGAGGTGGGCTATTGAAATTGCAGTGAAGATGAATATTAAAAGGGCTTCCTTTTGGACTTCATCAACTACTTCTCTTGCCACGCTATACTCTATCCCAAAGTTGCTTGAGGATGGAATCGTTGACGATGATGGTAAGCCAGTACTCATTCTTCAGAGAATCAAACTCTAGAGATATTTGTTTAATTTGCTTGAATATAACAAATTTACATTTTGTTTGTTATATATAATTTAGATTTATATGTTATCATACTTATATAAACACTATCCCTATTAAGGTTTAGGTGTTTATGCTAGCTGAAACGCAAATAGAATAAATTGTTTCCTTCTTTAACTTCCTGAGTACAATTTATAAGCTTTATTACAAAATTTATAATAAAAAACATGATGATGCATGCAAAAGATAGTACTGGAGATTAGACAATCTCCATGCAGTAGGACTAGGGAGTTCATGTGGAAGAAGATACTAGAAAATTATAGATTGTCTTGAAAAACAAAGAGTCAGGTGCATGAAACTTTGAGATATATAGACATGAAAATTAAAGAGTTACGTGCTAATTTACTAATTTTGAAAATTTAAAGGATTCTAGATTGTCTTGAAAATTAAAGAGTTACATGCATGAAATTTATATGAGATGCATTCACTGAATTGTAATGTGTTCATTGAAGCACGTAATGTATCTCTTAGAAAATCACCTTATAATGCTCTTTATAAATATCATTGTAATCAAATATTTATGTAGAGATACAAAAAAAAAAAAAAAGTTGGAGAAGTAATTCAAGACAACCTGGAATTCTCTATATTTTAAAATTACTTCTCAACAGTTTAAAAATTAGGTAAATTAACCATCCTCTTTATTTATTTGATCACTTAATTACCTCGCAGTAAATTAATTAATCTCAGGAACTCCAATCAAGAAAGAGATGATTCAGTTGCACCTGAACATGCCTTCGATATTCAGCGAACAACTTTTTTGGAATTGCTTTGGCGACTTAACCACCCGGAAAATAATGTTCGAACATACGGCTAAGAACCAAAGGACTATAAAACTGGCAGACTTTTTGATTTGCAATTCAGCATATGCCCTTGAACCTGCGGCATTCACCTCCATTCCAGAAGCTCTTCCAATAGGACCACTTTTGGCGAGCAACCGCCTTGGGCATTCAGCAGGATACTTCTGGCCAGAAGACTCAACGTGCTTGAAATGGCTTGATCAGCAGCCACCACAGTCAGTCATTTATGTTGCATTTGGCAGCTTTACAGTTTTGGATAAGATCCAATTCCATGAGTTGGCCCTAGGACTTGAACTCTCCAACAGGCCATTCTTATGGGTTGTGAGACCAGATATTACTGATGATGCAAACAATGCATACCCAGGAGGATTTGAAGACAGAGTAAGCAATCGTGGCCGCTTGGTGGGTTGGGCACCTCAACAGGAGGTTCTTAGCCACCCTTCCATTGCCTGTTTCTTTAGTCACTGTGGTTGGAATTCCACCTTGGAAGGTATAAGCAACGGGGTTCCCTTCTTGTGTTGGCCGTACTTTGGTGACCAATTCCTTGATCAGAGTTACATTTGTGATATTTGGAAGGCGGGACTCAGGTTTGACCGAAACGGAAGTGAGATTATCACGCGTGAAGAAATTAAGAACAAGGTGGAACAAGTGCTTGGTGATGAAAATTTTAAAGCAAAGGCTTTGGAACTCAAAGAAATTGCCTTGAATAGTGTAAAAGAAGGTGGTCACTCGAATAAGATATTAAGTAATTTCGTTGAAGGGCTCAAGGCATAATGAAATTATGGTACAACGAGCCTAAACAATAATAGCAACCTTGGACTGCTTCAAGGAGATTGGCTTTATATTACCCGCAGTGGGCAGTACTAAATCCAGAGGGGCTTGAGTTTAGGAAATGGCATGTTGGGTGGGGATTGTTAATTAAAGTTTGTAATAATGACAATCTCAATAACATTTTCCATACTGTAATTTTTTTTTTTATTGACGTTACAGATATGGTCTACTGCTAGGAGTGCAGCCAGAAAATTTTTCGTGGCTGGGCTTAACTATTATATTAAGCAAATCTTGAGAGAGAAAATTTTATTAGTAAAAAATATATATAATTTGGTATGAAGGGAACATAATTCTTTATAACCAAAATACAATCTTAGGATTGTATATAATTTGACATTTAAAATAAAGAAGAGGTTAAAATGTTGTTCTAATAATTATAAATTTACAAGTTGGAACCAAAAATTTAAAGTATTTAAGCTTCTAATTTTATTGTTATTAATAGAAAACAAAGATGACAAATGTGTTTGAACAATGCTACAAAATTGAAACATAAGATAAACTGCATAAGCATATAATTTTATTTTAATTAGTAGATTATTCTACGTGTCCATCGCTAAGATACATTATTGAAAGGGTCCCGACTGAAATATTAATTAATCTATTTGTAATTTTCAATCAAAAGTTCTCATTCTCCAATTGGATTACTTGAGCAACATTTTATTTCTTGTATTTCCATTTTCCAAAACACAAAAAGTCATTTTAAAAAAATGATAATTAACATCAATATTATATATATGTAATAATATTCACTAATTTTAAAAAAAATTGGAATAACAAAAAAAAAATCAAACCCATCAAAATATCTACAAACCCTAATACTCCAATTAGTGTTAGGATTTAGGATAATACCTTTATAATCCAAGATTGTATGGTCATTTGGAATGAAAATAAGAAAACCAACAATATAAATTTAGAAATTTAACTGTCAAGAAGTTAAAGTTCATGTCATATTTGTAACAAGAAATAGAGGAAACTTGTAAATTAGTAGAAAATATTATGATAATTTAATAAATAATAATTAAATTAAAGATATTAATTTCTAACAGCATGGAAACCCTTAATACTAACACATATTTTTAGAAATATATTATTTTATTTTCATTAATTACCATCCACAAAAACTTAAATTTTACTCAAGCAAAAACTGATAATTGTGAGATATAATGAAGCATCCTGATTCACTGACAGAGTGCAGGCAAGAATGAAAATAACAACACAACACCGAACAGGAAATATTATGTAATATCATATATATACAAGATCCAAAACGATAACGATATTATATACTTTAGAAAAAGAAGACAAAAACCACGTGAATTACTGGTATCGGGTAGCAGCCAATTTGCCGTACAAAACAATAATATATATATTACGTTTCTAGAACTTAGAAGCTATATATATTTTCTTATATATAGCAGTGCCTAAATCTCTTATAAGGAGCAAGCAAAAATGAAAGGACCACACGTTCTGGCAATACCTTATCCAGCACAAGGCCATGTCATTCCTCTATTAGAGCTTTCACAATGTCTAGTTATGCATGGCTTCAGAGTTACATTTGTTAACTCAGACTACAATTACAAGCGGGTTGTTAAGGCATTAGACGACAAGAACTACACAGGGGATCAAATCCGTTTGGCATCCATCCCAGATGGATTGGAACCCTGGGAAGATAGAAATGATTTCAACAAGTCACTTCCAGCAATTCTTCAGGTCATGCCTCGGAAGCTGGAGGAACTCGTAAAAGAAATCAACAAAGTTGAAGCTGAAAAGATTACTTGCGTTATTGCTAATGCCAATTTGGGGTGGGCTATTGAAATAGCGAAGAAGATGAATATTAAAAGTGTTTCCTTCTGGTCTGCATCAACAACAAGTCTTGCCACGCTATATTATATCCCAAAGTTACTTGAGGATGGAATTGTTGAAAGTGATGGTAAGGCACTACTCTTTCTCTACAGAAGCTCTCGATAAGTTTGCTTTACTTGAATGCAAAATTTGAATCAACTGTTTTAATTCATTGTATAACTTTCAAGATAAATCTAAAAATATCGAAGTTTGGGTTAGGCTTTTAGAGTTTAATTTGTTTTATCTAAATTTTTTACATTGATTTATGACTCCTAATTCATTATGTACAATCCAATAGTTAAAAAAACATAAAAGTTTGTAGTCATTCACAAAGCCTATATTCTTAGCAGCTTCGCACGATTAGAATATTTTTTTGAATCAACAGTTATAGATAAGTGTCAAAAATTTATCAATATTATCCTAACCTTTTGAATATTTATATCCTAACCGTATGAACTCATCTGAAATGTCGGAAACTTAGCATGAATAATTCCAACCCTGCTAAGGTTAAGTGTTTTTGTTAAAAGCAGATAAATTAAATACCTTCTAACTTCCTTAACATAAATTATAAATTTTGTGTAATTTTATATACAAAGATCATCTAAAACACGATAATACAGATAGAGGAGAAAGATTACATCATCTCCAAGCAGAAGGACAAAGAGTTCAAATTACTTGGATAAATTAACCGTACAGTCCTTTATTTATGTTATCACTTAATTATCTGTTCTGAATTAATTAATCTCAGGGACTCTAAACAAGAAACAGACGATTCAGTTGGGCCTAAACATGCCTGCAATATTCAGCGAAAACCTTTTCTGAAATTGCTTCAGCTACTTAAAGAAAATAGTTTTTGAAGTTACAGCTAAGAATCAAAAGACTATAAAACTGGCAGACTATCTGATTTGCAACTCAGCATATGACCTTGAACCTGCTGCATTCACCTCCATTCCAGAAGCTCTTTCAGTAGGACCACTTTTGGCAAGCAACCGTCTTGGACATTCGGCTGGACACTTCTGGCCAGAAGATTTGGCTTGTTTGAAATGGCTTGATCAGCAGCCACTACAGTCAGTCATTTACGTTGCATTTGGTAGCTTCACAGTTTTGGATAAGATCCAATTCCATGAATTGGCATTGCGACTTGAACTCTCAAACAGGCTATTCCTATGGGTTGTGAGGCCAGATATCACTGGTGATGCAAATAAAGCCTACCCAGATGGATTTGAAGACAGAGTAGCCAACCGTGGCCGGTTGGTGGGTTGGGCACCTCAACAAAAAGTTCTTAGTCACCCTTTCATTGCCTGCTCCTTTAGCCACTGTGTTGGCCATATTTTGCTGACCAATTCCTTGATCAGAGTTACATTTGCGATATTTGGAAGGTGGGACTCGGGTTTAACAGAAATGAGAGTGGGATAATCACACGAGAAGAAATCAAGAACAAGGTGGACCAAGTGCTTGGTGATGAAAACTTTAAAGTAAGGGCTCTGAAACTCAAGGAAATTGCTTTGAGTAGGAGAAGGTGGACGCTCTAACAAGACACTAAGGAATTTCTTTGAATGTGTCAAGGCATAAGAACTACTGGTACAGGAATCGTAAGCAATGGGCCATTATTTGGAGAAATTGCTGTTGTATGTTAATGTCAACTTTGTGTATTTGGCCTCCATTGATTTTGGATATAAAATAAATATGTGCCATGTATTATTATTCTTTATCCATCCTTCAAATATTTCATCTGTTTGTTATTCCAATAAAGTGTTTTCTGTTAACAATGCAAATTTAATGATCAAGCGATATCATCAATTCAACCATTTGCATGGTCTCCGGTCAAAGAGTTCACATAGACACATAATGTGAAAGTAAAAATTTCGTGCTGTTTTCAAAACCCCCTAAAAAATATGTCAGTTGTCATAGTCCCTCAATTCAGTCACTTAAATTACGAGAAAGACTTATATGGGATAGACATACCACATCACAATACAAATTTGGTGTGCCTCTCCAACAAGATAGCAATGCAGTGTCATGAGTGGATTGAAAAAATTAAGAGATAGAAGATGAATCAGTAATCATATCCAATAAAATAATGAGAAGCTATTATGGGTAGTTAAAAAAAATAAAAAATAACTGAAAAATAACCACCCTTAACACATGACTTGATATTAGTGGTTAGGCATACCATTTCAACATGGTGATGTTAGTATGTCTGTCCTATGTAAGTATATTATGTTGCAGAGTGAATTGAACAACTTGGAATTTATATAAATATCACTAAATTACAAAAATTTTCAGTTAAATATATGCACAAATCATTATATATATAATTGGACATCATATAATAAAAAGTGTATATATAAAGGAATAATTGTTTCCTTAAAAAGTAATTCTACGTCTACAACTAGCCCAAACAAAAAAATCTATATAATTCTAATTTGACATAAATTCATTGAATGGTTAAAAAAAAAAAACTTTAACAAATAATGTGGGACTCACTTATGAACTTAGATTATAATGCTCAAAAGATTGCTCCATTAAAATATGTAACCACCTGAAGCAAAGAAAGAAATAGGGAAAAAGGGTGAGCTAAAAGACCAGTGAGTGGATATTAATTTTTTTTTTAAATAAAACATTTGCACATTTAAGTAAGTCAAATTCAGAATATAACATATCTCCTAAAGAAACTTTAATATTGAACCACATATCATAAAAGATTCACTATAATAAAACACATCGTTCATGTCATAAAATGTCATAATGATGTCATATTATATGAATATGATTTCAATCAAATATAAGTAGTTCCCATTTAACATAATATCTATCATATTAGAAAACAACACCAAACTTGTATCTAGGGAATTCACTAGTCGTACTTGGTGGAACAACAACACCAAGTATGGATTCACTAGTCAAACATAGGTAGGAATTCATTGATCATACCTGATGGAAAAACATCAAAACCCAAATAGAAATTCACTGGTCATATATGGTGGAACAACATCAAGACCCAAGTAGGAATTCACTAGTCATACCTGGTAGAACAACATCAACACCTAGGAAGGGATTCACTGATCATACATGGAGGAAGTACATCAACACTCAGATAGAGCAATATTATAATCTATCCCAGGAATTCATTGATCATACCTGGTGGAAAAACATCAAAACCTAGGTAAGAATTCACTAGTCGTTCCTAGTGAAACAACATCAACACCCAAGCAGGGATGTACTAGTCATACCTCGTGGAACAACATTAACACTAGGGATTCTGTGACACCCCAAGATTTAAGTAAGTTTGACTTACATGTATATTGTAAAAATATATATTATTAACATTATGAGGTATGTATATATATATATATGGAGAGGGATGAAATTAGATGCGATGGAGGGGCTAATCAACGAATTGAAAACTTAAAGGGTTAGACTGAAATTTTGCAGATTTGGATAAGTATAAAAGAGAGAATTCTAGAGAAATATATTCATTTTGATCCTATCCCAGCAGCCAGCCCTAATCTCTTTCTCCTCCATGGTTGCCAACAAATTAAGCAAGAGGAAGAAATCTAGAGAAAGTAGAGGTAGAAATCAACTTCTCCTCCCATTTCCTTGCATGGTTCCATTATTTTTACAGGAAATTAATGTGATATGTTATAAATTTTGGAATAATTGTGTTATGTGCATTCTGGAAATTGTGTGAAATCATGATATTACATGCTTTATGGTATATTGAAGGAGAAGACATGATGTTTGGGAAGCTAGGAAACATGATTGAGTGAAATTCCTGCAGGGCCTCTTTGCTGAACAGGGGTTAGTTCGAAAATTCTTATAAATTCCATGGTTGTTTGCTGACTCTGAAATTTTTATATGATAAACTAGACACCTCAAGGAGTTTATAGAATTTTGAAACACTTGAAAATTCGTAGTGTGTGAATTGTAATGAATTTTTGAATTTCTGGTTTGAAATTGTGAATTCCCCTGTTTTAAAACAGGGCAGGGGGAATGAACTCGATTTGAGGGGGCAAATGTTTGTAAAATTTCGTGATTTTTAATATGAAAACCCTTGGGTATGTTTTCTGTTAGACTCTAAGTTTTCATGGTTTTTTGAGTTGTGTATGAATTTTTATGATTTTTCAAATCTGGACTTAAAGAACTGTGAATGTTAAGTTCCAGAACTGAGTTTGTGAAATAAATTCCGTTTGACTGCCTTAGACTCATTAGAAAATCATGATTTTTGGTGAAATAACTCTTATATGTGTCTAGTTTTAGACTGGATAGTTTGGTGGAGATTTAATTATTGTAGAATTTTATAAAATTCTTCAAATTTGCACTGTTCAGTTAAAAGGTCTGCAGACAGATTTGCTGTATGAATGAAATTAAGGATTTTCAAGGGGTAAATGACCTTATTTTGACTCAATAAAATTCATGGACTATAATATGTATGTCTATTTGATTTCCATGAATTTTGGTGATGATTGGAAATGAATAACCCCTCATTATAATAATCCAACCAATATGTGTGTGTGATAGAGTTTAATAAATGATGTTATTGGTTGGTTGAATTGTTGTTAACCTAAGGGATTTAATGACTTCTAAATAGACACTGATCAATGTGTCATGACTATGGCAATGGTTACCAGAGAGGAAGGAGAAGAAGAAGAGATGAACTTTAAACAACTGCTTATCAAGAAATATATGAGAGCAAAATTAAGAGGCAAGGCTAACCAGGTAAGTAGCTAGACCCTTCTGAGGACACAACAGATGTTAACTATTAATGAAATGTGTTTAATGATTGTGATTGTGAATATATGTGAGTTGTGTGGATGGAATGTGTATGGGGCCATGAATACATGGACCTTGATATAGGAAATGATTCGATTGGGGTTTATAGTGATTTATAAAATGTGTGATTTCACACACTTTGATGTGTATGTGATTGACATATTGGTGTAACTTCTATGTGTGTGAGATATAGAAATGTGACTGTGCCCTCATATATGTGAATTTGTTGTGATATGGCTTGAATAATATTGCCAATGAAACGATGTGTGTATATGAAGAATGAAATACATGCCAAACGTTCTAGGATACTAATTCCTCATGTGGATGGCATGACAAATGAATGTCTATGAAATACCATGTGTATTAGAGTTCCACGAATATGTATGAGTGGAAAATGAATGAGACCAGTTATACATGGAAATGGTTGTGCAACGATATGATTGAAATACTTCGAAGAGTAATGGAAGGTGTTGGCACGAATAAAGATGTCATTGGGGTTCTATATGTGTAGAAATGATACCAATGTGTGGATTGTGCACATCCATAAGCGTATATGAGATATGTAGGCTTATTGTATTTGTGAATGTATATGTGATTAATGAGAAGCCCACGTAGAACCTCAATTATGAAAGTAAACTGCAATACTGTGATGTGCGAAGGCATGCATCATTGCGTGATGTGTTATGAATTTGAAATTTCATGCCAAGCCCATGGGAATATATTGAATGTCGAATGTGAAATGTGATACCGTTAAATGCTAGCATTATGGTGAATGAATTATGATAAGTTGTGATTGGGTTAGAAGCTTGATATAAAGAGCTTCACTTATGTGACTGAAATATGAAATGTGAAATGTAAAATGTGAATGAAAGCTTAATATAGAGCTTCACTTATGTGACTGACTGAAATGTGAAATATGATATGTGAGTGAAAGCTTAATATAGAGCTTCACTTATGTGACTGAATGTCAAAACTGATATGTGAGTGGCATGCCATAACTTAGGATATTTGGCTCTCATGGCTTGAGGGGAGGTCTGGACCATGTGTTTCCTACATGGGATTCGGTAGCATGGGCCCGGTATCACCCGGATTGTCAGACTAGCCTCGAGCTATTTCAAGTGTAGGCATCTGAATGTATCCGTACTGTTACGTACTCCCATGGCTTGAGGGGAGGTCTGGACCATGTGTTTCTCTAGATGAGATTCGGTAGCATGGGCCCGGTATCACCCGGATTGTCAGACTAGCCTTGAGCTGTTTCATGGGTAGGCCTTTGAATGTATCTGTACTGTTCTGTATCCCTATGGCTTGAGGGGAGGTCTGGACCATGTGTTTCTCTAGACGAGATTCGGTAGCATGGGCCCGGTATCACCCGGATTGTCAGACTAGCCTTGAGCTGATTCATGGGTAGGCCTACATATGGGAACTGACTGTGAAATGAAAAGTACTACCTTGATTAGAGAGCACTATTCCTAAGTATCTATGACTGTACTGTGGAAGCTTCTGAAATTATGTGAAATGGATATCCATATGAACAATGTAGCTAGCTTATAGAAACTCATGTGTGAATGATTTATATGTTTATGGGAGCACATGAGGATGTGATAGACTTGTGGAATGTTTATGTGTAAATGAAACATGTGTATACAAATGGGTGTATGTGATGAGCTTTGACATAGAAAAGCCGTGTTTGATCACCCATAGACAAGTATTTAAAGAATTAGAAATATGATGGGATAAGTGAGTAATTGATCTAGGAAAATTGGCCAATGATGCAAGGTTAGTGCATGAGCACCATTAAATGGTGCAGGAGCTCATTTTAACAGACTTAAAGAGGTATAACTAGAGAATGGCATTGCTGTGTCATACTGTCCTTGCTGGAGCACCAATTGCACCGACTCAAGTAAGAAAGAATAAAGAGTTGGCGCATGCGTGCCTCTCCTTTGGTGCAGGAGCGCGTAACTAAAATTTACAACGGATTGAAAATCAGAAACTTGGCACCGCCGTGCTAGTTCCCTTGCGCAGAGGCGTAATCCTTAAACAGTGAAATCAATTTTCTAATTTTTTTTTAGTAGAGCACTGGTGGCTTATATACTAAGAAATAATTGGTGATTGGTGATTTATGGAATAAGTTTTTAATAGTGGTCATAATCTGAAATGGTTATTGCCATTAATTTTTTTTATTGTGACTGTTACACCAATTTCATAATTCTAGCTACTTACTGAGTTTCATACTCACTAGTCTATTGTGTACCTCAGGTATTCGATCAGTTAAAGATTAAGGGAGGATTTCGGCATAGCGACGATTGTGTTCCTTTGGCAAGTTCTTATCCGCTGCAGTATTACTATGTTGAACACAGGGTATGACAGTAGTGGTATCAGAGCAAAGGTTTAAGATTCTGTAGACAACATTGGTCATAAGCGGTTAAGGGAACCCAGTCCTATGCCAAATCCTCAAGACTAAATATTTGGTAAGTTTAATTATGAATTTCATTGTCTATTGTGTTTATATCATTGTGTTTTGTAATGTTAAAGAAAATGAGGACAACATGACTAGTGCTAGTGCAGCGACTAATGTTGAGGATCCTACTATTCAGAATGATAAGATAATTGAAGTTCCAAGATCTGAGAGTGAACTTTGGGATTCTCAACGAGATAAGTTTTTGGGCAAGGATATTTCAAACCTGAAATGTTTGGATGTTGTCCTAGTTTAATGATAATTGTTTCTAATATACCTCTGTCCAATATTGGAAGGTTTGGGAATTTCAATCGCCCTTTTGAACTGAAAGAATGTTCATTGTTTTGTTTGGGAATGAGAAATGCTAGATCAGTAGTTAAATGCTACATACCATATGGAAAACAAGTCCCACGGAAAGAGATACGAGTTATTGTGACAGGTGATGGAGGAATATTATGTATTCTTGATGTTACAGATTTAAACATGAGAAATTGACTAAGGCCGCTAAGAATGTTTAAATTCCTCCTAATACTCGAATGAGAACGAGAACACATAATCATGGATTTTATTGTGGGCAACATAGGATTCCAAAAGACGGTAATACCATTTGGATAATTATTAATAAATTGATCTATTTCGTACCCTTTTCTTCTTTTATACATTATTTTTACCATGGACCAAAAAGGGTAAATTTATGTCTACAAGATGTTAGGTTCCATGGAATATTTGTGTTTGATGTTTTGATTTGAGACCGAAAGGTTACGTCCATATCGGAAAAAAGTTTTCACATGGTTAAAAGCACTACAGTCCAATTTAGTATGGTTTTATGGTAAACCGAAAGAATCATTTAATCTTGGAAAAATATGTAACAACTTGTGGATATGATTTTAAGGACAAAAGTGACAAGTTTGGTAAGAAAAGAAAATTTGTCCAAAATACATCGAATTTTATGAGACTTGTTGAGGATTGAGAATGCAGCCGATGGTTCACACTGTCACTTTTATGGTTAAGTGTACCAAATGTATTATACAAGTGAATGATGAGGGAAAAAATTTCAATTCCGCCTATATACTAAGTTTCAAATCACTAGAGCTGAGAAACAATTTTCAGATGAATAAAGGTCAATATGAGTTATGAACTATAAAGAGCATTCGATACGGAAAGAAAAGATATCTTCGATGAGAATGCCCTGAAATAAATCCCTCATTTGTGAAGCAACTTTGGGAGCAATAAAGAATGAATATATGATAAATATATTTTCCCAATTGAACGATGGTATAAAATTTCGAGGACGAAATTCTTTTAAGGGGGGGAGAGTTGTGACACCCCAAGATTTAAGTAAGTTTGACTTACATGTATATTGTAAAAATATATATTATTAACATTATGAGGTATGTATATATATATATATGGAGAGGGATGAAATTAGATGCGATGGAGGGGCTAATTAACGAATTGAAAACTTAAAGGGTTAGACTGAAATTTTGCAGATTTGGATAAGTATAAAAGAGAGAATTCTAGAGAAATATATTCATTTTGATCCTATCCCAGCAGCCAGCCCTAATCTCTTTCTCCTCCATGGTTGCCAACAAATTAAGCAAGAGGAAGAAATCTAGAGACAAAGTAGAGGTAGAAATCAACTTCTCCTCCCATTTCCTTGCATGGTTCCATTATTTTTACAGGAAATTAATGTGATATGTTATAAATTTTGGAATAATTGTGTTATGTGCATTCTGGAAATTGTGTGAAATCATGATATTACATGTTTTATGGTATATTGAAGGAGAAGACATGATGTTTGGGAAGCTAGGAAACATGATTGAGTGAAATTCCTGCAGGGCCTCTTTGCTGAACAGGGGTTAGTCCGAAAATTCTTATAAATTCCATGGTTGTTTTCTGACTCTGAAATTTTTATATGATAAACTAGACACCTCAAGGAGTTTATATAATTTTGAAACACTTGAAAATTCGTAGTGTGTGAATTGTAATGAATTTTTGAATTTCTGGTTTGAAATTGTGAATTCCCCTGTTTTAAAACAGGGCAGGGGGAATGAACTCGATTTGAGGGGGCAAATGTTTGTAAAATTTCGTGATTTTTAATATGAAAACCCTTGGGTATGTTTTATGTTAGACTCTAAGTTTTCATGGTTTTTTGAGTTGTGTATGAATTTTTATGATTTTTCAAATCTGGACTTAAAGAACTGTGAATGTTAAGTTCCAGAACTGAGTTTGTGAAATAAATTCCGTTTGACTGCCTTAGACTCATTAGAAAATCATGATTTTTGGTGAAATAACTCTTATATGTGTCTAGTTTTAGACTGGATAGTTTGGTGGAGATTTAATTATTGTAGAATTTTATAAAATTCTTCAAATTTGCACTGTTCAGTTAAAAGGTCTGCAGACAGATTTGCTGTATGAATGAAATTAAGGATTTTCAAGGGGTAAATGACCTTATTTTGACTCAATAAAATTCATGGACTATAATATGTATGTCTATTTGATTTCCATGAATTTTGGTGATGATTGGAAATGAATAACCTCTTATTATAATAATCCAACCAATATGTGTGTGTGATAGAGTTTAATAAATGATGTTATTGGTTGGTTGAATTGTTGTTAACCTAAGGGATTTAATGACTTCTAAATGGACACTGATCAATGTGTCATGACTATGGCAATGGTTACCAGAGAGGAAGGAGAAGAAGAAGAGATGAACTTTAAACAACTGCTTATCAAGAAATATATGAGAGCAAAATTAAGAGGCAAGGCTAACCAGGTAAGTAGCTAGACCCTTCTGAGGACACAACAGACGTTAACTATTAATGAAATGTGTTTGATGATTGTGATTGTGAATATATGTGAGTTGTGTGGATGGAATGTGTATGGGGCCATGAATACATGGACCTTGATATAGGAAATGATTCGATTGGGGTTTATAGTGATTTATAAAATGTGTGATTTCACACACTTTGATGTGTATGTGATTGACATATTAGTGTAACTTCTATGTGTGTGAGATATAGAAATGTGACTGTGCCCTCATATATGTGAACTTGTTGTGATATGGCTTGAATAATATTGCCAATGAAACGATGTGTGTATATGAAGAATGAAATACATGCCAAACGTTCTAGGATACTAATTCCTCATGTGGATGGCATGACAAATGAATGTCTATGAAATACCATGTGTATTAGAGTTCCACGAATATGTATGAGTGGAAAATGAATGAGACCAGTTATACATGGAAATGGTTGTGCAACGATATGATTGAAATACTTCGAAGAGTAATGGAAGGTGTTGGCACGAATAAAGATGTCATTGGGGTTCTATATGTGTAGAAATGATACCAATGTGTGGATTGTGCACATCCATAAGCGTATATGAGATATGTAGGCTTATTGTATTTGTGAATGTATATGTGATTAATGAGAAGCCTACGTAGAACCTCAATTATGAAAGTAAACTGCAATACTGTGATGTGCGAAGGCATGCATCATTGCGTGATGTGTTATGAATTTGAAATTTCATGCCAAGCCCATGGGAATATATTGAATGTCGAATGTGAAATGTGATACCGTTAAATGCTAGCATTATGGTGAATGAATTATGATAAGTTGTGATTGGGTTAGAAGCTTGATATAAAGAGCTTCACTTATGTGACTGAAATGTGAAATGTGAAATGTGAAATGTGAATGAAAGCTTAATATAGAGCTTCACTTATGTGACTGACTGAAATGTGAAATATGATATGTGAGTGAAAGCTTAATATAGAGCTTCACTTATGTGACTGAATGTCAAAACTGATATGTGAGTGGCATGCCATAACTTAGGATATTTGGCTCTCATGGCTTGAGGGGAGGTCTGGACCATGTGTTTCCCTACATAGGATTCGGTAGCATGGGCCCGGTATCACCCGGATTGTCAGACTAGCCTCGAGCTATTTCAAGTGTAGGCATCTGAATGTATCCGTACTGTTACGTACTCCCATGGCTTGAGGGGAGGTCTGGACCATGTGTTTCTCTAGATGAGATTCGGTAGCATGGGCCCGGTATCACCCGGATTGTCAGACTAGCCTTGAGCTGTTTCATGGGTAGGCCTTTGAATGTATCTGTACTGTTCTGTATCCCTATGGCTTGAGGGGAGGTCTGGACCATGTGTTTCTCTAGACGAGATTCGGTAGCATGGGCCCGGTATCACCCGGATTGTCAGACTAGCCTTGAGCTGATTCATGGGTAGGCCTACATATGGGAACTGACTGTGAAATGAAAAGTACTACCTTGATTAGAGAGCACTATTCCTAAGTATCTATGACTGTACTGTGGAAGCTTCTGAAATTATGTGAAATGGATATCCATATGAACAATGTAGCTAGCTTATAGAAACTCATGTGTGAATGATTTATATGTTTATGGGAGCACATGAGGATGTGATAGACTTGTGGAATGTTTATGTGTAAATGAAACATGTGTATACAAATGGGTGTATGTGATGAGCTTTGACATAGAAAAGCCGTGTTTGATCACCCATAGACAAGTATTTAAAGAATTAGAAATATGATGGGATAAGTGAGTAATTAATCTAGGAAAATTGGCCAATGATGCAAGGTTAGTGCATGAGCACCATTAAATGGTGCAGGAGCTCATCTTTAACAGACTTAAAGAGGTATAACTAGAGAATGGCATTGCTGTGCCATACTGTCCTTGCTGGAGCACCAATTGCACCGACTCAAGTAAGAGAGAATAAAGAGTTGGCGCATGCGTGCCTCTCCTTTGGTGCAGGAGCGCGTAACTGAAATTTACAACGGATTGAAAATCAGAAACTTGGCACCGCCGTGCTAGTTCCCTTGCGCAGAGGCGTAATCCTTAAACAGTGAAATCAATTTTCTGATTTTTTTTTAGTAGAGCACTGGTGGCTTATATACTAAGAAATAATTGGTGATTGGTGATTTATGGAATAAGTTTTTAATAGTGGTCATAATCTGAAATGGTTATTGCCATTAATTTTTTTTATTGTGACTGTTACACCAATTTCATAATTCTAGCTACTTACTGAGTTTCATACTCACTAGTCTATTGTGTACCTCAGGTATTCGATCAGTTAAAGATTAAGGGAGGATTTCGGCATAGCGACGATTGTGTTCCTTTGGCAAGTTCTTATCCGCTGCAGTATTACTATGTTGAACACAGGGTATGACAGATTCATTGGTCATACCTGGTGGAATAATATCAATACCCAAGCAAGACAATACTATAATCTATCATACCTAATGAAACAATATCAACACCCAGGTAAAAAAATACTATAATCTACCATACCTACCAAAACCAAATCATCGTTTGGGCAAATATAATATCAACTACCATAAGCAGGCAAATATAATCTCAACTGTCATATGCATGCACATAACAAGTTAGTGTACTGTCGAGAATTGGTACTTCATAAGGTGGTTTGAAAACCACTTTACTTTCTCATTTATATAATATCAAATATGATAATTTCAACCAAATAAAAAATTCAGAAATGCAATTTAACTGAAACCCATAGACATATTACTCAAGCATGCTCAATAATGCAATTAAACGAATTCAAATTTCAATAAATTATCATAAGATGTCCAATGATATTTTTCAGTAAATATTTGACTACTAAAATTTATCCCCTTCTATTCTATCTCTCGATTTTCTTGAGATTATGATACTTGTTTCTGAAACTAAATAACGAAATCCAGTTGATACAAACAATATTCTGCTTACAAAATCAAATATGAAACCTGTATAGCATAGTGGAAATGTGCTGCTTATCACAAAATTCAAAGTCTAAATCCGACTTCTAAAATAATTTCCGCCATAATAAATCTTAATTTGCTTATATGAATCTGAACGAACAATCAATGCATGTTTAATTGATAAAATATTAATTAACAATCAGTATATAGTAATTTTCATAAAATAATTAACAACATTAAAAGTATCCTCGCATTGCTTTAACAGCTAAAACTGGGCAATATCATATTCTTCTAAGTGATCTTTATCTAAATCTTATCCTAAAACATTAAAATTATCATTTATCAGTCTCAGTATAACAAATATCACAAAATATCCCCAAGCTAAATATCGGCTACAATTTGCATATTTTGTACCAAATTCTCCTTTTATTAGTATTATTGTTTCTATTATTGTTTTTGTTTCCACTGTTACATTTTTTTCAAACCGAAACTTCCCAAAGTACCGGCTACTTAAGACCCACTGTACTAAATTAATCAGTAACTGAGTCAATACATTCTAACAATACTACTTCAAACAACCCGCAACTGGGGTGTGATGGAGCTCGCAAAGGGTGTCTATGAGAATGCAGATTCAAGTTAGAAATATGTCTAATGCACTAATTAACTAGACTTGCTTAAGGTTCCGCCACACCCACAACATAAAACCACTTAAAGTTGAGAAATTTTCTTCGCAGTTTATTCACATCTTTCCTCCCTTTCATTAGTCGGCTTCCTCCTTATCTTTTTTTTTTTGGCAAGTGTGTTTAACTAACTCAATCTATGTGTACACTCCTAAGCTAGATCCAAGCATTTACCTACTAATTTATCCGAAACCAAGATGAGCTTTATAGCTTTATATATATATATATATATATATATATATATATATATATATATATATATATATATAGGCTTTAATGCCAGTCACTTACATAAATTTATAAATTCAAGTAAAAACTAAGATATAAATATATCTTGCTTCTACCCCACTTGCCGGACCTTTTGTTCTCCTCTTTATTTCTTTCTCTCGGTTCGTACCCAATGAAAAAAACAACTCAATTTTCTTTTTCTTTTTTTTTTTAATTTGAAAAACAAGCTTCACTTAACTTGCATGTAAATGCCACCTGCCAAGAAATTGTAAAACCAACCAAGTTGGCTGCAGCTAATGAATCCACGTCTAAGAAACAATCTCCCAAGCTAGACACCTCTCCAAGTGTGTTCTCAAAGCTTGGCAAACGGGTTGGTTAATAGGCTGGACTGAATAGATCTCTTGCTATTTAAAATCAATTGAGCAAAATTAATTCTGCAGCCCATAAATTAATTAGGCTGGCCCAAAACAGTCAAAATCCATTTAAATGATGGCCCAAAAAAATAACCGGGTCATGCAAATATTGTGAAAGTCTGTGAAAGAAATTGTCTTTTTCATGGCCTTGTTGAATCCAGAAACATTGATTCAAAAAAAAAAAAAAAAAAGAATTGGTTGCTCTTTCTTTTTCTCTTGTGCTCTCTGAAGTCTTGTTTGGATTGATTTTCACAACCCAAAGAGCAAGATTTGGTCTTTGACTCATGATCTCGTTTGTGAATTGTCGCGGTGAGTCTTCAACTTTTCGACTCTAAAATTTGGTAAATTTTATAATTTGAGTATTGTTTTTCTTTTGTTGAGTTCTTCTATTTTAGATTTTTTCTCTTCTTCTTGGCTAAATTTTGTTTTTCCACGTAAACTATTAAATTTTAGAATCAGTATGTAGTATTCTCAGTGAAGTCAACTACTGCTATTGAATCTAGAAGACTAGAACACATTTGGTTTTACTGTTATCAATTGCATTCTTGGAGTGAAATTTATGCTACAGTTTGTTTATCTAATAATGTTTATGTAATATCTATTGCAGGTCACGTCACGCACTGGCCACAGCTGTGGCTCCTTTAGAAAGATAAAAAAATTTGCTCTGGGTGATCTTTTTATCAAAATTTTGCATCTTTTTATCGGGTGAAATTTTTACCCTACTCATGGGTATTCTTAGCTATGTGGACATGATGAATTTTTTTTTTTTTGGGCATTGTGAAGAATAACAGAGATAAAGAAATTATATACCTAACAGCTCCCTGAAGCAGAGCACTAAAGATGTTTATTATTTCTTTACCCTTTTTGCTTTGTATGCATATATTGTCTCTACTTCTACCCAGCACAGAGATTGTGAGCAATGTTTACAGGAAGAGATGACACTGCACCTTGATGATTCCGATTTGCTTTATATGCATTCTCAGTTGGCATCTCCGAGCCCTATAAAATTAACAATGAAATCACTGAGGAGGAAGTAGGATTAAGAGAAATGAGTGTTCCACATATCCTGGCAATACCTTATCCAGAACAAGGCCACGTGATTCCATTACTAGAGCTTTCACAATGCTTAGTTCTGCATGGATTCAGAGTCACATTTGTTAACTCAGACTGCAATCACAGCCGAATTGTCAGAGCATTAGAAGAAAAGAACTGCACAGGGGATCAAATCCATCTGGTATCCATCCCAGATGGACAGGAATCCTTGGAAGATAGAAGAGATTTGAAAAGGTCAATTCAAGCAATTTTTCAGGTCATGCCTGTGAAGCTGGAGGAACTCATAAGAGAAATCAACAAAGTTGAAGCTCAAAAGGTTACTCTTGTCATTGCTAATGCCACCTGTGGGTGGGCTATTGAAATAGCAAAGAAGTTGAATATTAAAAGTGCTGCCTTTTGGTCTGCATCAATAACTTCTTTTACCATGCTATCACATATCCCAAAGTTGCTTGAAGATAGAATCATTGACAACGACGGTAAACCACTCTCTCTGTAGAGAAACTACATCCACTATGTTTCTTTTACTTGACTAGAAAAATGAATGAAATTTAAGTTTAGTTTAATGTAAAATATCTTCATCAATTGTTTCGCAAGAATATTTCTATATATAAGTTTCTCTAGTTGTCCCAAATTGATTATTAAATTTATCCTTGCATCTTAGGTGCTCTAATCAAGAAACAGATGGTTCAGTTGGAGCCAAACATGCCTGCAATATTCAACAGCGAACACCTTTATTGGAACTGCTTTGGAAACCCAGCCACTACAAATTTTTGTTTAAAATTATGGCTAAGAATCAGGAGTTTATAAAACTGGCAGACTATTTGATTTGCAACTCAGCATATGACCTTGAACCTGCTGCATTCACCTCGATTCCAAAAGCTCTTCCAATAGGACCACTTTTGGCAAGCAGCCGCCTTGGACATTCTGCAGGACATTTCTGGTCAGAGGACCCAACTTGTTTGAAATGGCTTGACCAACAGCCACCACAATCGGTCATTTATGTTGCTTTTGGCAGCGTAACAGTTTTGGATAAGATCTAATTCAATGAATTGGCACTGGGACTTGAACTCTGCAACAGGCCATTCCTTTGGGTTGTGAGGCCAGATTTTACACATGATGCATATAATGCCTACCCAGAAGGATTTGAAGAGAGAGTAATTGATCGTGGACAAATGGTCGGTTGGACACCTCAGCAGAAGGTTCTTAGTCACCCTTCCATTGCCTGCTTCTTTAGTCATTGTGGTTGGAACTCCACCTTGGAGGGCATAAGCAATGGGGTTCCCTTCTTGTGTTGGCCATGCTTTGCTGACCAATTCCTTGATCAGAGTTACATTTGTGATATTTGGAAAGTGGGAATCAAGCTTGAAAGAAACGGAAATGGTATCATCACAAGAGAAGAAATTAAAAACAAGGTGGACCAAGTGCTCGGTGATGAGAATTTTAAAGCAAAGGCTTTGGAACTCCAGGAAAATGCCTTGAGTAGTGTAAAAGAAGGTGGTCACTCCAATAAGATGATTAGAAAGTTTGTTGAATGGATCAAGGCGTAAGGGCTGGTACAAAGTGCCCTAAGCAATAATGGCAACTTTGGTTATTGTGTTCCTTCAAGAAGTTTGGTTTCATTACCTGTAGTCTACAGAAACAAATCCGATATTGGGTGGGTTGTGAGGCTGCGCTTAGGACATGACATTGATCATGGAGATTTGAGTCTAGTGTGGGCTACAAGTAGATATTAAAGACGCATGTTTGGAATGCTACATGTATAGTACGGTATTGTATTGTACTGTATTACATGATATTTTATGGTATAAAAAATGGTGCAATGTAAAAACTATATTAGGTTTAGGGTATCTATGTATCGTATTAATTGTATTAATTTAAAGTAAAAATGTTTAAATTAGTTTTATTTTTCTTTTTTGAAATTAAAAATATTTGAATTGCATTTATAAAATTAACTTAGTTTTAATTTTTTCTAAAAGTTTGTTGCCAAATATTGGCTGGAACAGTGTTGGTCGTTGATGGTTAGCAAAGTACCACTGGCTCATGTGGCGACATCAGGAAACTCGTCCAAGAATGATCTACAACATGAGGTAACTCTCGTCATCAAAAAATGTAGATTTGATCACAGAACAGCTGCGGAGACTCCACACTCCAGTGGTCGAAAGTTGTGACAATCCCTGCAGTTAAACAATAAATTATTTATTGGAAGTTTTGTCGCCATGAAGTGGATTGAATTGTTCTTATAATTTTGGTGTAAGATGTGCTCAAAATCTTGCCAGCGAAAATTTGCGGCACCAGCACTGGCCGTTGTTCGATAACTATTCTAGTGGATTTATACTTTTCAAAATAATTTATTAAATCATAAATGCAATCAAATAATTATTTATGTAATAACTTCTAAAAAAATCATTATCAATTGAGAAAATTTAAAAAATTTATTTATAATTAATTAATTATAAAATCGATTAGTAGTAGAAAGTGTAATCTAATATTATTTATAAACAATATATAATTTAGGATCATGTACATGCACATGGGAGTTGTACTTTCTATTGTTTAAAACTATGCAAAATTCTAACTAAACATATATATTGCACTAATTATATAATGTAATATTTTAATATTATATAATGTCACGTACCAAATATGACCAATTTAATATTATGTAAAATTCTAACCAAAAATATGTATTTTCCTATTGACTAAATTCATTAAACATTTTATATGTATAGGTGGATGGAAGCAAGAAATATTACATTATTTTGACTATATGTAATTTTTTTCTTTCATCAATATTGATTAATTAACCTGAAAATAATTATGCAAGTAATATGGCATTATTAATTAAACTAATGTACATGTTGTATCTGTCTCAGTTAAATCTTTTTGGTCAATTGGTCTTAAAGTCTATTAGTGATGGCATCTGCAGAATCAATGTAGAATGATTGAATTACTTAAAATAACCTATCTGGAAATTAAATTAAGTTGTATAAAAAAGATTTCCCTAAAATTGAATACATATTAATTTAATAGACAAATAAAATTTGTGACCCGATGGAAACCTCTAATACAAACACATATTTTTAGAAATATTTGATTTTATTTTCATTAATTACCATTCACAAAAACTTTTAAATTTTACTCAAACAAAAACTGATAATTGTGAGCTATAATGAAGCATCCTGATTCGCTGACAGAGTGCAGGCAAGAATGAATAATAACAACACATCACCGAACAGGATATATTGTATCATATCATAGAAGCAAGGTCCAAAATGATCATAACATTATATAATTACAGAAAAAGAAGACAAAAACCACGCGAATCACTGGTATTGGACAGTAGCCAAGTTTCCGTATCCAACTCCAACTCCGACTCCAAGCCCTATAAAACAAAAAAATATATATTACATTCTAGAACTTGGAAGCTATACCTTCTTACATAAGCCAATCACTGAGTAGCTAGCAAACTAGAGAAGAAATGAGTGGTCATTCAACAAGTCAGTTCCGTTAATTTTTCAGGTCAGGTCAGGTCTGTTAAATCCTGATATTTTTCTAAATATTTAAATCCGTACATACTTAATCTCAATATTGCTTCTTCTAAAATTAACCTTAAGTTTATATATGGGGATTTAACGTTAATACTTTAAACTTTTAATACATATTTTCAAGTGCAAGAGTTTAGTACACTTGCAAGTTGACACATTGGATCAAAGGGCATTGATTCCATATTAAGTTTTGCTATTGTTCTAAAAACCTAAAATTGAAAGATATGGGCTTCACATTAATATTTAAGTCTATAATAATGTCCGGAAGTTGGAGGAACTCATAATGTTATCCTAGCTCCGTCCTTATTAACTCATTATATTATAATGTAAATATGTACTAAATAATTGCGGCGCTTGGCTTTTTGTATTAGAGATCCATGAAACTTCATTTGCAAGGTGGATCCGCGTCTATGTGAGCTTAAGGCATTGATTAGGATTCACAACTAACAGAACATGACACGTCCTAATTGTATCAATTAAATCTATGTAGTCGTAAAACTCCATAAACGATGAAAACTAAAGATCAATTGAAGTTAAAAGAATCTATTTAGAAATTAACTTATAAAAAAATAGAATATATTGGCACAATTAAAGTTAAAAGAATCTATTTAGAAATTAACTTGTAAAAAAATAGAATATATTGGCACAAATTAAATTCATAAGATAATTTAATGAAAAATAGACAAATAAGATTTCTGACACAATGAAAACCGTTAATACTATCTTTGCAAAAATTTAAATTTTACTCAAATAAAAAGCTGGTAATAATTGAGACCACATATACGCATAAAGATAACCACACACCAGGACACCGACCAGGAAATAATACAAGATCCAAATTATTGATCACGTTACTATTGCTTTGGTAAAAGAAGAGAAAAACGACATAAATCATTGGTACGGATGGCAGTCAAGTTGCCATCTTGGCACCTCTAGCTCCAACTCCAAGCACCATAAAATAATAATATATATTACATTTCTAGAACTTAGAAGCTATATATTCTCACGTGTGGAGGGAGTAACTTAACCAGAGCAAAAATGAGAGGATCACACGTCCTGGCAATACCTTATCCAGCTCAAAGCCATGTGATTGCTCTACTAGAGCTTTCACAGCGCTTAGTGATGCATGGCTTCAGAGTTACATTTGTTAACTCAGACTACAATCACAAGCGGGTTGTGAAGGCATTAGAAGATAAAAACTACATAGCGGATCAAATCCGTTTGGTATCCATCCCAGATGGATTGGAACCCTGGGAAGATAGAAATGATTTCAAAAAGTTCGTTCCAGCAATTTTTCAGGTCATGCCTGGGAAGCTGGAGGAACTCATAAAAGAAATCAACAAAGTTGAAGCTGAAAAGGTTACGTGCGTTATTGCTGATACCAATTTGGGGTGGGTTATTGAAATAGCGAAGAAGATGAATATTAAAAGTGCTTCCTTTTGGAGTGCATCAACAACAAGTCTTGCCACGCTATACTATATCCCAAAGTTGCTTGACGATGGAATTATTGAAAGTGACGGTAAGGCACTACTCTTTCTTTAGATAAGCTCTCGATATGTTTGTTTTCCTTTAATACAAAGAGATGATTTTAGATTTTGTTTAATGTAAAGTATTTGAATCAATTGTTTTAATTCATTGTAACTTTCAAGATATATAAATCTAAGAATATCTAAATTCGGGTTAGGCTATTAGAGTTTGTTATTAAAATTTTTTACATTGATTTAAGACTCTTAATTCATTACGTACAATCCAATAGCTAAAAAATAGAAGTTGGTAGTCATTCAGAAAACCTATCTTAACAACTTCCCACCATTAGCTTGTAGTGAAGGAATCGTTATAGATAAGTGTCAGAAAATTATCAATATTATCCTAACCTTTTATATCTGTTTTGAATTTATTGATCTCAGGAACTCTAACCAACAAACAGACGATTCAGTTGGGACCAAACATGCCTGCAATATTCAGCGAAAACCTTTTTTGGAATTGCGTTAGCGACTTAAACTTGAAGAAAATAGCTTTTGAAATGTCGGCTAAGAACCAAAAGACTTTAAAACTGGCAGACTATCTGATTTGCAACTCAGCATATGACCTTGAACCTGCTGCATTCACCTCCATTCCAGAAGCTCTTCCTATAGGACCACTTCTGGCAAGCAACCGCCTTGGACATTCAGCTGGATACTTTTGGCCAGAAGATTTGGCTTGTTTGAAATGGCTTGATCAGCAGCCACCTCACTCAGTCATTTATGTTGCATTTGGCAGCTTCACAGTTTTGGATAAGATCCAATTCCATGAATTGGCATTGGGACTTGAACTCTCAAACAGGCCATTCCTATGGGTTGTGAGGCCAGATATTACTGATGATGCAAATAATGCCTACCCAGATGGATTTGAAGACAGAGTAGGCAATCGTGGCCGCTTGGTGGGTTGGGCACCTCAACAGAAGGTTCTTAGTCACCCTTCCATTGCCTGCTTCGTTAGTCATTGTGGTTGGAATTCCACCTTGGAAGGTGTAAGCAATGGGCTTCCCTTCCTGTGTTGGCCATATTTTTTTGACCAATTCCTCGATCAGAGTTATATTTGCGATATTTGGAAGGTGGGACTCGGGTTTAACAGAAACGAGAGTGGGATAATCACACGAGAAGAAATCAAGAACAAGGTGGACCAAGTGCTTGGTGATGAAAATTTTAAGGTAAGGGCACTGAAACTCAAGGAAATTGCTTTGAGTAGTGTAAGAGAAGGTGGTCACTCTAATAAGACATTAAGGAATTTCGTTGAATGTATCAAGGCATAAGAACAACTGGTACAGGATTCGTAAGCAGTGGACTCCATTGATTTTGGAGATAAAATAGAAGTATGTGTGCCATGTATTATTATCCCTTATCCTAACCTTCAAATATTTTCATCTGTTTGTTATTCCAATAAAGTGTATTCTGTTAAGAGTGCAAATTGAATAATCAAGCTCAATTCAACTATTTGCATGGTCTCTTGTCAGGGCGAGGATCCTCTCCTCAACAGAGCTTTGCTTAATCTTTTGAAAATTTATTGTCATGTGTTATTTACATGATAGAATTGCTAGGATTTATTTACTTCAATTTTTAATATTTAAAACAGTTTTTTATTGGAGTCTTAATTATCTACTGTCCCTTCTTATAATAAATCCCAAAAAACTAGGCTTATAATAACTAGTTTATTTTTATAATTTTTAGCAACAAAACTACAATTTTATTAAAGTAAAAAAAAAGATAATTAAACATTTTCTCTTTTTAGTCTCATTCTTTGCCTTCCCAAAAACAAACAAAACATCTCAGTATTATTCTCTCACGATCTCAACAACAAGCAAGATAGTGAAATAATCCTATATAAGAAGATTGGCATGGGCGTCTATTTGAGTTCTCCTTCTCGATCAAAGTGGCTATTGAATAGATGTGTTTCTTAAAAGTTTTGGGGTTAAAACATGTTAATTTAAAAAGAAATGTTTTCACAGGCCTCAATTCCCTAACAGAAGTAAAAACAAACTAGATATGATAGATATTTTTTTAACACCACACAAGGAGACGTTGATGGGGCTGTGTGGCTTCTTTTTTTTTTTTTTGGGTCATGATGATTTTTGGATCTTAGTACGATAAGAGTTTGTTTGGGAAACTTGAGGAGTGTGATATATGAAGAATGAAGACAAATAATCTTTTTGGAATGGCAAGCGGGGTTTATTTTTTCCTTTAAGTAAAGGGGCATCATCTTTTGCAATGGAATTTCTTTTAATATTGGTTCCATTTTGAGAAACATTTATATAAGACAGATATATCACGTCACAATGTTAATTTGGTGAGCTTATCCAATGAAATGCTTATACAATATCATGAGTGAATTGAAAAAATTAAGAAAAAGATGACAACTTAGCAACCATATCCAATAAAATGATGACAAGCTATCATGGGTGGTCGAAAAAAATTAAAAAATAACTGAAAAAATAACCACCCTCAACACGTCTCAATATTAGTGGTTAGGCCTACCACATGATAACTTAGTACACCTATCCTACATAAGTATTTTCCTTTCTGAGGAGTGATAAAGAACAATGGTGAGATGAAATGTGTTTCAGCCTTTGGAAAGAGGAGAATAAGAGTTATAAAGTTTAAAGTTTTTATTTTCTTCGCCAAAAGAAAACTATTTCGTTTTGATTAGAAAATAATAACACAGCCAATCTTAATTGAATTTAATAGTTGATATATATCTTAAGATCCTAAATAAGTCAAGTAAATATTAGACGAGGAGAGGATCCTTGTCCTAATTGTCCCGTCAAGGAGTTCACATAGATGCCTAATGTGAAAGTAAAAGTTTCATGTTGTTTACAAAACCACATTTTTAGAATTGAGCAACTTTGAATTTATATAAATATCACTAAATTACAAAAATCTTCGCTTTAATATATGCACAAATATTCATAATGTGATTTGGACATAAACACCAAGACAAAAATTTTCATGATTCTAGAATTGACGAGGATCATTGGTGCAATAGATCCATCGTGCAACATGCCAAGCTGGCCCAATGTAGCCAACTCAAATGCTACAGCCGAGTTAGTTATTACCTATTGGGTCAACTCGACACGTTACACGATACATCTATTGCACCGAAGACTTAGGCCTAGAATTGATTGTGAAAATTGTTAGTATCCAATTATTGGTCTTCCAATTTAAGTAAAATGAAATTCATATAACATTTAACATTTATATTTTCATAATCTATAAACGATGAAACTTTAAGAATCTGCATAATAAAAGTAGTATAACTGAATATAATATTTTCCTCAAGAGTAATTCTATGTATACAACCAACTCAGAGAAAAAAAAATAAATAATTCTATACATCCTGATGTGAAATAATTTCAATTGGTGGGTAAAAATGAAAAGAAAATTTAAAAAAAATTAAAAAATAAAGTGAGATCCACATATCTAATAATTTTATAACAAATCATGTTGTATAGATATGATTATATAAGTTGGTCATTTAGAACTATTATTCTATAAATTAATTCCATTTGATTTTTTAAAAAAAAAGCAAATAAAATTTTTGTAACATTGTCATTAATTCTAAGGTATACTTTTAAATTATTTTCTTTATTTTTTTAATTTATTATCATTTACAGAAATTAAAATTTTATTTCAGGAAAGGAGTAAGCACACAATAAATGATATGAGATAGGCGGTTCAAAATAATAAAGGCACTGATGGAGAGAAGATGACCATAAAGCACATAATAAATTATCGGCAACCGGACAAAAGTTAGGACACTTATTATCCGCTTATCTTCTAGTCAAACCCTAAAAAATTAATATGAATTATACATTGATTTTATATTTATGAAACTCGTTTATTAAATAAATGCGACATTATTTATTACATTTATTTTTTATTTTTTTATTCCTTTTATGACATATCACTTCATATATAAAGTTTTATACTCAAAAACTTTTTAGTCGTAATATTAATATTCAACTAGCTATATTATTTATAAAATTAACTATGTTATATGTATATAGCTGACAGGGGCAGATTTCCATACTCCATAGTGGCTTCGGGTGGCCTTGGCTCCCGCAAAATTTGCAAAAAGTCCAAAGTTTTATAATAATACCATTCGTTCCGGTTCAAATTTTACTACTTATAGCAAAGGCGTCCCACCTACTTTTCTGCTTGGCCCTTTCAAACTGCAAACTCTGGATCTGCCCCCCGTGTAGTTGAATGATTGGAGAGGAAACTAGACCGGAGAGATGGACTTAAAAATTTTCTTTAGGGTGGCACCACGTAATTTAGAATTAAAATAAATATATAATTAAATATAATAATTAAGAATTAATTATTTTTAAAATAATTTTCACATAAATTAAAAATTAGATAATTTTTTTATTTTTGAATATATATATATATATATATGTAAGACTAAAGTAATATATTATAGTTTGAAAAAATTTTCAAACCTAAATATAAGTTTTAAAGTCTTTTGATTATAATTAAATTAAAATGTTTTGAATAATATTGTTTTAACACTTTATATGAGAGCTAAACATATTTAATATTTGGATTTTGATATTCTTTAACTAGATAATTTACTTTTTTGTACTATTTGATTATTTAAATTTAAGATTCTATGTAAAATAATATATTGACGATGAATTGAGTTCAAAGAATATTTATAAAAATTTATATTGATGTAGTATATATATTACAATAATATTTCAAATCTATTACGATTATGTTTATTCTAAATGTCTTCTAAATAAATTATATGAGTTTATCTATCATGATATTTCAATCATACAATAACATAAAATAGAGGTACATGAATGAACTCACCTAATTATGTAACTCTAAGTGGGTTTAAGAGAAATAACACCTAGAGTTGAAAGTGAACTCAAGGATAGGAGGTATATTTGTTAAAATCAAGTAATTTTATGAAGATATATTTGTTAAAATCAAGTAATTTTGATACAAGTGTATATTTGTAATTTTGAAACTTAAAAGGGTGTCGCAGCGATCTTAAATTTTGAGTGCAGGCAAGCATGAAACAAACACCGATCAGGGATTTACAAAACAGAAAATGAATTACATTTCTAGAAGCGCATAATCTACTTTTTCGTATGCTTAACAGCGCCTGCATCTCTGACCGACTCTGAGAAGCTAGGAAACAGGAGAGAAATGCGAGGTCCACACGTCCTGGTAGCACCTTATACTAAACACATAAACTTAATAAATAAAAAAATAATTTGACACGATGGAGACCATTAACACACACACATATATATCTATGTTTTAAAAAATAGTTTATTTTTATTTAATTATCATTCACAGAAATATAAATTTTTACTCAAAGGAAAAAGGATAATTATGAGCTATAATGAAGCATCATGAAAGCATGAAAATAACAAACACACAACCAGGAAAAGTAATATATCATTTGTACAAGATCCCAAATGATCATGTCCAGAAAAAGAAGACAAAAACCACATAAATCACGGCTGGTATCGGATGGTAGCCAAGTTGCTGAATACAACTCTCCGAGCCCTGTAAAAAAAGAAGGGTTAATCACAGGTACCCCCTTGAGTTTTCATTTCATTTTATCAATATTCACTTTTTATTGGAGACGATAAAATGCACCGCAAGGATGGAGATCTGAGTGGACTCACCTTTATTGGGATAAAGATGAGGATATTATTTACGGGGATGGGGTGGAAACGGAGGAAAAAATAAATCCCCACTCATAATGGGGTGGGAATGAGTTTACTACTCCACATCTGGGGTAGGAATGGGTTTACTATTCCTCATCCTGTATCCGTCCCGCATCCTACAAAAATTTTTAAAAATATAAAAATAATATTATTTTATTTTTATATTATATATTATTATATTTAAAATTATAAAATATGAAATTTAATTTAATTTAAATAGAATAATTGTTCTGTGCTGGCCATACTTTGCTGATCAATTCTTTAATGAGAGCTACGTTTGTGATGTTCGGAAGGTGGGAATGAGGTTTAACAAAAACAAAAATGGAATCATCTCACCAGAAGAAATCAAGAATAAGGTGGATCAAGTGCTTGGTGATGAAAGTTTGAAGGCAAGAGCTTTGGAACTCAAGGAAGCCGCAATCAAGAGTGCCAAAGAAGGTGGTCAGTGCAACATAAATTTTAGAAACTTCACTGGATGGATCAAGTCGTAGGTAATGATACATGGTATGTAAGCATTGGACCATTGTTAATGAAATAGAACTTTTCGTGGAAATTTTGATACTTAATTTTAAATCCTTGACAGTGAGTTAGGCCTCAAAAATGGAAATTACTTAACCTACTCGACCTACTTGACCTTTTTCAGCTCATGCCAAGTTTTGGTTTTGGACCTAATTGATTCAACCTACACATTTGGCACCAGTACACTACACGCATTAGAAGCTCCATAAACCGTCAAGGGGATGCCAAAATAAAGGAGACTCCAGATTTTCATAGATAAAGCGGAAAAAATTCATTGGTCACACAGAAAACCGGTCATGATAAGCCTGCAAATGCAACGATATTCCAAACACGCTCAAGCCTTCCTAATTCCCAAGTTGAACAAATTGACATGTTAAAAATAGAAGAGCAGACCATATATTGGTTAAAACTTTGTTATTGGTTAAAATTCTTTGTTAGCATGATTAGCTAACTTCAACCTATTTCCTGCCAAAATTTTGTTGAAGTTCGAACCAGGAATTGCCAATTTCATTGGTGCCGGCAGACCTCATATTTTATAAATATTTCTAGGCTACATCAGGTGCAGCATGGCTTAGCAGACCTGACAAAAAGACTGAATGAAATACAGGAGCACATGAACCAATCATTATCAATTTGGTGGTTTCTATACACTATAGGCTTAAATCTAGTAAAAAAGGAACAAACAGACATTCACAAAGAGGAAAGGGAAAGGAGAGGACGAGAGGATTGCCTGAACACACCAACTCGACAATTTACTTAGATTATCGAAAAAAAGAAATTAGGTATTGGTTAAAACTCATAATAGCTGTTTCCGCTCTTGGCTATAATGCAAACCATGGAAATGAAGTCAATAACTAGAGAACAATTACAGCAAATGATCTGAAAGATAAAAAACAGATTGGGAGATTCCCCAACTGAGTTCCTAGTAAATAACAATTCACAACAAGACAAATCGTCAAGCATTGGCTTCTCAGTCGCTTCTACAATGTTTCCTATATAAGTAACAGAACTTAAATTAGAAACTACAAATAATTAAAAGGTGAATCCGTGTGAGGAGCAAAAGCTAAAAACAAAGATGTGCAGCCAACATGTTCTAGCTCTACCTTATCCAGCACAAGGCCATGTTATTCCTTTATTGGAATTCTCGCAATGCTTAGTTAAGCATGGAATCAAAGTTACATTTGTGAACACTGACTATAATCACGAGCGGGTAATGAAAGCACTAGTTGAAAAGAATTGTATAGGTGATCAAATCAATCTGGTATCGATCCCAGATGGATTGGAACTCTGGGAGGATAGAAGTGACCTCGGGAAGTTATCTGAAGCGATTATCCAGGTCATGCCTGGAAAGCTGGAGGAGCTCATAGAAGATATCAACAGAAAAGATGGTAACAAGATCAGCTGTGTCATTGCTGATGGGAGTATGGGATGGGCTTTTGTAGTAGCAAAGAAAATGAAAATTAAGAGGGCTATGTTTTGGCCTCCTGCTGCAGCACTACTAGCCTTAACATTCAGTATCTTAAAATTGGTTGAAGATGGAGTCGTTGATGAAGATGGTAAGATTCTCTGTGAGTTAATTATTACTAGGTGAAAGTCATAGTCAACTAACTGAATGGTATCAGGTTCACTATCCATCTTGGTTATACTACAACCAAATAAAGAACTATACCCTGTTATCCAAATGAACAGTTTCGCATATATTTTATATTCCTCCGAAGACCGCATGTTTTGGCTCTCACTTCTTAGTTTTCTGTTCGTTTCAGGAACTCCAGTCAAAAAGCTGACGATTCAGTTGGCTCCCGAAATGCCGACAATCCACAGTACACAATTTGTTTGGGCAAATCTTGGTAGCTCAGTCACTCGGAAAATAATCTTTAATATGATGGTTGAGAACAATGAATATGTAAAATTGGCGGAGCGTGTGATTTGTAACACAACGTATGACCTTGAGCATGCAGCATTTACCTTGGTTCCAAAAGTTCTTCCAATAGGACCACTTCTGGCAAGCAACCGGCTGGGAAATTCTGCAGGATACTTCTGGCAGGAAGACTCAAGTTGTTTGAAATGGCTTGACCAGCAAGAACCCCAGTCAGTTGTTTATGTTGCTTTTGGCAGCTTCACAGTTTTTGACCAGATCCAATTCCAAGAGTTGGCACTAGGACTTGAACTCTCCAACAGGCCATTCCTTTGGGTTGTGAGGCCAGATATTACTGAAGATGCAAATGATGCTTACCCAGAAGGATTTCAGGACAGGGTCGCCAATCGTGGTAGGATGGTGGGTTGGTCCCCGCAACAGAAGGTTCTCAGTCACCCTTCCATTGCCAGTTTCTTGAGCCATTGTGGTTGGAATTCTACCATGGAAGGTCTAAGCAATGGGGTCCCTTTCTTGTGCTGGCCATACTTTGCTGATCAATTCCTCAATGAGAGCTACATTTGTGATGTTTGGAAGGTGGGATTGAGGTTTAGCAAAAACAAAAATGGAATCATCTCACGACAAGAAATAAAGGATAAGTTGGATCAAGTGCTTGGTGATGAAAGTTTGAAGGCAAGAGCTTTAGAACTCAAGGAAACCGCAATTAATGGTGCCAGAGAAGGCGGTCAGTCCAACAAAAATTTTAAGAACTTCACTGAATGGATCAAGGCATGGTAACTGACATATTGTATGCAGGCAACGGCCTGTCTTTTATAAAAATAGAATATTAAATGGCAATTTAATACTTAATTTGGCCAAGTATAAAAGGAGGTTGGCTTCTTAGCTTGTATGGAACTAAAATATGATATAATGACAGGTAATGAAAATAAATTTTAAAGTAGTTCTACTCAGTCCCATCTTTTGGCTGTTACCCCCACTTTTATTGTATTTTTTTATTTTTATCCTAAAGTAAAATTAATAAAAATGACAAAATAAAATGGTGCTGATAGAGTTTGTGCTCCTGGATAAAAATGGTGCTGATAGCTCTTAAAAATTGCCAATATTTTTTTTTTTTTTTGAAGCTCCAATGTTCTTGGATTATTGGGTTTAATAATCTACTATTATATTTATCAGCTTGGGCTAGGAAACTCAATCTAATCTTAGCATGGGAAACCAGCTCTTTATATTATTAAGAAACTGAAACCGAAAGGAAAGGGACCCACAATCATAAACTCTAGACTTACCGATAATCTTAGCGAGATTTTAGATTAAAATCAGATCTGACAAATATATTGCAGCTCCAGAATCGCTAGCCTCTTGTGTCTTTCATTATTTATAGATACATTACAGCCCTATGAAACTTTGACATTTGTCAATACAAGCTCTATCTGCAAAAAGGCAATAGGTACTTGATTCTTGCCTTGCTGTCCTTTGCTGACGTTGAAAAGATTGGCCAAGCTAATTACAGTATTAGAAAACTAACTTAACTAACTGTTCTAGCACAGGTAGTGAGCTGTAGCTGTCGTAAAGTGGCTCTGGAGACTTCTTTTCAGAGACAGATGGCAATAGGTCCAGTTGCCAGGTTGAGCTAGTGACCTGGCTTCACAATCTTAAATGCTTATGAAATTAGATTTAAACTGTGAAAAAAAACTAGAGAAATCATCGAAACTGAGGCAATCCTGTTAAACAGCAAATGTAAAGACGAAAATATAAAGCAAATTAGAAGTCAATGACAAAAGAAGAATTAAGAAAATGATCTGAAAGCAAAAAAATAGAATGGGAGATTCCTTCCTAATAACTATCAATTCACAAGAAGACAAGTAATCCAGCATTGGGTTCTTAATCGTTTCTACAGAGTTTCCCATGAAAGTAACGGAACTAAACTTGAAACTACAAATAAAGAAAAGTGAATCTGTGTAAGGAATAAAAGCTATAAAAAGAGATGTGCAGCCAACATGTTCTAGCTCTACCTTATCCAGCACAGGGCCATGTTCCTTTATTGGAATTTTCACAATGCTTAGTTGAGCATGGCATCAAAGTTACATTTGTGAACACAGAATATAATCACAAGCTGGTAACGAATGCATTGGTTGAAAAGCATTATATAGGAGAGCAAATCAATCTGGTATCCATCCCTGACGGAATGGAACGTTGGGAGGATAGAACTGACATTGGGAATTCAGCTGAAGCGATTCTCCGAGTCATGCCTGGAAAGCTGGAGGACCTCATAGAAGATGTCAACAGAAAAGGTAACAGGAGCAGCTGTGTCATTGCTGATGGGAGTATGGGATGGGCTTTTGTAGTAGCAAAGAAAATGAAAATTAAGCGGGCTATCTTCTGGCCTGCGGCCGCAGTACGACTAGCCTTGACATTCAGTATCTTAATTGTCACACCTATCCTAAAGGTACTTAATGTGACTCTTAAGTATACACACACAAAAGATAAATGGGAAACTATTATCTTTTCATTAAAATCAACATTCAAAATACAAATCAAAGTTCCCATATTGTCAACCAATGTATCATACTATAAACATGTATAACAAAAGAATCAGAGCATTCAATATCACAAAAGTTGGAAATGATGCAGCAGTCCATGGGTTGCCAAGAGAACTCTGTTGTCGGCTTGCCAAAAATCCTCCAAAAGAACAGTAGACCAATGCTCACCTGAAGCACACAACAGATGAGTGAGCATAAAACTTAGTAAGCAGCTAGATATATGTAATAAAACTCAATGTGCAAAGAATTGATGATACATCAGAACCTACAGCTCATTTCTTAATTCACAAGTAACTAATACTTAATTCTTAGCTAAACAACAATTTTTTCAAATTGGCGTCGCGTCCCTGCACAAGGGAGATGGTGCAGTCTGAAGCACTATTTTCTCGAGAGGTTGGCGCTCTTGTGCCATTCGAGTTGTGCTCCGACGCCAACTCTTTGTCTCAACTCAACACACAATACGGAGCTTGCAGTCCTGCGCACCCCACATGGCGCTCAAGCGCCAATTCTTTGTTTGGCCACTATACTTTAGCCATTTCTCTGCTCATAACACACATATATCTCATTCAACACACAAAAGTCTGGCTTTACACATTTTCAACACATTTAAAAACACATCTTAAACATAATTAATGCACATGTCAAACACATTCAGGCACAAATCTTAAGGACACTATACAAACACTCATGGTAGGACTTTCGTGTAACACAAATCACAACATATCATCTGTTATATATCATCGTCAATGACATGTATTTTTTAATATTCATTTTAATGAACATACCACCCGTTACGTATCGACGTCAGTAGCATATTCGGTGGCCATTAGTCACCCATTACGTATCGTTATTGGTGACAAATACTTTCATAATTCAATTTGAGGAAATATATTATCCGTTACGTATTGCCATCGATGACATATTTCAATGGCCACTAGTCAGCCGTTATGTATTGTCGTTGTTGACTTAACATACACATACACATACACATATGTGTTTACACACCACACAACACGTGTTGCCTACCACATAGAGAAGTCTGGGTGTTCTAGTACATTAGACATGAATTACACTTTTACACACACAAAATTTCGTTATCAAACATCATCCATACCTTTCCACACCAAATTTTCACGTACACACAATCACATTCAATTTTTCTATATCTCACAATCATGGAATTTAAGTCAAACATCGCTCACATACACATGTAAGTGAGCAAAACCCCACATCACATGATTCAACTATAAAATTTGAATCATTCGATTTCATCTCAATGTCCATGTGTTCATGGTCCCATTCACATTCTCATCCATAACATATTCATGGCATTTCCGTCAACACATCTCACATAAATACATAAACTCAATAATCAAACACATCTAATTGTAAATATAACATCTGTTGTGTCCTCAGAAGAGGGCTAGCTACTTACCTGGTTACTTTACTCCTTGATCTTGATTTCCACCTAGAAATCATTAAATTTCTTAAGGATTAGCAACCATTTCAACCAACTAATAACTACACTAAAAAAAAAAATTCAATATTATACACATAGTTGGTTGAATAATTGTAATAAAGGGATACTTATCTCAATCATCACCAAATTTCATGAGACTCAAGTATACACATATTATATCCCATGAATTTTATTGGATTAAAATGAGGTCATGTGCCCCTTGAAATCCTTTAATATTGTCCATACATAAATTCTGTCTATAGGTCTTTCAACTAAGCAACACTACTTTGAAGAATTTTATAAAATTAACAATAATCAAATCTTTACAAAACTTTTCAGTCTAGTATTAGACACATATAAAAGTCATTTAACCAAAAATAGCAGCTTTTTAAGTAGCTTAGGTTGGTCAAAAGTAATTTACTTTGATGACTCTGTTTTGACAGTTGAAAATTTTAGTTTTACAGACCGTACTTTGAGAAATCACAACAATTCATGAAAAGCTCCAAAAACTTTGAAATTTTTCAGTTAAAAAAGAGTCATAATCAATGTTCTGTTTTAAAACAGAGGAAGTTCAATTTCGTTTCAGTAACTTCAAAATTTTGTCATAAATCACACACTTCAAATTTTTAAGTGATTCAAAATTTTATAAACTCATAAACATGTCTATTTTATCAAGTAAAAATTTCAGAATCAGAAAATAACCTTAGGATTTCTAGGAATTTTTGGACCAAATACTGCTCAGTGAACAACCCTGCAGAGTTTTATGCTCTAACATCCTCTAGACATTCTAACCATCATCCAAACTCTTAATATCATCCATATTCTATTTAAATTCATGATTTTAACATATTTCATGATATACATAACATGGAAGCAACATCAAACACTTCCTAATACAAAATTTTATAACTATATACCATGACCATGAGCTAGAAATTAGGGAGGGGCATGAATTCTACCTTGTATTCCTTCAAGCTTCCTTAATTTTCTTGAATCCTTACAAGTTGAAGAGGATCAACTGACTGAATGGTATCAGGCTATTAACTTGACATTCAAATGAACAGTTTTGCATATTTTTAATATCCCTCTAAAGACCCTATGATTTGGTTCTTAGTTCCTGGTTTTCTATTCATTTCATGAACTCTAGTAAAAAAGTAGATGATTATGTTGGCTTCCGAAATGCCCATTATCCATAGTACACAACTTGTATGTGCAAATCTTGATGGCTCAGCCACACAGAAAATCATCTTTAGTCTCATAATTGATAACAATAAGCATCTAAAATTGGTAGAGTATGTGGTTTATAGCACAATTTTTGACCTTAAGCCTCTAGTATTTACCTTGGTTCCAAAAGTTCTTCTAATAGGACCACTTTTGGCAAGCAACCGGTTGGGAAACTTAATAGGATTCTTCTGGCAAGAAGACTCAAGTTGTTTGAAATGGCTCTACCAGCAAGAACATAAGTTAGTTGTTTATGTTGCTTTTGGTAGCTTCATAGTTTTTGACCAGATCCAATTCCAAGAGTTGGCACTAGGACTTGAACTCTCCAACAGGCCATTCCTATGGATTGTAAGGCCGGATATTACTAAAGATGCAAATAATGTTTACCCTGAAGGATTTTAGGACAGGGTAGCTAATCATGGTTTGATGGTGGCTTGGTCCCCGTAATAAAGGTTCTTAGTCACCCTTCCCTTACTCGTTTCTTAAGCCATTATGGTTGAAATTCTACCATGGAAGGTCTAAGCAATAAGGTCCCTTTCTTGTGCTGGCCATACTTTGCTGATTAATTCCTTAATAAGAGCTACATTTATGATGTTTGGAAGGTGGGACTGAGGTTTACCAAAAACAAAAATGGAATCATCTCACGAGAAAAAATAAAGGACAAGGTTGATCAAGTTCTTTGTAAAGAAACTCTTAAAGCAAGGGGTATGGAACTCAAGAAGACCGCTGTGAATGGTGCAAAAGTAGATGGTCACTCTAACAGGAATTTTATGAATTTCCTTGAATAGATTAAGGCATAAGCATAGGTATAGTATATCTAGGTAATGGACCAATGTTTTGCAATATGAAACTTTGACATACAACTTTGATTTTCCTTGGCTATTATACATAATACCAACATCTCAAATTGATATATCCTTTTCTAGTTATTTTTTACCCAAAGAGTATTGTTAATATTCATGACTCATGAGCTTTCATATTTTCCCTGTTAATTTGCTATCTTGAGGTAGTTACACAAAACTAGTGTTGTTGGAAACTAACTAGGACACAAATGCATCCCAGAGTAACCCATACAATCAAGTTTAGAATTCTAAAAGCGCTTATAATTATAATAATGAATTACTCATAAGAGACACTAGTAAATCAAATACTTTACTTTTGCAACATAAATACAAACAGTTTGTCATGTATATGGCTAAGGATTAGATACAAATATTCTCCACATTAATAAACTCCAAGTTCATGGCTAGGAATACTGGATATACGGTTGCAATAGTGGACAAGAGAAGTCTTATCTGTAACTTATCCTTTAATGAATATGTCTCCTACATTACACATTAGGTTTGACTCTTCCTTTGCAATGTTGCAACTTGAGTAATTAATCTTGATGGGATGATTTTAGCTGCTTGTAAGAGCTAAGGTATGTAAGATCCTAAACAGTAGACTCAACAATGATCTTGAATGAGAATGAAATAGATTGAAGTAACATTAAAAACAAGAGAAATCGATGAAACCGAGGCTATCTTGGGAAAAAGCATAATAGAGACAAAAGTATAAAGCAAAACATAGCAACAAAGTCAAAAACAAAAGAACAAATTATAACAGATTATCTAAAACTAAAAACAGGCTTGGAGATTCCACAATCGAGTTATTATATACTCAAGTTAAGTCCATATCTACAAGCTTAAGCTTTTAAAAAAATGATAAACTTAATATAGTATCAGATCTATAATGACCTAACGGTAACAAATTGAAATCTCCTCATATTATAACCAAATGGTTACAAGTGTTATTAAAACAAAAAAAATTAATTAAAATTTGTTATTTAACCCCATTCATTACGTGCATGTGAGGGGGCATATTAGAGAATATATACTTAAATCAATCACACGTCTATATATTTAACCTTTTAGAAAAATGCCAAACTTAACAGTTACTAGTAACATCAATTCATAAGAAAACAAAGTAGTCAGGCATTGGCTTCTCAGCCATTTCTGCAATCTTCCCTATAAAACCAACTTTGAACTTCATTTTAGAAACCACAGATAATTCTACCTGAGGAAATAAAAAATCTAAACGGAAATGTGCAAGCCACGCGTACTAGTTATACCTTATCCAGCACAAGGCCTTGTTCTCCTTTATTAGAATTCTCACAATGCTTAGTTAAGCATGGCTTTAGAGTAACATTTGTGAACATAGACTACAATCACAAGCGGATAGTGAATGCATATGTTGATAATAATGATATTAGAGATCAAATCAATCTAGTATCGATCCCAGATGGATTGGAACTATTGGTGTCACTGTGACACATGGCATGCATATGCTATGCATGTGTTCAAATTTTAATGTTGTCATCATGCAATAAAAACATTAATGTGAATATTCTTTCCTAATTTTATTTGGATATTTTATATTAGGAGAATTTTAACTAGGATAGAAAAACTTGATTTGGTATTCTAGTTGAATATGAAGTTTTATATTTATATTGATTATTTCTTATTAGATTAGTATATTATTTATAATATTCTAGTTTAATTAGGATAGTATATTATCACTTCCTATATTGTTTAATCTTTATCTAACCTTACCATCTTAAGTTAAGATTTTACAGGTTTTAGAAAGCTTTGATCAAATCCTTTTTTAACAAGGAAGTGCTAGACATGCAACCCACATAAAGGAGAGATCATTTAACATCCAGGACATGCAAACTTTGTTCAAGTATTTTGTTGAGAGAATGTTTAATGCACATATGTTTATGTTGAGTTTGAATCTTTGTTTATTTAGCTTTTAGCTTAAGATCATGTTCTTTATTGTAAAAGCTTCATGCTTAAGTGAGTTGAGTAATTACATGATTTTATAACAGTTATGTTGGTTATATCTGATTGAACTAGTGTAGTTAAGTCTGACTTATTTGCGAAGTACAACATTAGAAGAGTGTGCAAAAACTGTGGCTGTGATCGAGGTTGATCTAGTTTACATAGATTAAGTTAGTGAGTGAGCAGGTATCTACCACTGTAAAGAGTTATAAGTCGAGCGTAAACATATACAGCATAGTAGATTCAACTCTTATTGCTCGTGGATGTAGGCTGGTTTATAGTCAAACCACGTAAAATCTTCTGTTTCATTTTACTGTGTTGTTTTCAGATAAGTTATTGTTAACTATCCATACTGCAAAAACTAACAGGAACCTTGGGAGGATAGAAATAACCTACACAAATTATCTGATGGAATTCTCTAGGTCATGCCTGAGAAGCTGGTGGAGCTCATAGAAGATATCCAAAATATCAATTGTGTCATTGTTGATGGTGGTATGGGATGGGCTATTGAAGTAGCAAATAAGATAAAAATTAAACAGCTACGTTTTGGCCCGCTGCAGTGGCACTACTGACCTTAGTACCCAATGTCTCAAAATTGACGGAAGATGGAACCATTGACAAAGATGGTAAGATCCCTGTTGTCAATTAATTACTTTCTCTTATCACCAAGAATGCGGACATAATCAGGATAAAATTATGAACAATGAAAAATATGGATAGAAATTAGTAGTACATAACAATAAACAAATGTTCCAAGTTCTAATCCTTCATATTTATATCTAAAAATTTAGCAAGCAATTATATCCAAATAAATACTTTATGCTTTATGCTATCAAAATCAACACTTTATCCTATGTTATTCCTTAGGAGATCATGCAAGGAGTTAAAATTTTGACCATGCAGATCTTCATTTCTTATATCATGCCCCTTGTTTTGTAGTCATTTCAGGAACTGCAGTAAAAAAAACAGACGATTCAGTTGGCTCCCAAAATGCCAAAGATCAATAGTACACAATTGGTGTGGGGGGTGCATTGGCGACGGTTTTGCCACGCAGAAATTCACCTTTGATATGACCATTACAAACAATGGATATCTAAAAATGGCAGAATTCATGATTTGTAACTCAACATATGACCTTGAGCCTGCAGCATTTACCTTATTTCCAGAATTTCTACCAATAGGACCACTTTTAGCAAGCAACCAGCTGAGAAATTCTGCAGGACACTTCTGGCCAGAAGACTCAACTTGTTTGAAATGGCTTGGCCAACAAGAAACCCAGTCAGTTATTTATGTTGCATTTGGCCTCTTCACAGTGTTTGACCAGATCCAATTCCAAGAGTTGGCACTAGGACTTGAACTCTCCAACAGAATATTCCTATGGCTTGTGAGGTCAGATATTACTGATGATGCGAATGATGCTTACCCAGGAGGATTTCAGGACAGGGTAGCCAATCGCGGCAAGATGGTGGCTTGGTCCTCACAACCGATGGTTCTTAGTCACCCTTCCGTCGCCTGTTTCTTGAGCCATTGCGGTTGGAATTCCATCATAGAAGGTATCACCAAAGGGTTCCCTTTCTTGTGCTGGCCACACTTTGCTTATCAATTCCTTAATGAGAGCTACATTTGCAATGTTTGGAAGGTGGATTGAAGTTTGGCAACAACAAAAATGGGATCATCACTCGAGGAGAAATAAAGGATAAGGTTGATCAAGGGCTCGGTGACAAAAATTTTAAAGCAAAGGCAGTGGAACTCAAGGAGACTAACCTCACTTGTGCCAGAGAAGGTGGTCTCTCTAACAAGAATTTTATGAATTTCCTTAAATGGATGAAGGCATAACCCTTAGGCATATATATTTACCAACGTTTCGAAAAAGCAACTTGGTTAGAAAAGCTTGGATTCCTCTGCTTTTCTACATATTAGGCCAGCATTTCAGATTGTTCATGTTTAAATATACTTTTGTAGTTGCATACTCTGCTAAATAGCTTCAAAGGGTACTGATATTCATGGCTATCACTTTTTTCCTATTAATTTGCAGCGGTTAAGGTTGTTATAACAAGCATTTTTTTTTTTTTTTTAGTATTAAGCATGGCAGAGATGCCGTCATTAAGTACACATGCAGTCAAGTATGACTTCTGAAAGCATTTTTGGTTACAAATACAACATCTATTGTATATGTCAAGTCCAGCCAATTGATAATAAGACCATTATCTAATGGACTAGTAAATCAAATACTTTCTTATTCCAAATTTCCAATACAAATACAAATAAGTTGTCATGTCCACTACTAAGGAGTATCTACAGATGTTCAGCTTAGAGAAAATTCAATTATATATGAAGGAATACTGGATTTTAATGGAAGAAAGATGCAGGTGTCATAGTAGACTGAGAAGAAGAGTAAATGGTGGCTGGGGGCCTTCTTCTTATTAGTTCCTTATGCTCTAATGAATCTATCTTTGGCATTACTCATCAAAATAGATTTTACTCTTCCTCTGCAATGTCACAACATCAATAACTGATCTTGATGGGACGATTTCAGCTGCTTAATTTCAACCCAAATATCTACTACTTAATCCATCCAAGAAAGGACCATTCCTGTCTAGATTCAGGCAACAAATAGAAATTTTGTCCATTAGTTGAACCTAATCATCTCTTCTTACCTAGAACGTGGGTAGATATGTCATGCTTCAAGGATCAGGCATGTAACTAACTCTAGATATACTCTTATCAGGAAGTGTTCTGGGTAGGACATAGACACTACATGAGAAAGAGCACGAGTACTACAAATTTGTGAGTTAAGAGTTTTGTTCCCAGGAAATGACCTTCATTTTGCCACATATACTTTAGCGCCCTATTAACTCTACCTTATTTTTCATTTTTGTTAAGCAAGCAGCTTGCAATTTTGGCCATGCTAGACTCCTCCTGGCTGGAGGACTTAAGCTTGTGCTGTTAGAAATTACTAAAATGATCATTATCCAGAAATGTGTGAAGCTGAAAATAACATTATTCATACCAATTTTATCATATTCTATGGTATCTCCTTCATATTGGTATTAATAACCTGTCCAATGGCTTGTGGGCAATTTGGTTTAATTAATAGTCTGGTAGTACTTCTTCCTTAGAAAATGGTAGTCAAAGGCTCCTTGTAGTCTTACCACTCAAAAGAAGGATTAATCAAATGTCTAAAACTGAGGCTAGGGACCAAATCATTACAGGATACAAAATCTTCATTCTTATGTTAGTTATAGTGTGTTGAATCAAGGACCCAGTTGACTAAACCTCAATCAGTGCTCTGGATGGTCAGAAAGGTCCTAGGCAGGCACAATTATCCGAGGTTCAAGACCAAAACCATTCATTGCCTAATACAACAACCAAGAAGTGGTGCCCGCTCAAAAACAGTTTAAGAAAAAGGGTCACTCCACCGGAAAGTATCATATCAGAAAGTTAAAATTATAAAATAAAATTAAAATTAAAACTGCTAATTATCTTCATCTAATAATATACATAAGTTAAGTTCAGTATCTACACCAGCCAGCATGATAAAAAATTCCCCGGCCTGGTAGCCACACACGGGAAGCATGCAGTCCCCAACAAAAACTCTGAGATGCTTGTATTAAATTTACATGTATAAAAGTGGAATCCTTACAGGGAAAGCTATTAAATAAAGGGTAGAATGGAACAAAAGTGCTCACTTATTAGTGTGTATATTGACAAGTGGCTTAGTCCTTTTACAGGATTTGCGTGGCTAGCTGTTTCTCACACAATAATTGTCGCTGTTCAAATTAGTCCCACAAGGGACAATCGCAAAAACAAAGAAAAAGTGAAGGTTGTATATACTCGTGACAGTTTCTAGAGGGAGCAAACGAGCTGTGTTGGTCCCAATTTATAGGTGGGAAGCTTTTGTTGGCTTGTTTGTAAATTATAAAAAATAACGACTTGACAACAGGCAAGAAGACATAATGTAACTTAAGAAGAAGGTTACAAAAAATTTTGGCTTGGGTAAAAATAACAGGCTGAAAAAAGGGTATTGTATTAATTATCGTGTGAACCAGACAACAAAAAATTTTAGAAGTATCTCATCCATCTTGTATTGTACATAAGAAGAATTATGAACAGATACTTATCTTTGTCTCGTCCATCTTGATCACTATATGGTCTATTAATTATAGTTTTTTCAGCAATATTAATGCAATTCCTTCAAATGGTCTCTGTATAGCCATTATAAGATTCATATAATTTCAAACAAGTAGACAGAAGAATGAGTAAGAACTACTATAAGTAGGGGTGTACACGGGTCGGGTCGGGTTTGCCCAAACCCGATTTTGACTCGACACTGTTCAAACCCGACTCTTTTGACCCGAATTCGGGTTACTATTCAATATTAACCCGATTAAAATCCGACAACCCGATCGGATCGGGTCGGGTTGGATCGGGTTTGGTTTTATTCAAACATACTATTCGAACCCGATTATAACCCGGTACTGTTCAAACCCGACTATTCTAACCCGATTTCGGATTACTGTTTACGGTTAACCCAATCAAAACCCGATAAACCCGACAAACCCGATCGGATCGGGTCGGGTCGGACTATTTTGCACACCCCTAACTATAAGTTAAGAAATTTGGCAGAAACCTTCATTTCTATGCTTATTTTAAATCATTGCACATACTGTTGCGGTATTTGTAGCCAGTAAGTTCATCTGGTGCTGCTAAAATAAAAATGTTGGAATTAAACTTGCAAAGCTAAGAACATGGGTGGTACGGCAAAATTTTGATCAGAAATTGCAGCAAACCCTGTGAAGTGTGAACACACTAGGTCACAGTCAAGAGTCTATCAGATCCTCTCAGAATTGTTGACCCTTCTCTTCCCACATATTGAAAACATGAATGTAACCCAAAATAAAATTATGGTAAAGATAAAAAGAGGCAAAAGCTCCTAAAATTTTGGCTTTTGCACGTGGTATACTTGACCAGGCTGAGTAAATGGTCACTATCATGATTCAGAAAACAATAAGATCCAATTTCACTGAGATATTATGTGAAATATCGGGCAGAAATGAATGCCCACATTCTTGCTTTTTTCTGTGAACAGTCATCAATCTCATACTCTTGTACAGTACAAAGACTCAAAATGTGACATGGGTTCCCTGTGAAAAGCCTGCCCACCACCACTTGGTTACATGCCTCTATGATCATTTAAGTACCCACATGAAAATTAACTTCGGTGAGAAATGAATTAAACGAATTTATAGGCTGTAATTGTGGAAATTATTGCAGTCATGGCTTCAGAAACAATTAAGAGGAAGACAAAGTACAGCTCCAGATGATGGTTGAGAGTCTTGAGACTTGCGCACAACACTCATCTTGCGCCTGCCTCCCTGCTTGTCTGTGATAAAACCAGGCACCATGTCCCCTAGGAATCATCCAAATATTCATTTTAAAAACATGAAACCCAAATAAGTGAAAACAATACTAAATTCTCAGGTGTATTTATTGAAGTATATTTATTATCTCCCTTTTATCATATGGATATGATATATCTATTGTTGATTTCCCTTTCCCAGCTATTTAACATTTTCAAAACTTAATGACCCCAATATAACATAAGCGTAGACTTTCTTATCCAGAAGATTGCTATGTGTACAAAAGATAAGGAATCGGGTACTGTTGTTTTCCAAGTACAAATCTTCGGTCTTTAACTATACTAATATTATCTTTTTTCGGGTTGATTTTTTTAATATTTTAATCTATGATTTATGCAAGTACGACCACTTGTAAGATTCTCATTGCTTCCCAAAGCACTTTGTATAAGCACTAATCTGCCTTTGTTAGAAGAAGTCCCCTTTTGGAAGAATGGTGAAGATCCATCATCATTTGGTGTTTTGTGGTCAATTTTTTTTAGGCTCAGAGGTTTAGATTCATTTTGTGTTAATTCCTTTTATATATTCCAATTTTTAATTCATTATGAATCTGAAAATTCAGTCAGCAAAGTCATTAATTCAGTCAGCAAAGTCATTCTCATTTGAGATATATATGTTATTAAATGAAATTTAACAAAAAATTCAATTAACCAAAATAGAGAACCAAAATTTTCAATTAACCCAAAATAGAGAAGCTTTAAGAAAATTTTAGATCCCAATGCACATATACTGGGATTCTTCTCATGCTCATCAACACCCACACCCAGGATCGGATCCCCTAAGGACAAATTTTGTATATATATATTCACCGTAAAAACAACCAAATTATAAAAAAAAAAAAAGATAATAATAAAATTCCAAAAAGAAAGAAAATAGCAGATTCATAAAATATAAATAACTTATAAAGACAAATTTATCCTCAAATTTAGGATTTACCTTAAAAACATAACCCATCAAAGCAGTAAGTGAAGAGAATTTTGTCCTTACGCAGGAAAGAAAAATAAAAACTCAAATTAGTTATATAAAAGTTACAAACTTTCATTTCCATTTTCCTGCACTTTCTGTCTCACCAAAGAAAGTCAAAAAAAGCCATGCAAAACTGACTACAAAACACAAGAAGCAAGAGGAAAAGAAAAGATCCTCTCATTTTTTAGCATTGATAACAAAAGGGTTACTATAATACATTAACAACATCTTGGCTCTCACTGCAGCTAGATCCATAAAGCTCAATCAGTCTCTGCAAAATCACCACTCTGGTCCTCAAAACAACGATGTACTCTGCTGTTTTTTGGAACAAGTTTTCAGCTTTCACAGCCTGACCATCACTACCACTGTGGTGGCTACCAGGAATGAGGTTCTTGAGAGCCTCTAGCTTGGCCGACACCTTGCCATTGACGATGTGTTTGCTTCTGCCTTTACTAGCTGCAGCTGCTGCATGAGCTCTTCTTGTCATCAGGGTTCTTGCCATTGTTCTTCTTCTTCTTCTTGCTTGAGTTCTTCTTAGACAGGTTTTGAGGTAATTTTTTCTGGGTCTCATGGTGAGGATTGAAGAAAGAAAGAGAGAATTTTTGAAGAGAGAATGAAATGAGAGGATGGACTCAAAAGCGAGGGACAAAGTGAGTTTAAGTAACGATGGGTTAAGTTATTGCCATTTCTTTTTCTTCTTATTACCATACTGCCATTCTTGGCTTTTTCCTCCTCTTGGCACTATTTGTTCCTTCTTTTTTATTTTTTAATTATATTCTTTATTTAACTACTAAATAAGAGTGTGCGACTCCATTGGCTTTGGAAAATGTCTCCAAAGTGCAAAGGAATTTTTATATCACAATTTATATATATCCAAGTTGTTAAACAAATAGTTCTTAAATGTTTTAAACAATGGAAACACTGAAAAAAAAAATAGATGTATTAACTAAATTTTATTTTTTAGATGCTTTCTATCACTTGAGTTAACAATTATAATTGTAAAGTGATAGAATTTGGCTTGATATTCTTTGTTTTCTATGTTACAATTCTCATCAACATTTTATGATGACCATAATTTAAAGTATGGAGTTCGGGTAGAAAGTAATTATTTATTTCTCAAAAAAAGAGAAAGCTCGTAGGTTATTTGTACATAAATTTACTGCTCTTCTACGTTTCAAATATCACCATTTTATAACTTGAATCTTATTAGTTACTCTCTAAGAGTCACACTGTCATATGAATGGTATTACCAAACAACCAATACATGTAATGAATGAAACATAGGCTGTAGGCAAAAGATTTAAGTATGTAAGCCAAAAAGAAAAGGTCTCATGTAAAATGAGTCAATAACTAATGCGGGAGATGGGGAACAAATCTGCAACATATCTTCTTAGATTGAATGCGCTAGCCTTAGCATGATTTAAGGGTGATTGGCTGTTCAAGGGCCAAGAAGCATGAGCAATGGGCCCTTTCTGAGTAAAATCAGGACCTACAATTGTACACATTTCATTAACGAGCTATGATTCTATTTAACTAAGTTGTTGCAGCTGTCGTAGTAATTTTGAGGGAAATTTTATAAACAAGTTGGTATATTTATTAGTATTACAAACTTGGCCTCTCATCTCTCGCCTGAAAAAGTTAAAAGCAAGAAGAAGATCAGGGCATGCACAACTTGCAAGCCCTATGCTGGCTACCCCAAGAAGAGGGCTTGACAGCAAAAGCCCGCTTATCTGACCCTCTGTAGTGGCACATGCGAAGTGATGTTCCTCATTGAATTTTCCCCAACTACCCTCTTCTTACACAGTATATATCCAAAATTGGACATAAAGAGATGGGGGAGTGTGGTGAGGAATGGTAGTTTAGATATAATTTGATAAAGTGAGGGCAATTTGGTGAATGAAGAGAAAAAATGTGTAAAGTAGTGAGCTAGTTTATTGAGGTTGTGGCTTCCCTAAAGGGTGCATGTGAAGGTGATATGGGCCAGCAAAGCCCTTCATTGGAAGAGAGAGAGCACATGGGAAGGCACATGCTAAGAAGTAGATTTGGATTGTAGCTTTGAGGAAGAGATGGCATGTGACAAAGCTGAGACAGTGAAGCAGCATGAAATGTACAGCATGTTCTGCACATTCCCTGCATGCAACTGAACTCCATCAAGTGTCTTTGCTTTTCCTCTCTTTTGCCTAATTTCATGTATTTTCCAATAATCAAAATGAACCCTTTTAATAGTATCAACCCATTACATCCAAGAGGACGATCGACTGTTAAAACATTTACATGTGCATTTTCATGTTCAATATAATAATTTTCTCAAGTGGGTAACAATATTATTGAGTTATTACCATAATATATTATGTATTAGGTGAGAATATAGAACCAAATATAGTGACATATTTGTTATATATGCTGGTTTGATTGACGACATTTTCTTTATCTTACAAAACTACTTGATATTCAATCATTTAATCATCTCATTATCAAGTGATTAAATTAATTATTAATATATAGCTTAAAGTATTCCTTGATTTGATACACATGTTTACACTCGGTTTTTAAGCAATTGCAATCAGGCATGTGTGCCATGTGGAACAAGCGCATGTGACTATATTCTCATTATTTTAAAAGAAGCTCCAAATCTTTTCCCAATGAAGTATAAATAAGGTTAAATTTTTCTCGGGAAAGTCACCTTTCCACCCAACCCAGTATTGTTCAAATGTGGATGTGGATAATCTCATCTTGGATTATTGATCCAATTTTCATTATAAAAACAAGCAAAAGGAAAAGGGTCACATTTGGTAGGTAAACTTTTGGTGAACTACAAAGGCAGTTATTGATACTCAATCTGATGTGAAGTCTCAAACAAGTTTTCTTTTGAGAGTAATTTTTTTAATGTAACACTTTTGTGAATATCATGACACATTGTTGAAAGTTACTCCCAATCTAACAAATTAAATACATTTCTTAATCCATGTGTAATTCTTAATAGAAATAGCATATTTTTATAGTGAGGGACACACACACACTAACAAATGCACGATGATGAGGACTATTAGTAAGTAGTAGTACATGCTAGAGATGATCAATGCTCATGTGATGTAACATAACATCTTTTTTGTTTTTGGGGCTCATCAATTGGGAAGAATTGAGCAGCTCTATGTTACAATGTATCTTCTTTAGTCATGTGCAGATTTTTGTTTGCTTTATTCCTTCTGTGTTTTGGTCGGTAGAGAGTGGAGACTAGCTGACTCACTGCCGTGATCGACATGGCTCAATAACCCTTTTTGTTGGGGAACCCATGAATCCATTGCCCCACTTGTTTTGTCTGATATGCACCATTTCTTAAGCAACTTTTGTTATTTTCTCTTCTTTTTCCAATTTTTCATGCTTGGCATTTTGGTCCATAGTGGTCCTTCTTGTTAGAACCTCTAGGTCCTAATTGCATGCACACACAATTGAGTTTGCCAACTTAAGCATAGAATTCTCACCTTGACAATGAAATTTGCTTGGATGGTTTGGCAAAATCTTTTCTTGGCATGAAGGGTAAATATTACTTGTAAACTTAGAGAATAACATGAGAAATCATTTAAGAAGATGTTTTTCTTTATCTCATGTGTGTTCTTGTCTAAACGAAAGCACACCATATTATCTAATTTTTCATCATTTCCTGCGAAAATTATGGAAAAATTTAGGGCGCATCAGATACTTACACATCCAATCAATTATGAACTGCGTGTATGTCATGCACTTTGATGTCATTAAAATACCCATAATTGATTGGATATACATGTATGCATTTAGTATTTTCTCTAACTAATTTTATGGAGTCTGTAATGATGCTCATAAGTACAACGACAACTTGTGCACGTTAATACCAAATCAACCACGGACAAGTTACATGATATGAGCAAAAAAAAAAAATAAAGATTTACATCCTATCATATTTATAATAGTTTGTGGATATTCAGGTTCTGAAAGAAAACATAATATACAATGCTGAGGTTTGAATTGAAGGAAACACAAGTTGGAAAAGGAAGAAAGGATGGGTTCATGGTGACGGTACTGCAAGGAACAAATTTTGGGCCTAGTCTGGACTTGAAATAACAATAAAAGTTATACGAGGTACTGGCCCTCTCCTGCACAGCTCGGCCCAGTCCACTCATGAACTGAAAAAGGTCTTCGGTTGATTTTTTTTTAATTATTTTCTTCAAGATATATTTGTGTTATTTTTTGTATTTATGAAATCACAAAAGTGTACTGCTTCCTACTACATGATTAGTATTTCTCAATGTTTTTAAAAATAAATTATTTTCTAAATATAAACGAGCAAAGTGCTGACTACTTTTACTCGTCAAGAAAAACATGAGAAATAAAAAATAAAGAATATCAAGATAAAATAATTCAAAAAAGAAAAAAGAAATCTGTAAAAGTCCGAACCTATCCGACTATCCCCAACCAAAATATGACAAGACAAAATTTATAGTTATAAAAAAAAATAAAATTATAATAATCATTTAATTATTATATTAATTCATCATTATTAAAAAAAAAAAAACTTAATAAATAAAGATGGTCATCCATCCCCTCCCTTTCTTTGGCCTTCCTTGCTCTCTGTCCTCTGTTTCACCCGTCAACTGAAATCTAGGGTTTTACCCATTCAATATCGACGACAATTTGGGTACGAATTCTCTTGGCCGATCTTCTTTTCGCTTCGATCTCCCTCTTAATTTTACTTCTCTTGCTTCAGTTTTCATTTTCACTCTCTCTTCAGCTTGATCTGGGGTTTGCTCTCCGTCTTCCTCTTTTATTGTCTTGATTTTATCTAATGCTTTTGATGATTTTGTGACATGGGTTTTGTTTCTCTGATCTAGAGTCCATCTGGGTATTTGAAGTTTCAACTTTTGTTTGAGAAAAACTCATGCTTTCATCATTAATAAAAAGAAATGTAATCATTTTTATTTATTAATATTATGTAAAATGAAGTAGTGTTAATATGATTTTGCTAGTAATCATGGAAGCTAGGGATCGTGGTACGTTGTAATGAGTTGCTTAATCTAGTAATATGATTTTCATTTCACAAATGCGCGTTGTAGCTCAAAAATGCCACCTTGTGTTGTTCATCAAGTGTTTACCTTAAAATTTTCTCAAGTATTGTGTGGTATATATAAAGCCCAATGATTGTTGTTACTTTCTTAAGTAGAGTGGTTCTTTTTTTTTTTATTTTTGTTTTTCCAAGTTATGGAACTTTTTGCAGATTAAAGTTTTGAGTTAATTGACTTTGCACCTAATGATATGATTTTGGAGGTGGTTGACTTGTCCCATTTACATGTGTGTTACTTGAACTATTGACTGGGCCGTGCATCCCTAGTGTTAGTGTTGGAGCTTGCTTGTAGTGTTAACGTGTTAAATTCTGTGAGGAAAGCAATTTGATTTTTGTATGTGAAGTATCGGTTCACTTGACTAGATTCTTGCTAGAAAGTTTGTGCTCATGTGTGAGCCTCCTGCATTTCTTATCCTAGTATGCCTTGAGGTAGCCTCATGGCTCTTGCTGTGTGCAGAAGTGTTTTATTTTGAGTTGACTTGTATTGCAGAATCACTGTGATATATGTGTAATTGGCTTGATCAAATTGTTTTAGGTTGATAGAAGGCTTTATCTTGTCAGGCCATTTATTAAAATTATTCTATTTGGATTAAGTAGAAGAGTGGATCATAGCCACCTGTATAAGACATTGATCAGAAGGGCTAGTTTACGTGGATCACTTTGGGATAGCATTTAATATTGGAGGGTCGGAAGTGCCTTTATTTTTTGTGTGGGTTGCCTTTGTTCCACGCTTCTAAAAGGGTTGAGAAATTTTAGAAGTGTGGAAGTATGAATTTCCCCAATAACTTGGAGTATGGTGAATAGATTATTGTTTAAACTCAATTTTAATTAACACATTCATTCATGTTGCTATTTAGAAAAACATGGTTAAACAATGCTCAAATGCATCTTTCTGTTCGATGTTCTAGCTTTGAATTCTTACGCAGATATTTTTTCTGCATTCTAATTTGAAGCTTTATATCTTTCTCAATTACAGGAAATTTTTTCTGATTCAACTGTCTTTGCCCTTCATCCTCTCCAATGATTTAAATGAATGCCAGAACCTATATCACTCATTCTCCTTTTGACTTCTGTTCACTAGCTGAAAATGACAAATGAAGAAGTTTTAAAGGCTGTTTTCCCTTTACTAGATGGAGTACACCTTGCCTCCTGTATGTTGGTGTGTAAGCAGTGGAGAGAAGTAGCCCAAGATGATTACTTCTGGAAATGTCTATGTGCTAGGAGGTGGCCTTCAATTTGCAAGCGACCAAATCCTCCCACTGTAACGTACTACAAACTATATCAGACCTTTTATAAACGGCAGCATCGTCGAACTCTTCTTCCACCACGGCTTTCCTTTGATGATTTGGAATTTTTCATTGACATCTGGAGTGAAGAGAAATTGATATTCTCTGAAGCGGTCCCAGGCCCTGTCCTCCTGAATAGAATTAAGATCCGACCACCTGGAATCACAGAGATGCTCAGATTTCATATTGAGGACTCTGAGTTCAAGATGAGCATACCTGTTGAGCCAAGTTTTACCGTTTCTTGGAGCCAGACAGTGAGTGCTTCAGTGCTTGTGGAACGGAAAGATTCCAATCGGGTTGCTTGTATAATTAATAAATCTAAGTTTGATTACTTAGATCGGACAGCCTTCCAGGCACATGCATTTGATTATCTTGAATTTGCCCCTGATTACCCTTTCACTTCAGGAATCCGAGCATGGATTTCTTTGCGATTCAAGGATGATGGTAACGAAGGTGTCCTTGATGTTTATGGGATCGAAATGGATTTCTGCGATGCTGCAAACAGCAAGGAAGAGGTCTTGTGGCTATTAGACATGCTAGATTGGAAGTGAGGTGTGCAACTGTTGGCCTGGCGAAGAAAATACGCTTCAAACTTGGTTAAAGTAATATCTGTATTTGAGTCTGCATTATTTACCCATTTTACGGGCGCTGTCTATGGAGAATTGTTTGAATCCCCTTGCGTGCATGCAGAGACTGGCCCAAATGGTTTCAGTTTCATCATGTATGTTCAATGTTTGTAAATACCTTTATAATATTCAGAGTAGCGAATAAATATTGAACAATTCTCAACTTTCTGTAATGGAGTCCTGCACATTCTGAGGTTTGCTCATTATCCGTCTTAAAAGGGGCAATCATCAGATTGTGTTTGTACTGTGTGTCCAATTGTCAAAATTGTAATAATATCTTTGCATGTTCCACATGTCATTTCTTCAGTACCTAAGCTCTTGAAGCCCCGCTTCGCTCTGAATTGTAATAACAAACGGTTACCTAATATAAGATGATTAACTGATTTTTTTTCTTCTTTAGTGAAAAAAATAAAAAAAACAAAATGAGAATTTATCCGCAAATTGCTTGACAGATGAGACATGGTTCTGTTTTGTATCCTTGCCGTGATAGGAATGCAACTGTCTACAAAGAAGCAAACTGTCTGGAGATTTGGTATGCGTCTCTATGGGGTCAGTACTTTTTTTCTGTACATGAGTTAGTTTCTAACTTCACCTTGAAGGGGATGTAGCATATCAACTTTTCGCATCTCATCAGCTGTCCATTAGCATAAAATTATACAACTTTTGGCTGTTACTAGTATTCTTTCTTCGTGTCCACCAACAAACAGGTGTTTTCCCATAGCATTTAACTTGATAAGTCAATTAAGACATTGATGCAAATAAAGTTCTGGTTAGGTTTTTTTTTTTCTAGAATTTGCAACTTCTCACCTTCCATAAACAACTTCGCTGGTGGTGCTCTGGATGGGATGATATCAAATATAAGCTGCATAATGGTTGGTTTGAAGCGAACTAGCAATATTAAGAATCCATCAAAGCCACTATACAGATATTTCTTCCATGCTTTCCTTTTTCCTAAACGAATCTCTGAGACACAAAGGATCAAATTGCACTTGGTACCAAGTTGAGAATGTAGCATATTTTCTCAAAATGCATCCATTTTTGTTCAAATTAGTAATAATAACATTCTGAAAACACAAGAGAATGAAGAAAAACAAAAGCTCAATTTTTGATGCACTTGTGCATTTATTTCAATGACATTAATGCTTCTGCAATGCAATGTACGTGGCCTCAGTCTACGAAACAATCAAAATTGACATAAAAACTAGAGACCAGCTCTAAAAACTGAAGACATGTATAAACCAAGACTAAGACGAATCCCTAAAAATTTTTACTCCCATCAAAAGTTTGGCCGAATTGCCAATTAGAAGGGACGACATTATCAAATTGCACCATCTTTCCATCACTAGTCTTCACTTGGAATGACAAACTTTGCCCCGCCAATTTTTCTCCCGTTTGCCATTTCTGACCCCAATTGCGAGTCATTGGTAGCCAACCTGTGTTGGAGCCCTTAATGTTAACATTAGTAACATCACCAGCACCTCCAACATTGTACAACAACACAAGTGTCCAATTGGGGTTCCCTGTGATCTCGAACTTGAGACCACCTTTCTTGGAACACAAGACTCTGCGATACTTAACAGGTATGATTCCAGCTTTGTACTTAGCAAGCTTTACAAACATGGGCATGGACAAGTCAAAGTGCTTCTGTGGAGGGTTGCACCAGTTATCATTTGGTTTGCTGTTATTTGGAGGGCAAAAGTTTGTGGCTGTTATCTTGATGGTGCCAGCATTTGGAATGCACCATTGAGGGTCATTGACACATTGGATCTCGAAACAAGCTCCACAAGTTTGACCATTGTTAAAGAGTGCAGTGCTCAGAGCTGCTGTCTCAAGTCCATAACCTTGTTTGAAGAGATCACCATATCCACAAGCTCCCTCTGTTAAAAAAAAATAAACATAATTAAAAAGAAAAAAACTACATTCAACATTATTGTGTTTAGTGGCAATACTAAAAACTGAGAAGCAAATGTTCAAATCTCAACCAAAAACTAGAAATAAATGCAGTGACAGTGCAATGTGAAATTTGATATACATAGTACACTTACGCATGGTCTCTCTTCCACTCATGTCTCCATAAAATGTTGCATGAGCATCATACCATGCATTATCTATTTTAACACCAGGTTGTGGTCTCTTAGCCATGGCCATTACAGATAAATGAACCATGAGCACGATCCATGCAAAAGAATTCTTAAAACTAGCCATGACTAAATTGCAAAAAGAAATAATGATATAGTTACAAGTTCATTGCAGGTATTTATAGGCATTGTATTGAGATATAAAAGAAAGGAAATTGCCTTAGAGCTAGCTTAGTTTCCCTCAATTATCTAAAACATATATAATGCAGTTTTTCGGTAACTTAGGTAAGGATCTTAAATCATTGAGAAAATGATGCAAATTTATTACTTTCTTTTCTTCTTATTGCATGCGTTTTAAGCATATTATAAAGTTTTGCCAAAAATGCTGCTTGCAATAAATGAACCAAAAGAGGTAATTTTTGCGAGTATGGAAGGTTTTGAGTACTCTTTCTTTGATTTGGAGCATAAGAAATTTCAATGGTGGATATACACTTATATGGATTATATTTCTAATTGAATTTTTAATGTTGTCATGATCATATCCAAGAAAAATAGTCAATTATATAAGTTTGCTGGTGCAATATATACTTGCATTAATTTATTCGATTAATACCATAATAAAGTGAAATTATTTATATGTCAATAAATGGTCATTGTTGTGCAAGATTCAAAATGATATTAATTTATGGGTTATATCCCCAAAAAAGGTTTTATCATTTACGGCAGCAATCAAACTGGGAAAATGACCGAATTTTAAAAGAGTGTTTCTATTCAGTCCCTACTTAATATCTCAATAGCCCCTATTTAACTTTTGAGTAGGGATCAAATTGTAATTTCATAGATTTTCAACTAATTAAAAGATTTTGATAATCCTAATTCTCTGAAATCTTAATTAACTATATTTTTTTAGACATTTAAAATATCAAATATTTATTATACACTAACCCAAAAGGAGTAACCAGCCATCTACATGAATTTTTCATTTGTGAAGCTTGAATGGGGAGATAATAAGTTACAATATCTAAGATAAAACCAATAAAAAATTGCAACAAATTATTTATAAGCTTTTTCCATTGTTTTCTCAAGGTTTGGACAAACAATTTTGTAATAGCGGAAAGAATATAGTTTTACCAAATTTTCAATGGTTAATAGAAGTTGAGAGGGCGGCATCAATTTGCAAAGGAGGAAATAAGGAATTTATCAACAAAGATTGAGTGATGGCGGAGTGGAGAGAGGCTGCTATTATGGCATTTTGCCTCTCTCTGCCTCCCTTTTTTTAATTACGATTTTATCCTTTGCAAAATTGGAGATGAGGGCTAGCTAGTGAGGAAATTGGCGGGGTCTGAATGGCACGACTCCTTTTAAGAACTCTAAAACTGTCGGGTCGGGCCATGATAATTGAATATCCAACCCAAACAAAAACCCTAATTAGCTTCTCTCATCTATCTCTCATTCACTAGCTGCTGGAACGATTAAACTTAATGACTATTATCGGTCTTCCTCTTTTCCCCTCCAATCATCCCTCAATTCTTTTTCTTCGCTCTTGTGTCAAATGTTCCACTATTGGTTTACAAAAGAGAATTGAGGATAATTCGATAAACTAATATTGGTAATGCGAATCCAGTGGGGAGAAGATTGTTAGAGGTGTGTAGTTTAGGTTATATACACATTCAAAGAGATTTGCTAGCATTTAAGGATTGTTTGATTACTTGTTATAGATTGTTTGATTGGTTTTTTTCTTTTTTCTTTTTTTTTTAAATTCATGGGACAAAGTCGGAGTTTGGAGTTTCACAGGTCTACAGTTGATTTGTCATCGATTGGTTGTGGTACTGTTATAAAGTCGTTACCATTTTGTGATTCGTAAAAATCATCCAAATTACAATTTTATCCCTTATTCAGTTAAATTTAACGTCACACCTTTAAACTCAGCCCGTCAGAATTTTAAGTGAGGGGACAATTCGCACTACCTGAATTTTAATTTTGGTACTATCGTTTTTTTTTTTTTTACTTCTTTTTCTTAACATACCTCGGGGGGGAAATTGCAACTAAGCCTTTCAATTTGACGTCAAACTTTTCTTATTTTATTGTCTTTTTAGATAACGTGGCAGTCGAATAGTAGAAAGTGAAAATGTTATTATAGTCCTGCCCACACCTAATCACCCGACACTAACGCTCAACTATTTTCATTTCTGTTCTTCGGCTTTGCTTTGCAGTCGCCTCTCATTCAAATCTCAAGCCTTCTTCTTCACTAACGGCAATCACCATAGCGGCGACGTTATTTTCTTCGTTGGCAACCTGATTCCGGTGCCCGAATCATTGTAAGGTTTTTTACACAAAACTTCTATCTTTTATTTTTTCTTCAAAAAAATATATTTATTTATTTATTCATAAATATTAATAGATTATTGTTCTTGATGTCAACATTATAGCTACCGCTCTAACTTGCTTCGCCGTCTGATCTAACTTCGATCGCCGTCAACATCCGTCACTGTTAACGGTAAGTTTCGTGTCTTTTAAGTGATTAATCTTTCTTGAATTTTAGAAAGAAAAAAAAAAAGAATGCATGAATCGGAAAATAACAAACCAATCCAAACCGGTGCATTTGTTTTTAGTTTGATTTGGTTTCCAAGGAAACACACCAGAAGGGATGGTAAAGGAGAAAATTAAGCTAATTTGTTTCTAAAAAATGTTTTCTGTGTCCTTATTTTATTTTATTTTGTTTTTATTTTTTATTTTTTTGAAATTGATCTTGTTGAGTTTAGCAACTTATGTGAATTAGGAGATATGCATTGTTTTGATGATGATTTTGTTTCTACTAGATCAATTTAGTGGTTTATTTTCAATTTTTATTGTTATTTTTTTAATTGATGATAATTTTTCATTTATTTTTGTGAAAGGGAAAGAACATAAGGGAAACAGTATCTCTCTGGTTTAACAGGGATTTGAAGAAAAAAAATTTATTGAAATCATATTATTATTTGGAATTCATTGATATTTATGAGGGGATAACCAAAAAATCTTTTATGAATAATTTGTACATTGATCCGTGTTTGTTTAGACTATCATGAAGAGCTATTTCCGAGTTAATAACAGAAGGGGATGACTGAGAGAAGCAGTGATAATGTTTAATTTCAGTGTTAAGACTCCATGAGTTCAAAAGTTGGTGTTGCACGAATTTCTTTGAGTTCACCCTTTTATGATTTGGAGTTTTAGCTTTTAGAATCTGGCAGTATCATGAGTCGTGACCTTGAGTTACGTATGTTAAAACTGAGAATATAAGGAAGACAAAAGGAAGAATGTAGTCATTGGTAGTTTTTGGTCTATCTATATGAAATATTAGGAGCTGTCTCTCGTTTATTCACCTAAATCAATTATTAGTATTATATAGGTTTTGGATCCATTGTTGATATTTTGCCTTGGACAAATAGGCTGCTTTAATTTTCTATTGGGTGCTTTAAGCCATATAAATTTTTTGGAATGGTGATTAACTCTGTCGTTTGAGTCATGTGCAATCAAATTCTAACTACCATAAGATATCTTACAAAGGTTTGCTGAAAGAATAATGATGGGCAGACAATCAATCTTTTGAAAAGCAGACAGAATGAAATCTGTAAAGTAGTTATAAATTCACTGTCTTCTTTCCTTTTTTTTCCCCTCCGGTCTGATTTTATTTTACTAATTTGAATCTGTTGTTTTGGTTTAGGTCAATGGTCAAATATTAGTTATTAATCCCTCTGGTGGAGTTGTTGATTGGACACTAAACACAAGCACCTCCTTTGGTAAGTTCATTATTCCATTTTATACTTATGCTCACCCATCGAATACTTGTAACTTGAACTTTGAATGGTACTCGTGCAATCTGGATATAACTGTTTGAGCAAAAAATCAAATTAACAAATTTCATTTTCTTGTGTTTAGTTTCTATGTAAAGATATTTGTTTAGTGTCATAAGTGGTTAATTGGTTTTTTCAGGATTGGCTTCTAGGTTGTGGAGATTGTATAGATAAATAAGGAATGTGTCGTTCTTTATTTTGACCTACTAATTATTGGACAAGACTGAGTTTTCCTTATGAAACTATTTTAAAATCATTTAAAGAGTTAACATTATAATTCATTTAAACGATTTAATCAATAGAAAATCAATCAAGAAACAATAAAAAAAAAGTATAAGTATTAAAACTATTAATTCAAGTAACTAATTGATGGAAAAAATATATATACCAATTCATTATTATAATGGAATATTTTGAAAAGGACTATAAAATATACTTATCACAATTATAATTAATCTGAAAAATCAAGTAATTAACTTAATTAATGGTTGATAATTTACCTTTTATATATGCTTTTATCCTTAGACTCCCTTTACGAATAAGTTGTCAAATGTATGTTTTTTCATTGTCATCTTGCAATTTCAATGAAGGTATGTTTTCTCATTGTCATGTTGCAATTTCAATGAAGGTCATGTCTAATAATGATCACTGAATTGTCTTGATTTGGATAGTTTGGGAATTCATGAGTTTGTATGGTAATTAGTAGCTTAAGTTTTATTTCACGCAAATGAATTTTTGGGGGCTGCTCACATTCTTTTGGTACCATATTAGATGAATGTGGTGTCAGGTGTTATTTTGGTATATTACCTGAAATAACACAAAAACGCACAAAATCTTAATGTGTTCTTGGAAAACTAATGAGAGTTGCTGCCAAATTTTCTATTGAGGTGTAACAATCTTGACTACTGATTGCTATACCAACTTATCTATTTTTTAATAGGATAAGACCACCTAGCTATGAAAGAGGAAATGCTAGCAACATTCTCTTGGTTACTCTCTTCTTCACTTTCCATTTTTTGTGTTGACATATCTCCATGAAACTTTTATTAAGTTACAATAACGGCAAATGGATCATTAACTCAACTAGTAATGATTAATTTTTTTTGGATACTTGTCAACATAAGAAGTCGAGGATGAATATAAAGTGACCAAGAGAGTGTTGCTAGTATTCCTTTCTAAAAAAGGGATCTAGAGGCGTATGTTCCATATTTAATTGTTTGCAATTAAGGAACAATTGAGCACAAGCAAAAGTTATTTTTATCCAAACTATCTTTATTGTTACTTTAATATGAATTAATAATAGATTTTGTTATTGAAAAATTGTCTGAATAAAAGCTTGATGATGGGAGATTTTCTTGGGCAAATGATAAAATTTGGAATCCATCTCTTTAGGTAATATAGCCTTCCTTCACTAATTCCCTTAGTTAAATGCAGCAAGTCAAGTCATTGCTAGTACTTTAGTTGTCTCTACGACCAAGCACAAAAGACATGTATTAATGGCATTCACAAAGAAAGACGCAAAGATACAAACAATCAAATGCTCTTTTCAAACCTAAACTTGAGAAGATCATTCTATCAGCCAAAACATTTCAATGTTCAAAGTGTAGACGAATCAATTGGCTTCGTAATACTCACCACTCTTCTACAATGCCATGCTTACTTTGAAAAGGCAAAGTTGCAGGTTTTTTTTTTATTTTTTTAATTTTTAAAAAGAAAGAAAGAAAGAAAATGAAGGAAGCAAGCAGGATACAATGCTTTATAACATCCCCCAGGATGCGGAGTAAAACCTTGAAGCCAGTGCCATCTCAGAGAATGACAAACCAAAGAAGGAATCTAGTTCATAAGGTTCAGGTTAGGAAGCACTTTTTTCGTCCATAAGAAATGCATTGTAAAATTAAAAAGATAAAAACATTTTGACAGTAAACATTAAAAGTCAAACTTCACTAAGCTAAGAGATGCATATATATAATATACTTATTACAACCTAAAAGTAAACCATTCATTTGTGTCGTTTGACTACTTTTACTTAAAAAGTTAAATGAGTTTGAGAAGGTTAAATCCTTCAACCTTTATCATACATATATAAGCGCGCGCACACACACTCACACACTTGCACACACACATATTTATATAGGGCCGAGTGACCAGATTTTAAGATTTGGATCTGAATTTTCGGCCATCAGATCCATCTTGTGGATCTCATAAAAATTTAAATTTTTGAGCTGTCTGCAGTGAGTACTGATATTTACTTTTTATTTTTTCTCTCTCATCTTTTTTATGTGTGACTGTCTCACCTTCTCTGTACCTCTGGCCTCTATCTTGATTTCTCCTAGCTTGTCTCTCTTTCCTATTAATTATTGTTCTGCCAAATTTTTGAGGAAACCTTGGGACATTAAAACTCATGTATAGTGAAAAGAGTAACTTGAACAAGGGACCAATGGAAAAAATTATATAATGGAGAGAAATGAAAGGCTGGAAGAAGAGAAAAGGGAGATGGTCAGCTGAGCAAGTGAAAATTATTAGTGAGAAATGAAAAAAATAAAATTAATAAATAAAAGAAATACATGTCCCATTTATTAGATAAAGCTGACAATGAAAAGGCAGCTCATATTTTGTAACAGTGGTCTTGAAATTTGGTCAACTGGACTTAAAAAAAAGTCTATATATATTAAAGATATAAGTTAGGATCTTTTAACTTTTAAATTTAAATTTTTAACTAGTAACACACATATGCAAGAAACTCAACCTCATGTGAGCCATTAAGGAGTTTGACATGATTCATATAAGCTTTATAACATGAAAACATGTTACATGCGGTATTAGTTATAGGTTTCTAATCTGTTACCCCTAATTACTTCCATTATTAAATCATGGCGTAAAGTATAGTTAATGATCCAAAATTTAAAAACAATATTTGAGATTCATTGATGAATAGAAGTGATGACAGAATCCTGCTTGGTGGGTTTACTTTGTAGGTAGCTACAGTTGATGTCTAAGTTATGAGCTTTCTGCTATTGAGGCTTTTTATTTTTGTGAGTGATTACACAGAATTGAAGACACAAACAGTTTGGAGACATTATTGTAAATGCACGCAAGTTTTGGTAGTTCATAATAATGCGTGGGCTTAAAATATTTTCACATGATTTTTGGAGCTATGATACTAGTACTTGTTTGCTTTTGGGGCATATTGAATTCCAAGATGTTGATTTTGTCTCTGACAAAGGTGAGAAAACTTTGTTTTCATGCCTGATGTGTTAGTCTTATTATAAACTCACTTGATTTGAAAAATAGAGGAGATCTTTTCTAATTCTTGGAAAATTTTCATAAATGTCTTTGGCCTAGGGGTTGCGCTATAATGGGTGATTTTTCAATTCACATAAGTGCGAACCTTGTAAATCGACTTGCTGAGGATGCTGAGAAGTTGAAGAAGAAAACAAAGAAAACTAAAACTAAGATATTACGAGAGCCTGAACAGCCACAGGCTAAGGTAAATCAGAAGCAAATGTCGGATGATTCGCAATCACAGAAGGGGACTGTGGCACCAGTATGGCCACTTCAGCCTCCATTGTTAATGCCGGTAACTCCACCTGCACATTCTGCAGAGTTGAACACAATTCGATCTGTCCTTCAAGGGAGTGAGAAGGTTTTGGAAAAGTTACACAAGCAGGAAGAGAACATGGTGCAGGAAATAACAGAAAGAGCTAAAATTCTCCATGACCAGGAGTTTAAGCTTCCTCACCAGAAACCTTTGCCCTGTTTGGCTGAGAAAGATGCTTGTGAGGCATGCTACAAGGACTTTGCCAAGGTCTCCTTGAAATGCGGCCATCTACTTAGAAATTATGCAGATTGTTCACGAAGAGCTAGGCAGCAAGTGAGTTAAGCGGGTAAGTAGACTTGAGCAAATAATCTTCAAGCCATACATGTCAGTGCAAGTTAATTGCCAGACGCTAGGATTTTTGCGGTGCAAATAAAACAAACACTTATCTGTGACAACCATTGTTAGATTGCAAGTTATGTTCTCATGCTATCATTTGAAATCTTTTGCTTGTTACATGTCTGAGTTGTTCTTTTTTACATCGATCTGAACTTGATGTTCACTTTTTGATGGCAAAATTGTTTTTATTACATATAGATCTGTACACATTCAAAATATAGACTCTGTTGCTGTGTCATTAGTTCAAAATCACTTCAGTTTCCATTGGTATCTGTCAAGCTTTTGAATTACTTTTGTTTTCAATCTCAGAAATAATACTAGTCAATATGTTAAACCATTTTCTACTCATTCTTTGAAAGATATTGTTTCAGTTTGGTGGGTACTTCTTGTGGGTGAATGGAAAGGTGGAAGTGAACATTGTACAATATTTTAGGTACGGTATTGTCAAGTCTTCAAATAAGAGCCAAGAGAAGATTCAACCAGCTATTTATGAATGTTGTTTACCTAAATTGTCTTCTCTGTCGATTAGTTAAACTTCTTCTGCTTCTCTTAAGGTCAATCAAATTATTGTCCCAATTTTGCATACACTTACTTGGGTGATTTTTGAATAATTGATGCATGCTCCAAATTTTATAAAAATTTGTAGAATTCGTTTAGACGCATAGAATATCTCATTAAAAATATCAAATCAAAATGAGTTTATGAAACCCCTGAAACAATTTAGCTTTACCAACACTCAGGTTTTGTCTAGCAAACTTATATTTGCAAAAGTAAGTTTTGAAAAATCATAACACTTTCTACAAAGCTTCAAAAATCATGAATTTTTTCATATTAAAAGAAGACGTATATTACATATGCCAAAAATAAGAATTTTTTTGTGAAGTATAAGTCAATCAAAATTAGTTTGCTTTCCGTGCTCTATTCTAAAAATAAGGAATTTTAGGTCTTTTGCTCAAACTTTAAAAATTCATGATAAATTGTGCAAGTATTCAATAACTTTTAAGAAAAAATTTCAGGTTTGGGCAGCAAACTTAAAAAATTCACCAAAAATAAAATACTACGAATTTTCAACTGAAACAAAATTATAGATAACCTTTGAGATTTATTCAGAGTCATAAAAGAACCTAAAAATTTTTTAAATTTTTGGATTACAAACTGTTCTTAAAAATTTTGTAAATTGTTAGGCTCAAACATCTTTTAAGATAAGACTAGGTAGGTCGGGACTAGGAGTTGGACTCAAAGTCAGACTTGCCTTGGGTGGGCAGCATGCCTTCCGCTCCAGACCCGTCCCTAACCATCAATAGGGCGAGGCCTGTCTATATGGGTCACACCGAGGTCTTTCATCTTGAATCTGACTGGTCAAATTGTTATTCTAGTTGAAAGAGTTTGTAATACAGTAGAGGTATATACGTCTACTTAAAAAAAAAAAAAATTATCCACTCTAATCAAACGTTAAATGAATGTATAGGTGTGCATTGTATAGTAGACATGTACTAGTTGAAAAGTATGAAGACGTGTATATTTTTAATAGCCATACGTAATGATGCCGTATTATCTAGCAAATTAGTTGCCAATCAATTAGCATGTGAACATCCAACTTGGCATTATTTAAGATTTGATTAAAATATAAATGTTCTCGGTATTTCAAAAAAGGAAGCAAGAACGAAAGGACAAGGATGATCATCACACTCACACACACACAAGCAAGATTCTAAACCTAATACTTCCAAGAAGCAAACGTATATGTTTTCATCGTTTCATCTTGTTTTGGAGATTTAAGAATAAATCGTGAAGGTCTCTATATCTCCAACTCGGGCTTCATTTTTTCTCTTCATATTTGGTATTTTTGTTTTTATTAATATCTGAATGGGATTATATATATAGAGAAATACTATGAAGAAAATAAGCTTAATGAGGCAGTAGATCCCTTCATTTTTGGGGATGACACGTTCTCTGGAAGAGACCAGCAACTGCAAGCTTTTACCGAGCTTGCTCTAAATGTCTCTCTCTATCAGCGGAAGATCGAACAGCGATGGTTGATGTGGCCAAAAAACTTAGACAAATGTATAAAATCTGGTATTAGTATGCCAAAAAACTATGGTGAATTGTGTGATAACTTGAATTTGAGGGTAACTTGTTGCAATCCTTTTTAATTTCAATGTTTCAATATGTAGTTAATGTTATCGGGTGTGGGACTCCAAACTTTGTCCATTTATGGATCTTTCCTACATGTATCATGTTGCTATTTAACTTATTGTTTATTGATCAAATAACTGGACCGGTTAAGATTGAAGTTAATTGCAACAAGTTATGTGTCCATGAATTAAGTTTGATACATCAATATACTCAGGAGTCCATATGTGTACGTATATAGGAGAGGAGAAGAATAAGTAATCCCCTAAAATTACATTATATTTTACACCGCATAATGAATGAAAAATCAATAATTCAAATATGATAATGTACCAATCACAAATATATTTATTAATCAATTTTTATTTTTTCAGAAATTTTATCTCTTTTTTATATCATCATTAATTTTGTTCTCTTTCCTTTCCATCGTTACTCAACTCCTCCCACCTTTCTCCTCTCTCCTTAATAACAATGTAAATTTAATAGAAACAAAAATATCTCTCCTCCTTTTTACTCGGCACATCTCATCTCACTCCATAGTTCTCCAGTAGCAAAAACACAATACTTCTCAAAAAACAGAATGAACAAGTCCTGGTCAACATATTGTCCAGCAACTGGGGAATTGATTATCAGAAATATAAGATTAAACTCAACCTCAAGGACGGCATCAAAACAAAAAAATATATATATATATTGGAACAAACTCAAAAATAAAAAAAGATTTAATTCACACACATAACAGCCTAACGAAATCAAATAATTCAGAAGACATCAGCTATCACTTGCCAATCCGACGTCGTGCTTAGAACGCCAGCCCAAGCAGCCATACCCCATTACCCAAAATCTAATTAGCAATGGCACTCTGAATAACCTCCTTAAGTATCAGCGCCCCGTCAACGCCAATTCATCCATGAATTGCAAAAAGTTGAGAAAACAATGTTGCTACACTCTGATCAAACAATAATCATAAAAAAAGAAAAAAAAAACTTTTCGACGCAGTTGATCAAAACCCATGCACAGGAAATTTGTCCTCAAATTCAAGTCATCACACAATTCACCATTCAAATTTATTTATATTTTTTATTTATTTACTGTTTATGATGTTAAAGTTATTCAAATATTACTAAGTTTTTCACTTCTTTATCTAAGTTTACGGTGGAGAGAGGCATTTTATGTTTCATTTTTATTGAACTTGTATTGTCGTTGAGGAGAAGGAAAGAGAAAAGAGGAAAAAAGATTAATAATAATATAGAGAAGAGAAAAAAATTTCTAAAATAGGAAATAAAAAAGATTCTTAATAAATATATTTGTTGCTGACACGTAATTATATTTGACTCATTGATTTTTATTCATCAAAAGATGAGTATGTATTATAAAAAAAAGTATAATTTTAGAATGCTGCTCCATAAGTGTTTTCTATATGATTTTATTTTATATAAATTGTGTTTACTTGTGTATTTTAAATTTTTATTTTCAAAATTTGAAAAGAATATGCATTTGATTTTAAATTTTTTCTAATTTTGAAAATAATATATACTTGATATTGATTTAAATGTGTTGATAAATATGCGATTTCAGAAAATAGTATTTTCAAAATATTAACAAAGTCTAAAAGTGTTGGAGCCCCCTTTTTCACGGGTAAGAAAAGACAAACATGTCTTGATAAATAATAGTGAAATTACAAAATAAACTAGATAAGCTTTCATTTAAGCCACATTTTCAGCATTAATTTATGATGGAAATAAATAATTTCATGGACCCTATAGTCACATTGAATTCGAGGATGTTGATTTGGTCGACGTCATTGATGTGTTACTATAAATTCTACTGATATAATATATACATGAGATCTTTTATAATTCTTGAAACTTTTTGGTATATAAGTCATTTTTTATTTTTGCACATGTCGAATGTAAGGTTCAAGATATTATTGTATATTTTTAACACCTCACGTGGGTAGGAAATGGTATTTAATATAAACCTCATAGGTGGTTTTTTTTTGTCCCCTCTTAAAGTAAGTGTCTCTCTTCCGTATTGGGTTCTAAATCACAATAATCGAAATCCAAGCTTACATTCAAAATTAGCAAAAGCATTTAAGCATACAAAACTTATAAAGGATTTCTAAACATGCTAGATCAGCAACCAACCAAGGGCATTCTAATTACTTGATTATTCAAAATTTTTAATATCATTATCGCAATTTTCTTCATATATTACAATTTTTTAACAGAATAACTTTAATAAATACCCTCGAATTTTGTCTTGATCTCACTCAAAAAACAACTATCTTGAGTGCAAGGCAAAAAGACATATTTCATTATACATGTTTTGAATTTATCCTAGACATCAGAGAGCTGTCCTTTCCATCTCAGTTGGTGCACAATGTGCTTCTATTATCAAATTTTGAAGTGCACAATTACTCCTATTATCAAAGTGAGAAAGGAGTTAGACAAGACATGCCAACCGAGGTGAAGTGATACCACACGACGGCAAATTGTATGGTAGAAACATGACAGATCTTATATAGATTGCTTGCTTCCATCATCATTTCGCTATATTCAAACCCAAAACAATGTTAGCGCAATACAAATTCATTACGAATAATGGCAAACAATGAAAATATTTACTAAAAGAAACAAATGCAAATGCAACCAAGCACTTTATCAAAGCAAATTACATGTACGTAATTTCAATTATATATCACAAAGTCCTGGTCATATATCACAAAGTCCTGGTCATTGATTTAGCATTAATAGGGAGGAACCAGATACTGGCGACTGAACACTACCTTGACATACTATCAAATGCTCTTTACATATTGATCAAGAGCTGTGTTAAACAAATCAGACCTGCAAAGCAATTACAAGCGCATCTATAAGGAATTGATAGCATTGAGAGTCGTAAGAGGGATAAACTTCAATGCTTGTATTGAAAGCTATCTAATATACAGAGAACAACTATAATGAGTTTAGGCGTCCAACAAGCCTCAGGATGTGGCCAATACAGAAACCTCTGAGCAAGATGGCATCACCAATAACAGCTTGTTGACACCAAGCCATGTTTAAAACTCAGTATTCATAAGCAATATGTGCTACTGCTAGCCTAGTCAACCAGACTAATGATGCAAGATTTTATTTCTCGATGAAAGTTGGTTTCTACTAAAATCTTTAAAAATCAATTTCTTCTTTTGTTAAAATCTGCAAGGACTCAAAATTATTAGTACATATACCAAATTTTAAAATTCATTTTATAATTTGAAAATCCATTAATTAAAACAACTACATCAAGCACTATGACATTGGTAATATACACCCAAAGAGAACACAGGACATATATATTTCACATGCTTCATAAATACAATCAATTGAGGACTAAATGGAAATATTACTAAGGTTGAACAAAGGCCCCAGTTAGATGCAACATATTGAACATAATGCATGCACTCATAGAGTTCAATAATGATGTTTATCTTCTTAATTCCTCTACTTAAAGGTAGAGCTCACCCACTTGATATGTTTAACAAATTAATAATCACAAAATGCAGTAAAATCAAAGTGGTTGATCAGATAGTAAAAGAAATACAGTCATTCACTATTTAAAACCGTTTAACAAGCTACCTGCTTGGAGTTCCTGATGTATACAAAGGATTCTTGACAACATATTCAACATATAAGTTGTATATGTACTTTAAGGAGTCACGTAAATCACCAGTCCTAGGATGAGTAACCAATATAAGCTGCATTAAAAAGAATGTGCCATGATAAAGGTCATAAAGCTCTTCAATTCTTCAAACACCAATTCAATAAATGATATCAAAAGATGTAGCTTATAATTGCAGACGATAGCATAATGCAAAATATGTAGCAGAACTTTCATAATATAAAGATCATTAATTTAGGTACTATTAAGATTTCAACAAGGAATCATGATGCCATTACAAAAAAATGGGTTGTCTATTGCAAGGTTTAGCCCTTCAATTAGATGTTCCAATCAAAACATAACAAATTGGAGATTAGAGAATTGGTTACATCAAGAAATGCAAATTGCTATTTTTGGAGTTGTGCCAGTTACTTGAGCTCCCAACAATTAATTGACCCCAGAGAAAATACTGCATCACTTACTTGATATTCAAACTTAAGGCTTGAAAATTTACAACTGAAAAGAATAATTCTGGAATTCCAAGGCAGGCATGCTCAGGATTGGGTAAGTTCAGACATACCCCATATGCATTAATATCCTATAAATTTTAATTCATTCATTCTACAGAAGTAAATTAGTTACCAAGAATCTTCTCTCAATTCCCTGAATTTCTAGGAGACAAAGCATCATCAATTAAGCTAAACTGAATCCACATGACAGTTCAATGGCCAACTTGGTTTATTTTAAAGCCTAACACTTAGCAAGTAGCTAACATCTGAAGTACTGGGGAATACTTGCTCCAAAGACATTGATCCTTCACCAACTTGAAGCCCAAACCTTATCAATATTTTCATGGGACATCATCCACCTAAACTAAATCCAAGTACCAACTACCAATAGGATTTCACCTATAAGCCCAATAGTACATTCCAAATAACAAATATCATAAATTGAAGAGCATTATAATATCAATTAATGTTTCTCAATTACCAGTTAAGCAAATGTGTATATTCTAGTAATAAATACCATATATATTTCAACTAACCTTTATACCAGATGCACTTTCCATAAAACTAAGTTTGTATGTATTAGTCCAAAAACTGTGAAATGAACAACCTTGCCCAGGTAATTGAGGCACCCCTAGGTTTCCTTTCTCTGCACTAAAAAAGAAAATGCAAATAAAACAGTGAAGTAAATTAAACCATCACGGAAAAATATAAACATTATCTAGGCTATGAAGTTCATAATGTAGTAATAATTAACTCCAAATCCAAGAAATAAGTAATCCCATCAAAATTTGAGAAAAAACCTATCTAGCAGTCATCATCAACCTTAATAAATTGTCATTCTATCAAACTAAGAGTAAATTAAAATTAAACTAAAACCTTACGAATTGATAGATAAAGGAATCCCTTTACGATAGTATGAAAGGCCTTAGGAAATTTAGGTTCACAATTGTATAGCAAAATATTATATTTTGTAGCATATAGTTAGAGCAGAACTGGAGTTGGCAATTACTAAGACGACACTAAATTCCATCAAACCCCAAATACGGATTCGAATTCCACACAATATAAGCCTATTCTTATAAACAAAGAAGTGCTTCCATTGAATATTAGCAAACTAAAAGAATAGATATACCTAGTAGGATCCATTTTGGCTGTTAATGATTTGAGGGAGAAGAGTAGACCAAACATAAGCTTGTGATCTTGTTGCGCGTTGAGTGTGTGAAGCGGACGATTCCATTCCCGGTAAAGCAAGCACACACCGTTCCTATTGAACACGTACATCATGTGAGCATTGTTACCTGACGCCGTTGGCACCGGCGGTGATGGACTGATCTCTGTGCCTCCAAAGAACTGCATTTTTCCTGATCAATTTCACCAAGCTATCATAAATCATGAATAAAAGCAACTATATTATTAAAAAAATTACTAGAAATCAAATGGAGAAAAAAAATGAGTGACTGAGCTCAACTGTTGATTGTACATCAACGCAAGCCTAAAATTGTCAATACAAAATCATAAATTTCACATTCTCCTCGACCAAAATCACAAATTTCACACTCTCCTCTGCTCATGTATACAAATTAAAAAAGAAAAAAAAGAGAAAACATGTTGTACGATTGATTTAATGTGCGGCTCCGCTCGAATTGACGCCCGTGCGTGGTGGATCTGATGCGCGCGACCAAAACTTCGGATCGAGATGTGCTCGTACCTGGCTTGCAGTTTCAGGCGTTAGACGGAGCGGCAATTGTAATAATTATAGAAAAGAGAAAAAAGAGAAGGTAGATAGACTACAAAAGTGTTTTGCGTTGATACTGAATATATCCCTCTTCATTTGAGCAAAATTTATATTGGACAGACTCAATCATTAGGCCACTTTACTGATTTAGTGAGTCTAACTAATCAAATATTGGCATATCAATATTATGGATGGTTATGAAAATAAAACTTTGATTAAGACAGTGGATGGAGAAAAATTGAGAATATAAAATAACACGATCAATGTTGTTAACTAAAAAAAAAATATTTTTTATTTAAAGTTCTTTTTATTTATATTAGTTTGGAAAGATAATTCTGATACTTGATTCACTCATAATTTATTTCCAAAAAAATCAGATTCTGAAAACCTATCCTTCTCTTACATTTAAAATCTAAAGCAAAAGATAATTCTTAAATAATTAAATTTTTAAATGTTCATCAATTCAAAGAGCTAAACAAATCTATGAGAATGGCTTTCGATTTTAAATATATAGCAATCTTAATTCAACATGCACTTAATCTCATAAGCAGTTGGTGAGGGTTCAAAAGTAGAAACTCATTAAATGTGATCACAAAAATGAGTTAAGCAGAGACTAGAAGAACTGGAAAAGAGAGCACAAAAATGGGCGAACAGATCATGTTCCAACGTGAAAATCATTAACTACGGTCTAAAGTTATAAAAAGTGAAAACTATAGTTGGACTTTTTCTTTCGGATACTAATCTCTCTTATTCAGGCTAGCTCAACCCTTACGCAATTGGCGCGGGTATAAGTGATTTAGCAAAGTGAACACAATCTCATTTTCAAAAATAGAAAGGAGAAGAAATAAACCTTAATTTCTATTAATGGAGCATAAACCAAATACATATAAAACCATTGATTTATAGAAGTTTTGAAATCGGTGAAAATACCCTCACCCCAACCAATTGCAATCAGAACTATCGAACTAAGTTAGGGAAAACTCATGCATAAAACGATTTAGCTTTAACCCAATGTCTCAACACAGGCCTTAATACCTGAAATTTCAAGGAACAGGCAATAGACCTTCGTACCTGAGAAGAGAAGAAACTCAATAACCAATCACGATGGAAGAGAAGAAAAAACTGAAATTTTTGGCGCTACGTGAGCTGAAGAGGCTGCTCGCCGGGATGATTATCTTCCTACCAGATTCCAGCGCTGTTAACACCTCTGAAGGTGGTGAGCCGAATGGGAAGCAATTGAAGCTTTGGTGATTTGTGGAAAGGAAAGCGATTTTGGGCTTTAGGTGTCTGGGGAAATGGAATAAACAAATGAAAAAAAACCTTTACTTGAAGAAATGCTGCTGATATCGCTGCTGGAAAGAGCTACAAATGCTGCTGAACCTCTGCGCACAGCTTCTCCAGCTTGGCTGCAGATTGAATGGAAGAGAGAAATGGAGACGAGATTGGGAAATTGGGATTTAGAGACAGAAGGGCTTGAGGAGACGAGATGGAGAGAGCTAGAGAGAGATTGGGAAATTAGGGATTCAGAGACAGAGATGGAGAGATTGGGAAATTAGAGATGGAGAGAGCTAAGAGCAGGACACGATAGAGACGGAAAATGAGAAAGGCAATGAGTTTTATGATTAGATAGCTTTTTACTTCGGGCGTGGTAGCCCGCCGCAGATCTACTAGCGTCAAAACAAAATATATATATATGTATATTGAAACAAACTCAAAAAAAATAATAATAATAATTTACACACTAACAGCCTAACGAAATCAAATAATTCAGAAGACATCAGTTATCACTTGCCAATCCGACGTCGTGCTTAGAATGCCAGCGGCCAGCCCAAGCGGCCATAGCCCGTTACCCAAAATTCATACCCCGTTACCCAAAATCTAAAATCTAAGGCTATAAGGCTATCTTCGTTTATGAATTTAAATTTTATTTTTTGTGTTACATATTTTTTAATGTAATTTATATTCAATCTCAACTACATATTTTTTTTAATATTTAAAATAATTCAAAATCAATCATATATTCATAAATTCAATTAAAAATAAAAATAACATATTTATAAACGAACACACAGTACTTAGCAATTGCACTCCGAGTAACCTCCCCACTATCAACGCCCCGTCAACGCCAATTCATCCATGAATTGCAAAAAGTTGAGAAAACAATGTTGCTACACTCTGATCAAACAATAATCATAAAAAAAGAAAAAAAAACTTTTTGACACAGTTGATCAAAACCCATGCACAGGAAATTTGTCCTCAAATTCAAGTCATCACACAATTCACCATTCAAATTTATTTATATTTTTTATTTATTTACTGTTTATGATGTTAAAGTTATTGACATATTACTAAGTTTTTCACTTCTTTATCTAAGTTTACGGTGCAGAGAGGCATTTTTATATTTCATTTTTATTGAACTTGTATTGCCGTTGAGGAGAAGGGAAGAGAAAAGAGGAAAAAAATATATATATAGAGAAGAGAAAAAAAAATTCTAAAATAAGAAATAAAAATGATTCTTAATAAATATATTTATTTGCTGACTCGTCATCATATTTTACTCATTGATTTTTATTCATCAAAATATGAGTATGTACTGTAAAAAATAGTATAACTTTAGAATGCTGCTGATTTTTTTTCTATATATATATATATATATATATATATATATATTAATGCTCTCAATAAGTGTTTTCTATGTGATTCTATCTTATATAAATTGTGTTTGCTTATGTATTTTAAATTTTTGTTTTCAAAATTTGAAAAGAATATTCATTTGATTTTAAATTTTTTCTAATTTTGAAAATAATATGCAGTTGATATTGATTTAAATGTGTTGATAAATATGCGATTTCAAAAAATAGTATTTTCAAAATATTAACAAAGTCTAAAAGTGTTTGAAACCCCTTTTTCATGGGTAAGAAAAGACAAACATGTCTTGATAAATAATAGTGAAATTATAAAATAAACTAGATAAGCTTTCATTTAAGCCACATTTTCAGCATTAATTTATGATGGAAATAAGTAATTTCATGGACCCTAGAGTCACATTGAATTCGAGGATGTTGATTTGGTCGACGTCATTGATGTGTTACTATAAATTCTACTGATATAATATATACATGAGATCTTTTATAATTCTTGAAACTTTTTGGTATATAAGTCATTTTTAATTTTTGCACATGTCGAATGTAAGGTTCAAGATATTATTGTATATTTTTAACACCTCACGTGGGTAGGAAATGGTATTTAATATAAACCTCATAGGTGATTTTTTTTTGTCCCCTCTTAAAGTAAGTGTCTCTCTTCCGTATTAGGGTCTAAATGACAATAATCGAAATCCAAGCTTACATTCAAAATTAGCAAAAGCATTTCAAGCATACAAAACTTATAAAGGATTTCTAAACATGCTAGATCAGCAACCAACCAAGGGCATTCTAATTACTTGATTATTCGAAATTTTTAATATCATTATCACAATTTTTTTCATATATTACAATTTTTTAACGGAATAATTTTAATAAATATCCTCAAATTTTGTCTTAATCTCACTAAAAAAACGACTATCTATTTATAATCAATATCACCCTTTAGCTTATATTAAAAACATCATCTAACGGTTTCAATTAAAGTTAAGGTTAACAAAAACAGGAAAAGATAATTTTAACCTTTTTCAGATATAATTTATAGACTTAAAAAAATCTTAATTTTAAAATAAATAAACCATAATAAAAAAAAAGAAGATAATTCTAATTTATCGCCTGATGTTGATGTTAGACTTAAAAAAAATTGAGGACCTCAGTTTTCTGAAATCTAAGATTGTCCTGTGAGGTTACTGTAGCACCGTTAAATTTAACGGAAAATATATTAAATAATAGTTTAACGCTAATAAACAGTATTATTTTCTATTAAATCTAACGGTTTAATACATTTTTCGTTAAATCTAACGGTGCTACAGTAACTTTAAAAGACAATCTTAAATTTTAGAAAATTAAAATCCCCGTTATTTTTAGGTCTAACCTCACAGGACAAATTAGAATTACCTGAAAAAAAATTTGCCCCAGACCTTCAGCAAAAATCTCAATCTCTCTGTATCATCTCCCTCTCCCTCTCGCCTCATTTTCCTCACCATTAAAGTCGAAGCAATCTTGGCCACACATAAGCAATCTTGGTTATGATTGGGAATGCTTGCGCTGGGGGTTGTGATTCTGGGTAGTTCATCGACTTCAAGGAGTTTGTGATTTTCTTTTCTATTCTTCTGTTTGGCTGATGAGAAAGTGAAAGAAGAAAGTAACAAAGTGAGGGAAAACACAACTGTAATACCGGTTTTTCCAATTCAATGTAATATGATAATAATGTTGTTTGGCTAGCATGGTGGTGCGATTCACGTGATGGATGAAGCGCTTATGATGGTGCTGCTGTGCTGGTGTTCAGTGGCGACTATATTTTTTTTTTTTTAATTTGTGTGTAAGTTTCGAGATTTTTTAGTGGTGGGGCAGCGGTTGGGTTTTTGGGTTGGTGGTGTCTGGTTTATGTGAGGGTCTCTAATCTCATCTATTGGTTGGAGCATTCTTCGAGAAAGAGTCTGAGCTGCCCGTCCATTTCTTCTTCAATTTCACAAAGGAGATTTGAGTGGTTTCAGCCCCTTCTACTATTTTCGATTAGCAAGCAACCGAGTGGCTTTTGCTCCTTGGTCTATTGTCTATGATAATTTCCATCAATCTCATGCTTCCTCCTCTCCATCTCATTTTGTTCTTTTTTTTCCCCATCTCGGCTGAATCAAGCACTGCTACTGGATTGATTTTTCGAGACGGTGGCTAAAAAAAAAAAAAAGGTTATTTTGGTGGATTCAAATTCATTTGCTCATTTTGGTAGAGAAGTAGTTGCTGGGGTGTGGTAGGGGTGGTGGCTTCCGAGTGTTTTATTGACTTCAAGGGTGAGGACTGGTTTTTGTTTCTATTCTTCTGTTTGGCTGATGAGGAAGTGACGGAAAAGGGAAGGAGATGTAGGATTTTTGGCGCGGTGGGATGATGGGTTTTGGTGGTTCATGGAGTTCAAGGCTGAGGACTGGACTAATTTTCGATTTATTAATGTGTTTTGTTTTTTTAATTCATTTTAATCAAAAATATGAAATTTGAATTGGATTATAAACTTTTAGGCACGAAATTTCTATATTAGCCTTGGCAGTTAGTTTAAATTTTGATGAAACTTAGATGGTGTTTTTAATAAAAAAAAAAAAACACCATCTAACGTTGGAGTTGGTACAGCACCAATGGTGAAGTCCTGGGTTCGAGTCTCCACAATGACCTCCTCCATTATTTAAGTGGGAAACCGTGACAGTGGGTTGTGGTTGCGCTAGTCTCCTCCGAGGATTAGTCGTGGTGCGCGTAAGCTGGCCCGGACACCTCGGTTACAAAAAAAAGTATTTTTAATACAAGCTCAGCCGTGTTATTGATTAGAAATAGATAGTCGTCTTTTGAGTAAGGTTAAGACAAAATTAGATGGTATTTATTAAAATTATCTTATATTTTAACCTATCTGATGATATTATACTGCATTACTTGTATAACTAAATTGTTGAATTAATTAGAAAAATAATTAAAGAGAAATGATTCTTTTGATATAAAACTAAACATAAATTTTTAACTATTGATCTACAAAATCTAATAATTAAAATAATTAATAATTGAGTAATATTAAATATAATCTTGTTATTATGAAATCTCAACCATTCGATTTAATGAAGTAAAAAGCTAAACAAATTATATTAAAACTTTGTGTTAGGATATCCGTTAATTAAATGATACAAATATGTGACTTCCCTTTTTTTTCCTTATTGCACACGTTTTAAGCAATATTTAAAATTTTGCCTGAAAAGCTGCTTATAATAAATGAACTAAATGAGGTAATTATTATTATTATTATTATTGCTGTTGTTGTTGTTGCTGCTGCTGCTATAATATGGAAGGTCTTTTTAGTAGCACTGTTTCTTTGATTTGGAGAATAAGAAATTTCAGTGTTGGGTAAATACTTATAAGAATTATATTTCCGATTGAATGGTTAATGTTATTATAATCATATATATCAAAAAAAAAAAAGTCAATTACATAAGTTTGGTGGTGCAAGATAGACTTGCATTAATTGATTCAATTAAAGGTTAAATTATGTTATTTATTAAATTATGTTATTTATATGCCAATAACGGTCATTATTAATTGTACAAGATTAAATATTAATGATATTAATTAAGTGTAAATAATATATGGTTTATATATAAACAAGCTTTTATATCTCATTAGACATTATTCCGTGCAATTGATAAATCTTGCTCCAGTAGCCTTGAGCTTAAACGTGTTTAGAGAGAAGATTAAGAGTCAAAACAAAATAGAAAGATGAACATACACAAAATATTCGTGATTCCTTATAATAATGATTTTTGGAATGATTATTTGTATTCATGTTTTTCATTAAAATGATTTTTTTTTTAAATTTTTATGATTTATAAACAAAATGATACCATTTTTAAAGATAGGCTGTTCAATTTTAAAATGGGTGTATCAATCTTTTTTTTTTTTTTGGCACGTGTTCGAATGTAAGATTGAAGATGTTATATTATATTTTTGAAACCTCATGGATGAAATTGTATTTAATACAAACCTTAGAGATGACACACACAAATACAAATAGAGACCACAATAGATCCTTAAAAATTTCTACGTCCATCATAAGTTTGACCAAATTGCCAATTAGAAGGGGCGACATTATCAAATTGCACCATCTTACCGTCACTAGTCTTCACTTGGAATGACAAACTTTGCCCCACTAACATCGTTCCCGTTTGCCAATTCTGACCCCAATTGCGAGCCATTTGTTGCCAACCAGTCTTGGAGCCCTTAATGTTAACATTAGTAACATCGCCAGCACCTCCAACATTGAATAACAACACAAGCGTCCAATAGCGATTTCCTTTGATCTCAAACTTGACACCTCCTTTCTTGGAACAAAAGATTCTGCGATACTTGACAGGAATGATTCCAGCCTTGTAGTTAGCAAGTTTTACAAACATAGGCATAGACAAGTCGAAGTGCTGCTGTGGAGGGTTGCACCAGTTATCGTTTGGTTTGCTGTAATTGGGAGGGCAAAAGTTTGTGGCTGTTATTTTGATGGTGCCAGCATTTGGAATGCACCATTGAGGATCATTGACACACATGATCTCGAAACAAGCTCCACAACTTTCACCATTGTTGAAGAGTGCACTGCTTAGAGCTGCTGTCTCTAGTCCATACCCTTGTTTGAAGAGATCACCATACCCACAAGCTCCCTCTGTCACCATGTCAAACATAAAAAAAAAAAAAAATCAGACATTTTTATATATATTGCAAAAACCACATACAACATGATTGTGCTAAGAGGAATCGATGTCAAAAGAGTCACATAATTAAAATAGTATAACTTTATAATGAATTAAACATAACATAAAATAAAAATATGGACTATTAATATAATACTGAACCAATTATCACTCCAGTAAATAAAACATAATTTCACCTCTATATTAACCATAATTTCAACCTGTTTGACATCCTTAATGTATAATACACTTACGCATGGTCTCTCCTCCAGTCATGTCACCATAAAATGTTGCATGAGCATCATGCCATGCATATTTATCCATTTTAGCACCAGTATGGAGCTGTCTCTCGGCCATGGCCATTGCTACTAGTAATTGTACCATGGAGAGCACAATCCATGCAAAAGAATTCTTGAAACTAGCCATGACAAAATTGCAGATTAAAGAAAGAATGAATGATGAAACAAGATCATATTAGAGGTATTTATAGGTATTATATTGAGATACAAAAGGAAGGTTTGCCTCAGATAATTTCCCTATACTAAATTAAACACATATAGAGTTTTAGGTACTTCAGTTGAGGATCTTCAAAATAAATGAGGAAATTGATACATACAAAGATTTGTTTCTTTTTTATTGCATCCGTTTTAAGTGGCATTGTAATTTTTCTATTGCACTAGGCATATATTGAAGAAGAAAATAAAGTTTTTGCCAAAAGAAGCTGGTAATAAATGAACCAAATGAGGTAAATTTTTTTACAGAGAAGGTTTATGAAACTTTTTTTTTTTTTTTGGCTAGGAACATATGAAATATTTTGAGAGGTAAATGGAGTAGTTCCAATTTGTGGCGTTATCTAAGAAAAACAAGTCATCACAAGTTAGCTGGTGCAAGATAGACTTGCATATTTGATTCAATTATTTAATACCATAAAGTGAGATTTATTTAATTACATATATTACTTCTATATCATTAATAACGGTACATTATGATAGAAAATTTATTAATTGATATTAATTAAGAGCAAATAATATATGGTTTATATATAAACAAGCTTTTATTTCTCATTAGATATAGTACATTCCATGTAATGTGAAACTAGGAATAGTCTACTATAATATGTGCATATATTTGGATTTTCATCATAAAATTAAATTATGTAGAGTCGAAAGTTCATGTCCCCAACAATTGTTGTATCAAAACAAAATAATAATTTCATGATAATGCAAAATTTGAGTTTAAGTTCTCTAATTATTTCATAATAATTTACACATGCAAACTACATATGATTTTGAGACTCAATTTGGGTTTTTTAAGGTATTTTTTGCCTTATACACAAGACTTCGAGGGAATAATAATTACCAACTGTTTGTGCATGGCGATGGACTCACAACATGGATACGTAAAACATTATTTGCATATAAGGGTTAAAATGTCAATAAAATAATTGTTTCTGTTCGACATTGGAGTCGATATGCACAAATTAAAATTCAAGTAAAGCTTACAGAGGAAGCTAAATATACAAGAGCCAAGCCATCCAACCAAGGGCACTCTAGTAACTTCATAATTTTAAATTTACTACCAAATTTAAAGAACAGTAGGTAATTTTGCTGTCCATTCCAATCAAGAGGTATTATCAAAGAGTAATATTTGACATCAAAATTTTTATCAAATTCTATAGTTATATTGTATACATATATAGTATTATTTAAAGCCAAATAATTCCTTTTTGTTGAATTGATTTGAACAATAAGCAATAAAATTTTTTATAATTATGTCAAATTTCAAAAGGACAATAAAAATTCATATTAAATAAGAATTTCGAGCCATATTTTTAAAATTTCAGTTAAAAAATAACTACCAAATTCATAATTTCAAAATATAATCCCTCCAAAAATTCAAATTAATTATCCTCATAAACCAGGCAAGAAAGGAAGAGAAGAAGACAAAGTAGGGGGAAGGCTGAGGACATTATCGTAACTTCACTGGTGACAGTCTTTTTTCGGGTCCCATGGTACCCAATCTCCTTTGCTTCCCCAAAAAACTTGCCAAAAATAATTTTCCCCGCCATTTGCTTCGCTCATTTTTCTCTCTAGGGCTCAAAACTCTCTCTGTCAACTCTCAGCCCTAATTTCCTCTCAATAACCCTTCGATTTCCACATTATTACACATTTGCCACTCCGTCTACATGCTTTTCCTCTGCGAATTGCCAACTCACCGGTTAATTAATCGATGAGCAACTATACCTATCCGAGCGCTTCAGCTTCGGGCTCCGGCTACGGCTCGCCCTCCGCCCACTTCGGAATCGGACTTTCCAACACGATACACTCCGAGGTTGCTCCCTGCTTGCCGTTGCCTTCCCTTCCCGTCTTCTGTGGCGCATCGGATCCCGACCTTCGGTTGGTCGATGAATTCAGTAGTGGAAGTTATGCTAGTCTTAGGTCGTTGAATCGGCCGGAGATTCTCGCGCAATCTAGTCGAATCGCTGATCTGCTCAGAGAGACGGACGTTTCGTACTTGTAAGTGCTGTGAGGTTACTGTAAACTTTTTTTTTTTTATTTTAAGCTATTTTAATTTTTCTATGTTTGAATTGTGTGTTTTTTGGTGTTAAATTGACTTTAACTAGTGATTTCATGTTTTTGAGTTTTTTAATAGCTTAATTATGAGCAAGTCGAAACTTATACGTTTTTAAGAAAATTTTTATGGTCCTGTAAATTTGATTTTATTTCCTTCTGTAGTGTAGATTGTGAAAAGTTTTAGATTTTGATTCTTTTTGAATTGTTCAAAAGCTTTTTCAAATTTGAATTTTAAATTTGTGACAATATTGTTAAGTAAGATTTGAAATTGCAAGTTGCAAGCTTGAATGTAGTTATCAATTTCTTGAAGCAACAAGTGTTTAGAAGTAATAGTTCGACAAAAAATAGATGTACTAGACAACTGTTGAAACAACCAAGTTTATGTTATGTGATTTTTCTGGAAAATGACTTTTAGACCAGTTGTTTTCTTTTTTGTAATGATTTTGTTCTTTTGTTGGTTTGTTTATGCCTGATTTATTTGTAGGCATCTTAGAGATGAGGCAAGTGCAGTTCCTTCTGGCTACGTGGACCCTTTAGAACTTCACGACCAAGTTCTCCGATGTGATGCTGAAGCTTTTGAGTATGTCACCCCTGGTAAACAAAGTATATTCAGTTTCTCTCTTTTTGATTTTTATAAAACTTTCAGAGTCTGGTATTATTGTACATTCTATGCATAGTATAATCTTACTTTTTGGACTGTACCAGATGTAACCCTTTCTCCAATATAAATTACCAAGGGAATTAATTTAACGAAATTGAATTTTATTTTAATATTTCAAATGGAAAATATGTAAATGGACTATGGTTATAAGTCATCTCTCTTGATGAATGATGAATCAACAATTGAAAGTGCTTTTCTAGTCTACTCTTGGTAAACCAATGTTTAGATGTAGAAATAAGAGGATCTACAAAGCCAATTCCAATAGACTTGTCCGAGAGTCCCGTTGGCATGCATCCGCTGGGAATTAAACTTAAGAATTTGCGAATTAAAAGAAATGTTGGCATTAAGTATATACCTTTTCCACTGTGAACGTGGATGATAAGATACCATGATTTTGTGCGGATATATGAGTCTATGGATTTTGAACATAACTAAGGGTACAAATGATTAGCCTCAATCACCCAAAGGCATGTGGAAGTGGTCATTCTAATTGTATTGTTGCCACATGAAGGAAATATTATAATATGGACATGTAATTTATCATATTATGATGAAAAAGGTAGCTAACTGAGATCTTGGGTAAGGGAGATTTCATTTTTCTATGTTTTTAGATGGAGGAAGTGCAAAGTGAGTTGTAATAGGGGTGACTTTTTTCTGGTGGAGAGGTATCCTTCTTTGGAATAGCGAAGACCTGCCTTATTATTTTTTTTTTCTAGTGCTCACAATCCATCATTGAATCTGTTATATCTCTTATAAGAAAAGGTATATTTTCAAGTGAGTGTTGAGGTTCTAATTACAAACAAAGTGATGCTTCATTTTACATTACGTATGCAAGGATCTTCAAATTCTATGTTTGTTCTAGTCTTGTTGCTTAAATTTTTGGCATTATCTGTGTGTCAGCTGCCTCCCTTTTGTGACGTACTTCTATTTACTGTATTATCTTTTCCATGCTTATTGTTTATTGCATTGTTCAAGTTTCTCAGGTCAAATCAAGGCGCAAGTCTCTGGCAATGTAAATTCTCAGAGGAAAGACCGTGAGCCAAGTACACCTGTTACAAGTGGTTTTCAAAGGGATAATAATGGACCTGGTACCATTGGCTTTCAAAGGGATCATATTGGGGCTCCTAATCAGCGGCTCAACCACATTCCTGCAAGTGTACACTTTGATTTTCATGTATTTTCCTGTCAGTAACTGGGTTACGTCTATATCCCTAATGTTGAAGATGACATTGCAGGACATATCCAAATCATCTTCCAAGAAACCAAAAGCCAAAAAGAAAGGTGGTGATGGCACCTCTTCATTTGCTCGACCTGATCCTGCTGAGCTTCAAGGTCAGTCTGCTTGGTTTTTTGTTTTCTTTCTTGTCTTTTTACCTATTTCTCTTCACTCCACTCTTTATATTCACATGAAAATCACAGTTTTGGTATGTTTTCTCTAGATGCCACCATTAACAGCTTCTCTGAGATGTTAGAAGATTTCTGCAGCAGAGCTGCAGTTCCCACTGATGATCAGAATGACACCGAGTGGTTATCTTTACCTGTTGCTGATGTCAGAATGCTTGTAAATGAAATCATGTCTATACGTGCCAAGAAGCTTCTTCATTTGGTTTCAGTAGATATTCTTGTGAGACTATTTCAGGTTCTGGATCATCAAATACATCGAGCAGAAGGTTTGTCAGTTGACGAACAAGATCATGTAAGTTATTGTGATCATGTTTTTGTTAATTGTTCTTGTGGTCTGTGATTTTCATTTCTCTCAAGATAGTTAGCACCACGTCAGCTGTTTTCTATAGTTTTGTTGTCACTTGAATATTGTCAACTACTCAAAACTGATTCAGCATTTTTTTTTTTTTAAAACTAGACATGAGTTGCTTGCTGCCTTTCATGGCGCTTAATGCCTCTCAGAGATTCAGGTCATTTTTATTAGATTAATGTTTTCAAATCTCCTTCACCAAAGCCTTGTTTTGCCGGATAACATAGTTATGTTCACTCCATGCAAGTACTTTTTCATGTTTTTAGTTAATTAAATGTAAAAGTGTTACCTTCTAAATTGCTTATTTTTCTTTAGAAATTTCCATTTACTTTTAGATGTATTAGCTATTTCGTTATTTTTATCACATTGATGGTACAGTATAGTGATCCAACTAACTCAGAAAATTTTATTGCTTTTATTAATAACATTTTATGGTGATAATTTTCAGCCAGATGTAATTTCAATGGTCTTTTGTGCCCTGGAATCCATTCATGCTGCTCTAGCAGTAATGGCTCATGATCAAATGCCAAAACAGCTTTACAAGGAAGAGGTGCATTCTTTATTTATTTTTCCTGTTAGCTTTGGCAGTGCTTTACATATTTACCTGATGATTTACATTTCTCTATGTTGTTGGGATTGTGCCTTGTGTGATTCTGTTTGATTTATGAACCATAATGATGGATTGTATTGTGCCTACAGATCATTGAAAGGATTTTAGAGTTCTCTAGGCATCAGATAACAGATGTCATGTCAGCATTTGATCCAGCATATCGTGCTCTGCATAAAACTAGTGAAAATGGAGCACTTGAAGGTTGGCATTGTGATTTGTCCAGAAAGCTGGGTTTTTCTATTTACGAAGTTCCAATTTATTTTTTGCTTTTATATGTTCTTAAAAGATGATGGTCTCTGCAAATTCATTTGCATGTGTAATCCTTCATTTGATGTTGAAACAACTGTGCTTACTTTACTGCATGTTAGTTTTCGATGCATCCTATTGAGCTACATATCATTTTACTTCCCAGTTGATGAAGATGAAGAGCCTGAAGCAGACTTGGGTCCAGCTAGCAAGAGAAGACGCAGTATTAAGACTGTCAAAGTGAAGAAAACTGCATTCAGCAGGTGTGTGCTTATCGATATGCTGTTCCTCTAACATGGAGTATTTAACTTTTAGGGTATCTCAAGTCAGGTTGTTGCTTATTCTTTATGGTTTTTTCCTTTTAGGGTCTCTGGTGCTATGACTTCTGTATTTCAGAAGCTTTGCACAATTCTTGGTTTACTCAAAGATTTGTTGTCAATAGAGAGATTATCTGATAGTTGCATTCTGCAACTGGTGAAGACAGGCTTTTCAACATTTTTGGTGGATAATATCCATCTCTTGCAGCTGAAGGCGATTGGTTTAATAAGTGGGGTAGAGCTCTTAAATTTATTGTTTCTTCCTTCCTGCTAATTGATGTACACCAACATTCATGCTTAGATAAAGTATATGTCTTTATATTGCAATGCTCTTGATTTAATCTTCAAACATTTTTTTAATGGTGAACAGATATTCTATTCGTACACTCAGCATCGGACTTATGTGATAGATGAAATACTTCTGCTGCTTTGGAAGTTACCATCCTCTAAGCGTGCATTGAGAACATATCACCTACCGGATGAAGAACAGAGGCAGATTCAGATGGTTACTGCATTGCTGATTCACTTGGTTCACAGTAGTGCGGACCTCCCTGAAGCTTTCAGGACAGGATCTAGTGGTAATTCCATATTAGAAGTCTCAATTGATGCTAGTTATCCAATCAAATCTCATGAAGCCGCAACAGAGACATGCTGTCTTTTCTGGACCCGTGTACTTCAGCGCTTTACAAGTGTAAAGACTCAGGATGCCTCTGAGCTGAAAGTGATGATGGAGAATCTTGTCACAGATTTATTGACAACGTTGAACTTACCAGAATATCCGGCTTCGGCTCCTATTCTGGAGGTGAAATTCTTACGAACTTTACGTTCTTTACATTTTGGTCATGTGATGCTGAGGGATTGCCACTTGCAGGTTCTTTGTGTTTTACTGCTTCAGAATGCTGGGCTGAAATCTAAGGATGTCTCAGCACGATCAATGGCCATTGATCTTCTCGGTACAATTGCTGCCAGGTTGAAGCAGGAAGCTGTTCTCTGCAACAAGGACAAATTCTGGATAGTACAGGAATTTTTCAGGGAGGATACTGTCGATCACGAGTCTGCAAAAGATGCATGTTCTGTTTGTTTGGATGGAAGGGTTGAAAGGAAATTGTTTATATGTCAAGGTTGTCAAAAATTATTTCATGCTGATTGCATGGGGCTAAGAGAACATGAAGTACCCAGTCGTGGTTGGTTTTGTCAGTTTTGTCTCTGCAGGAACCAACTTGTAGTACTACAATCATACTGCAAGTCCCAATGCAAGGATGATGGGCAAAGGAGTTACGGTCAGTCAGAAAACAACTCTGAAGCTTCTGATACAATTACAAAACTTGAAATTGTTCAGCAGATGCTCTTGAATTATCTTCAAGATGTTGTTTCTGCTGATGATGTGAATCTCTTTGTTCGTTGGTACGTACACAACAAAGCTCTTTCCTGACTGGGTTTATTTTTACACTGATGTTAAAGGGAAGATCATTTATGTGCAGGTTTTATGTGTGCTTGTGGTACAAAGATGATCCAAAATCTCAACAAAAATCAATGTACTACCTTGCTAGACTGAAATCAAGAGCGATAGTGCGGGATTCTGGAGCCATTTCATCACTGTTGACAAGGGACATGGTTAAGAAGATCACTTTGGCACTTGGACAAAAAAATTCTTTCTCTAGGGGGTTTGATAAGATTCTTCATATGCTTCTGGTGAGTGAAAATATTTGTTTCATGTAATAGGTAACAAAATTATTATTCTTACTAGTTGCTTGCTACATGGTTTTCTGCAGGCTAGTTTAAGGGAGAACTCTCCTGTAATTAGGGCTAAGGCTTTACGTGCAGTAAGTGGTTCCTCCACCCCACCCCACCCACCACCTCCCTCCCTCCTAAAGCTAAACATTTTATTGGAAAGAGTTATGATTTTTCTTGTGGTTTAATGCCATTCATAGTCCTTAAATCCTTTATTTTATATTATGGAGCAGGTTAGTATCATTGTAGAAGCTGATCCGGATGTGTTGCGGGACAAACGTGTACAATTGGCTGTTGAAGGAAGGTTTTGTGACTCTGCAATATCTGTTAGAGAAGCAGCACTGGAGCTTGTTGGCCGGCACATCGCTTCACATCCTGATGTTGGTTTGCAGGTATGTTTAATCAAACTATGTACCTCAACCTAATTGGTTGGAACATACTGATGAGTGCATCTCTTTTCCCTGCAAAATTTTGGATGCTGGTGGCAGTATTTTGAGAAAGTTGCAGAAAGGATAAAAGATACTGGAGTGAGTGTCCGGAAAAGAGCTATCAAAATTATCCGAGACATGTGCACATCAAATACAAACTTCTCTGAATTTACAACTGCTTGCATTGAGATCATTTCTCGTGTTAACGATGATGAATCCAGTATTCAGGTAATATGGAATTAATTACTTAAGCTTGTTGTAGCTAATTAATTTTCACTATGCTCCCTTTTGTGAATTTTTTCTTATGATAATATGGTGGGTTACGATTATATGACTAAAAATATTTTTACTTAAGATGGATAAAACTTCAAACTTTTTAATCAATTCAATAGTTGAGGTTTGATATCAAAAGTAATGTTCTAATATTGTTTTACTATTGCCAACTCATCAGCCTGTTACATAGTTAGATTGAATGAATAATGGTTGAGACTTGGTATCCCATATGTCAAAATTTTTGGTTATAAGAATTGCCCTACAATTATATGGATACTGTTGACGATTTCATTCAACTTTGTAAACTTAGTTGAGCAAATAATTTAGAGCATAAGATGATAATCTTGGCTTCTTGATGACAATATCCGTCATATTTTATATGAAAATGTTTGTTCCCTGAGACTTGTTACTTGTATTTGTTCTTGTCCCATCTACAGGATCTTGTCTGCAAGACATTTTATGAGTTCTGGTTTGAGGAACCTTCTGGATTGCAGACTCAATATTCTGGAGATGGTAGTTCTGTTCCATTGGAGGTGGCTAAGAAGACTGAGCAGATTGTTGAAGTGTTAAGGGGGATGCAAAATCATCAGCTTCTTGTCACTGTCATAAAGCGTAACTTAGCCCTTGACTTCTTTCCACAGTCAGCTAAAGCTGCAGGGATCAACCCCATGTCACTCGCATCCGTACGTAGAAGATGTGAATTAATGTGCAAGCGCTTACTGGAGAGGATATTGCAGGTATTCTGTTAGTTTGTAATGCACTAAATTTGGGGGCTTTGTTGTTTAACTTTGAAAATTGTCTTGACAAAGTTGTACTGGGGTCAGTTTCTTATTGAAACTTGTCTTTGGTCAGGTAGAGGAAACAAATAGTGAGGCAGTTGAGCTGCGTACACTTCCTTATGTGACGGTCTTACATGCATTTTGTGTTGTGGATCCAACACTTTGTTCTCCGGATTCTGACCCCTCCCAATTTGTGATCACTCTACAGCCATATCTTAAGAGTCAGGTTATCTCAAATTTATGTTATTATGATTTTTGCTTATTCTGGCATTATTTCAGTGGAATGATTTTGGTTATGTGAAATTTCTGAATAAGATGTTATTCATACTTTCTTTTGTGCTGAATTGCTGATTTAGTCTTTTATTCGGCATATCATATTGATGGATTATGTATCATTTGAAAGTTGAACTGATTGGAATTCTAATGCCAGTAAGATATGATTATATGTAGTTTGAAGAACTGCTTTTTTCAAAAATCCTTCAGCCTTCCCCTATCAGTTAATTAATAATTGTTTGTTTGTGGAAAGATCTTATATTCTCCATCAACAATATTAGAATATCATCTTTCTCCTGTTTAACTCAAATTCAGAATTTTTATTTGCATACATGTGGTAAAACTCAAAGTATGTAGCGTAAAACTCAAGATATTACTACATATTTCTGAAAAATGATCATGATACATGGTCAGCAGTTAACTATTCATGATCTTTTTGTTATAATTTATTTAACAATTGGTGATTTGGAAAATAAAGTATCTAACTTGTTTTTCTTAAGTCCAACAACATTAGTCTCTTTAGAACATGTTAAAAAAATGTTGACTTGTCGATGATGCTGTTGAATTTTGACATATGGTTGTGAATACACCTTATTAGTAGTTAATGAACATGATGATCAGAAATCTTTGTTTTAAAGATTTTTCTCCGAAGCGTAACATCTTAATAAATCATTTGTAGAAGTAGCATAACTGATTCTGAAATAAAAGTTGGTATGCCCTGAATTGAGTTAAGTGTCAAGAAATGATCTTTTGTTGGTAACTCAAGTGCATATTTTTAATTGCTGGATTGAATAAAATGTATCTAGAAGACATTTATGCCTCAACGACACTGGCACCTTGTAATTGCCATGCAACATTTCCTTGGAAGCTTTGATTTAAAACACTTCTTGATTGCTTAGTAAAGTAGGCTTTAATGAAGAGGACATTTTACTGGAGTTCAAGGTACATATGTTTTTAATTTCACATTGTAGTTCTTTCAAAATTTAATTTCTTGATATTGCCTACATAAGCAACTATATCTGCATTTTCTCAATTGGAAGTAATGCCTATCCCTAATTGACTTTTGCTTTTGTTCAGGTTGATAACCGAGTGGTCGCACAATTTCTGGAGAGTATAATTTTTGTAATTAATGCTGTCCTGCCCCTAATTCGAAAGTTGCCCCACAGTGTAATTGAAGAACTCGAACAAGACTTGAAGAACATGATTGTTCGGCATTCTTTTTTGACAGTTGTTCATGCTAGCATCAAGTAGGTTGAGGTTTTCCTTTTTATGTTTTTTAAAATTATTTTCTTCTTGCACATATTTTTATTGCATTTAAAATTCATATATCTCCTGAATTCATTACTGAACACATATCCTTTACTTAAACACAAAAATCCATAGTTCATTTCTCAACTGTTTTGAAAACAAAACACAAAATTCATAACCAAATATACCTTAATTTTCACTCTGTTTTAATTGCAGTTAGTTGCTAATATTTGGTTTGTTGTCATGCTTCCACTGGATGTTGGGACTATGTTTCATTCCTCTTTTCTTATTTCTGTGGAGAAGTGAATTCGTGGATGTGGAAGTTAACTTTTTGGAATGGGAATTTTAGGGTAGAATAAAGTTATTGTTCAGTTTGGTGCTGTAAAATAGTTCCAACTTACTCGTCTGGGTCAATACTGCAATTCCTTGTTCCAAATTTAAGGGTGTTTGCTTTCTTCCAATATAATTCTGAATTACAATGGTCTTGCTACTGCTGCCTGAAAGAACAAAAAAATGTGCATTCTAACATCACAGCTTTTGTGGTCAAGCGTCAAAATATAATTCATGTATCATGTGCAGTCTACATCTTCTGACTCGGTCCTGATTCCAGTGTAGCTGTAGAAAGATTCTGAGGTCACTGCCTCGCAATTTCAAATTTGTTTGTGCGCACAAATTTTTCTGTATACTTGAAAACCTTTTTAGGTCGTCAAGATTTTAATCTTCCTGAAATAATAACAAGCTCTTTATGTGGACATATATAGTGTGGAATGATGATCCTTTTTTCCCTTTTCTCTGTGTGTGCGTGCGCGCACGTATTTTACTGGCTAGTAGTTGATAAGCTTTTATTCTGACAAATTTGTACTTACTGTTATGTGTTCCACCACTATCAAAAAGTTATTTTATCTCTGGTTTGGAGTTTTATATTGGGCTTTATTGTTTTCTCTTCTCAGGTGCCTGTGCTCTGTGAGTAAAATAGGAGGAAAAGGTTCAAGCGTAATTGAATATCTTATTCTTGTCTTTTTCAAGTATTTGGATGGTCAAAAGCCGGATAACAAACAGGTTAGTTGCTAGCATCAAGTTGGAATATATTTGTCTTATTATTGCTTTTATTCCTGAATGAAATTCTATGACAGAATCAAGGTTAAAGATATTTGTGTATTCAATAGCTTTTAGGGCCTGTGATAACTAATAGCTAGGATGCTAAACATTTTTGGCTGCCGATTCTTTTAATTTATTGTTTTGCACTGAATGCTTGTGGTTATTTGGAAATGTGCGCTAATAGCATTGTTAATATTTTAGTAATAGTCATGTGATGAATTGGTTTCGGAGTAATCGTAAGGGTTGGGTGAGTGGTAAAATGTCTTTGGTCCAATCCAGAGGTCAAGGGTTTAAATCCCCTTGGTGTACCTATTTGGGATATTGAATTCCACCAGTAGGTTAACGATGATGGACATGTTGGGGGATTTCTAGGCATAAGAAGAAATAATTTGTTTTGGTGGATGTGTGTGTTGTGAAACTGTTAATACATTTATGGGAAGAAAATATTTGTTGCTAGAATGAGGGATAGAGCATGATCTATTCTGGAAATGCAGGGTAACAGCTGGGAATTATAGGTCTTCAAAGGCATAGTGTGGTTCAAGACAAAATCTGTTTGTTTGATGCCATGCATGTTGTTGAAGTTTCTTCTTGTTGGAATGCTTAACTTTTATCAAATATTGGCATTTGGTGTACTCTAAGGTAGCTGACTATTTAATAGATCATACTTAAGCTTGCTTTTCTGTCAATTGGCTCTAGAATTTACTAGGTAGCAAGGAGATGTCTTTATAGATGATTCAGATGCATGCATTAGTTTTTGCCTACAAAATTTAATTTTGTTAAAATGGGAGGAATTAAAATTTTTAACATTTCCTAATAAGATGTAGTAAATTTTTAACTTGTGATGTTTACTATGATTAAGACTTGCAGCAAATTTTATGAATGGCTTCTTTCTGATGTAGGACAGCTTTGGTTACTGTCCTACATCACTTTGCTTCCTTGGTCCATTTTACTATGAATAAATCCAAATGTAAAGGCTTTTTTTTCCTCATTATTTTCAGCAAGTGGGGCGTTCTCTTTTCTGTCTTGGATTGCTTATTCGTTATGGCAATTCGTTGCTAAGTACCTCAAACAACAAAAATATTGATGTTGTCAGAAGTCTTAGTTTGTTCAAAAGGTATCTTCAGATGGAGGACTTTGGCGTAAAAGTCAGATCTTTGCAGGTATGCTATTTTGTTCTCTACTTAGGTTTTCTGAATCTTGCTTTTATTTTTAGTTTTACTCATTAGGTTTTGGGATTTTTCTAGGCTTTAGGCTTTGTTTTGATCGCTAGACCTGATTATATGTTGGAAAGGGATGTTGGGAAGATATTAGAGGCAACGTTGGCTCCTTCTTCTCATGTTCGTCTGAAGGTAAAAATATCCAGTCCCTTCTTGATACATTCTTCTCATGTAATATGTTACTAAATTATTTTGCTTTGTAGATGCAAGCATTGCAGAATGTGTATGAGTATCTACTTGATGCAGAAAGTCAAATGGAACCAGATAAAGTCAATAATAATGTAGTTCAGTATACTGTAGAAGATGGTCATAGTGTACCTGTTGCTGCTGGTGCTGGTGATACCAACATCTGTGGAGGTATAGTTCAGTTGTATTGGGATAAGATCTTGGGAAGATGCTTGGACAGTAATGAACAAATTCGCCAGTCTGCTATTAAGGTAGCTTCTTAATTCTATCGAAAGGGAGCCTTATGATCCTGGCCATAAATTTTATTTTATTATTGAACAGTTGATTTAGAAATTAAGTTGACACTGGATCGAAAAGCATGTGTGGAAAATATCGTGACCAAGACCAATTAAACCAATGAGCATTTCGTGAACTTATATCTGATTAACAATTTTATGCTTGAATGCCAATAATTTTTAATTTTTTTCATTTATTGTGTGACTATTTGATCACTCCTGATTTAAAAGCTGAACCAATTTCCTACTTTTGATCTGACTTTCTCAGTTGATTTTTGTGATTGTTGCTGATTATGTTTATATTTCTTGTTATGGTGTTGATGCAGATAGTGGAAGTTGTGCTACGCCAAGGTCTTGTTCATCCTATTACTTGTGTTCCATACTTAATAGCCCTTGAAACAGATCCTCAGGAGGTGAACTCGAAGTTGGCTCATCATTTACTGATGAATATGAATGAAAAGTACTCCCCTCTTGATGCTTTTAGTATTTCTCTGTCCTTTTAACTGGTTAAGCCAGCTAACAAAAGCCTCATTTCAGGTACCCCGCGTTTTTTGAAAGTCGTCTAGGGGATGGCCTTCAGATGTCATTTATTTTTATTCAAACCCTTGGTGGTGGTTCTCCTGAAAGTCTTAACCAAAAATTCCAATCCAAGGCTTCAGGAAACGTGAAGGGGAAATCTGATGGTGGCTCTTTAACTCAAGCAAGGCTTGGAGTTTCTCGAATTTATAAGCTTATTCGTGGAAACCGGAATTCAAGGAACAAATTTATGTCCTCCATTGTTCGGAAATTTGATAATCCAAACTGCAATGATTCAGTTATTCCTTTCTTGATGTGAGTTATTTGATGCCAGTCTTAAATTAATTTATTTCATGTTAGTTGGGAAAATTAGCTTCAAAGATGGTTCTCTTTCACAGGTACTGCACAGAAATCCTTGCTTTACTTCCGTTCACATTACCTGATGAACCCCTTTATTTGGTCTATACTATAAATCGAGTTATACAAGTTAGGGCTGGAGCACTTGAGGCAAACATGAAAGCCTTGAGTACGCATTTGTTACAAAAAGATGCACAGAAAGCACATGAGAATGGAATGGTTGAACAGGAGTCAGCTCAGCCTGTTTTCCCTCATATGACTACAATGGATTTGAATGGGACAATTAAAGAAGAGACAGCTGCTCAACCTATTTTTTATCATATGACATCAATTGATTTGAATGGGACAATTCAACCGGAGCCTATTGATCATACAATCTCACATCATATTCCCCCTATGGAGGCAAGAGTACATGATATGAAGCCAAGTGAATCTTGTACCATCTCTGAAGATGATCTGCAGAAAATCCAGGTATTGCATTTGATAAAGCTCAATTAACAATAGAAATAGAAATAGAAATAAAAATGCAGCCCCACTATTTCATGCCATTGAAAAGGTTGCTTTATCATCATTGAAATGTTTGCTTGAAAGACTTTGCTTACAACATGATTTTCTGGTGTATTTGATGTTGACTTTCTTTGGTGTGCAATGCGATGATGTTTTGTTCTGTTTGGTGTAAGGTTGACTGTATTTCTGCTACTGCACTGCAACTTCTTCTGAAGCTCAAGAGGCACCTAAAAATTGTATATAGCCTGAATGATGCCCGGTGCCAGGTAGAATTCTATAATCCCTGCCTTATCTTCTCAATTGGAGGCCTAGTTTTTTGATATACAACTTTGAAGTAATTACATCTGATGTCCTAAACCAGGCATATTCGCCAAATGAACCCCAAAAACCTGGAGAGGTCCTTTCGAGGCAGAACATTCCCTTTGACATTAGTGATACTCGTGTCAGTTTGCCCACTACTTATCAAGATCTAATACAGAAATATCAGGTAAAGAATTAAAGAAGAGTAATCTTTCACGGCCATGCTTCTTGATCTGTCTGGATATTGTTTCTTACTGCTCTTGTCACTGCTCAGGAATTCAAGAATGCTTTAAAGGACGATACTGTTGACTACTCAGTTTACACAGCAAACATCAAAAGGAAGCGGCCTACACCGAGAAAGGGGATGAAAGCTGGACGATTTACTGGTGATGATGAAGATGATGGCTATGATGAGGATTGGGGAGGTGGGTTTCGGAGGATGAGTAATAATGGAAGGAAAGGTAATAGCTATAGGAGGAGGTAGGCAATGATTGTAGTTGTCAGTACATAACCTGTAGGCTAACATGTGTACATTATAGGAATAGATACAAGATAGGATGGGAGGGAAAAGAATAGAAATTTGGAAACAGAAGAAAAGCACAAAAGGAGTCTGGAACATTTTAGTGGCTCTGGTAGAAAGCAGTGCTTTCTGTAGTTGTTTCCATTTTGTAATTTGCATTTGGGCATTAAGAGTTAAAATGTGCATTCTTTGTTCGAATGAAATTCAACCCCTTTTGTTAGATCAGACTCCCACAGGGTCTAATACTGTAATTTTTGGTCGAAATCTTTCCCCTTTAATGTGATATGAAATCGTCTTGTTGCCCTTTAGCAGTTAAAATGAGTTGATTTAATCTCCGAACAGTGAAATTTTAAGTACTTAAACTAATTGGATCTGATAAATTTCCACTCTATTATCCTCTCATCACGCTAGAATGCTATGAAAAGAACGGTACAAGATGGATATAAGCAAAGAGTGACTCGCCATGTTTACATTTGTTAGGCAAAAAGCATTTATTATTAGCAACGTCTACAAGGAAATGCGAGAATTTGACATAAAAATTGAACTTTCTATCAAGATGGTTCAGTGAGTTAGAATAACGAAGCTCTGACCCTGGCCGTATTATTAACGTCTGACGCTTCATTATTTGGCATTTATCTGCTGGACTGAGTTGCCAAAGGACTGTTTATATATGTTTATCATAGTTATTATGTAAATGGAATGGTCTAATATGACTGGGATTTGTCGATTGCACGACACTTTCCTTAGTTCATCTCAAGAGAGTATCATTTCAGTTTGGTAAATTCACTTGTTCAATTCTATTACACAATCTACAAGGCTGTATGTTATAGAAATCAGACTAGAACCTCTCGAAGTAGAAGAGAAGCAGCGAAACATAAATTCTCATCAAGAAATGTTCCAAGCAGACAACTTCTGTCATGCTCCATCGTCTAGATTTAAATTATAATTCGTTCTCAATAATAAATCATTATAATCGTAATGAATTTTTCCCGACCAAATCTCAAAAGTGTTTATGTAAAAATTGCACGATGACCAGAACAGACTAGAATTTTGAGTATCTATTGAACCCCAGCACAGAGTGGAGCCCCAAAGTTGGAAAGTCTTTGCAGATTATTCACGGTACAATGACAAAAAGAGGCTGCAACAGAAACACAGAAAGACAAGTTTAACAGTTTGCACTATAAAAATTGAGCAAGAGAGGGATGCAGGAAGCAAAGGAGAGAGAGAGTACCATGTCTACACTAACAGGTTTTCCGTCCTCCATTAATATCTCAGTTACAGTTCCAGATTGATCAGCCTGAGAAACCAAAATGATGATTTCAAATGAGTGAAATGAAATATTTACATCACTCTCTTAAATCTTGAAGGAACAAAGTGCTTAGCATAATATTTATCTATTGTTGGGAAGAAAGGAGAAGCAATGGGGTCTAGCAGTCGCCAACATCAATTAACAAACACAAAATATCAGGATTTAGCATTCAAATACTTCCTCATTTTTTATAACAGCCACTAGATAACAAATGTTCTAGCATAATAAGGACGAGGATTCTGCAAGATTCTGGATAAAAATGCACTATACATCCATTTTGAAAATAATTTATAAAATATATATGTGTGTGTGTGTGTGTGTGTGTGTGAGAGGAGGAAAAACTAGAACCACCATATGAAGGGAGACAACAAGAAAATATACATACTTCAATTTCATTCATCAATTTCATGGCCTCGATGATACAAACGACCTGGCCCTTCTGCACCTTATCTCCAACCTGCAAAATCATAATTAATTAGGATTATGGAGGTGAAAATTAAGTAAACAAATAAAAACTTTATTTCCCAAGGAAATAAGTGACACATGATGCAGAACCATAAAATTAGCTCATACTGGTATTTACATATTTCCTCTAATGCTGTTGAAGGATAAGGGTTTAAAGAGCTCACTAGAACAAGCACTTACCTTAACAAAAGGTGGTTCTCCAGGTGCAGGGCTTCGATAAAAGGTTCCAGCCATGGGGCACCTCAGTGGTGGGTGAGATGATTGGGCTGGCTTTGCAGGGGAAGGTGGAGCGGGTGCTGTTGCAGAAGAAGCAGGGCTTGCAGGGGCAGGAGGAGGAAGAGCAGCTGGCGCTGCTGGTGGTGGGGTTGCATACATTACATGGGGAATAGAAGGTGGCATTGAGACAACAGGTGCTGATTGCCGCAAGGCTTCCTTTTTCCTTATTGTGACTTCACAGTCCGACTGCTTCATTTGAAGCTCCACAACATCTCTTGAATCTACAAGTCTGATCATGAAGATAACATCAACTACAAACTAAAATGATACATACTTAATATTAACTCATTGGTATGCATGCATAAAAGGAAGACTCTTCGACGTACTTGACAAGGTCAGTCACTTGTGACATAAAAGCTCTGATTGCTGCCACATCAGGAATAACTTTCTCCGCAGATTCAACTTTTCCTTCCAATGATGCAACTTTGCAGTTGGTGTCAACAATTGGTGAAGAGTTTGAAGGCTTCTCAGCAATAACCTTGGAATTATACAGTTAGGTTTAGCATATGCTGACAATTTTGTCTCATGTAAACACACAAATTTTTTACTTACTGAAAACAACTCACCTCATTAAGCTTCGCATGTGCCTTCCAAAGTGCAGACTGACTACTGCTGGGACACTGCAAAGTCAAACATAACAAACGCTCAGTGATCATATTATCTTGTCGGGAGATTACTGCAGAGAATATAGTCCATAGTTATTACAAAAAGGGCAAGCATATTTATCAAAATCTTTTTACAAGCCACCTGTGAAGAGCAGATTATTTGAGGTTTATACACTGGATTAGAATGAAATTTATAGTCATAGCAATCCTAATCACTAACCATTCTAACAATCGTTTACCATAATAGCTATGTTTAACACTCAACTTTCCACCATACAAAACAAATATAAAGAGCCGTGATTTATCATCACCACAAGGATATCCACCAACTCATATAGTAATCATTTTATAGATGCATCATACCACTAACCAGATTGAGATCAGTCCATCGCACAACACATCCAATCTCTATATAACATTGTTCATGTGATGAAAAAACATTTATCATGCAAATTTTCAAAACCCTTACAGATTGTGACCTCCCATTAAAGAGGCCCAGTATACACACACCGAAAAAAAAAAAAAACCTTTTATCTTTAGATTAAGGGATCAATCAAACACACTTTCAGCTGAGATTGCATAGTAATATATGTCAAATAAGTTAAAGAAGATGCATTAAAAAAAAAAAAGACTAAATACTACTTTCCCCTACTTCTAGCCTTATTATTATACTCTACACAAAAGAGTAACAAAGATGTGAATGCTATGCCACACACGAAGAGGGGTTAGCTTAAACCAAGCAAACCCAGAAAGGCAAATCATTTCAGCAATTTAAACAAACCCAGAAGTGCAGAAAGCCGAAATAACACTCACATTACCTGAAACCCAGAAAACCCAGAAGAACCGAAAGACAAAGACGGGTTGGGACTGGAAGCATTACGAAAGAAGATCACTTGCTTTTGCTGCTGCTGTTGTCGTTGCAGTGTGGATCCAGCGCGACCAGTCACAGAGATCTTAGGACAAGGAACTGAGATAGAAGCCATTTTGTGTTTTTTAGACCCAAAAGAAATGAAAAAGAGAGAGAGAGAGAGAGAGAGAGAGAGAGATTGTTTTGGATCCAAAAAACAGATTTCGAGAAAGACTAAAAGCGTTTTGGTTTGGTTTGGTTTGTGGAGGAGGTGGTGGAGTAGGAGATATGTAGAGGTGGGGGAAAGCAATGTGGCGATGAGAACAAAGAAACGAGGTGGGAAATCTGAGGAAGAAAGAATATTAAAGAAAGAGTTAAGAGAGTGGTGTTGTCGTGTGTTTCGATATCTCCAACGAAGCCATTGACAGTCTTAACTAACTTCAACTACAACAATAACACACTTAGAAAGAGAGAGAGAGAGAGAGAGAGAGATTTCTCATTTCCCTCCAAGACCAAGTGGCCTATGGTATACTTGAGTTAAGTTGTTGCAGGTGGAGGTGGGGTCCTGAAGCCTCCGATCTGGTTGAGTTGTGATAGACCCAAAGGAGTAAGTTTATCACACGACAAATGGGATGCTTAGCTGTAATTGTCTCACACTCCCCGCTGTTAACCTGTTTCTCATAGGAAATTTACAGAACTGACCTCTGTTTTGGGGGCTTTTTGAAAATAGCTTCCTGGCTAATTTCTTTTTTTTTTTTCTGTCATAGCCTCCAAATACGAGAAATGAGACTAATAACCTCCAAGAATTTGAATTTCACTCAACAAGACTTTCAACCCAAAATGCCAAATGCCGAAACCTCTTCCCTATTTGAGTATGTGACATTCCCCTCACTTCCAGAACGCTGCTTGCCTTTGAATCCTTCTTTCTCACCTATCATGGATGATTGATTAAAGTATGATATCTAGGAATATGAGTAATCAATCCACTAGCATCACCTTTCATTCATCGATTCCTCAAAGTCTGAAACCCCAAACTCTAACGAATTAATAGACCATTCGGAGACATATCAATCGATATTTTTTATTTTTTATTTTTATGTAAAAAATGTATGATTGTATGATCATGGATATTGGCATATTGAGCTTTGGTGTGTGTTTCTAGGTTTTATGCTAAAAAAAGAGGATTGTTGAAGGTTGCAAAAAGAGTTCGACGGTTCAACAGGTGAATTAAGAGTCGTGAAATTGTCAAATCCTATGTTGAACACTCGCCTAACTATGTCAAACCATTGTCAAATTTGGGTTTGCCATCCTCGAATAGTATCATCAATTGTCGAGCTAATTATTTAAGGGAATGTCATTTGGAGGCTATGTCATGAAAAATTTTTTGACATAAGATTATTTTTATAGAGGACCCGAAATGGGGGCTAGCCTTGTAAGTTTTCTTCTTATAGGGATGCTATGCTCCATCAGCTCTTTCTCTCCCTTTATTTCTTATTTATTTATTTATTTATGTTTTCTATTATTTCATGCTACATTGCTTAATACATGTCTCTTTTTATTATTTTTGCATTCCATTTACAATTTGAAAATGACAACTATCATATTCAATCTCAACTATTAAAAATACATTAAACTAATAATTCTTAGTTTAAATGTAAATATATGTTAAAAAAAAGGTTATTCAATCAATCCTAGTCCTGGATATAAAAGATTTCAATGCAATTCAATTGTCCATTAAGTTTTTTTTTTTTTTATTTGATGTCTTAAGAAAATCATCTTTCCAAATTAAAATAATGTCAAGCAAGAGACATGTTCTCCACGTACTTTTTAATGAATTACCTCAGAAACCTATCCAAGAGTGGTACACAAATTTATGGTGTTATCGAGAGAAGGAATGTATTCGATGATTTAGGTTGTTCACCCAATAGATAATCATGACCCGTGTCAAAATCGCATATTGATTGACAAAGACAATTCCCCTCCCACCGGCCAATGACCTCAATTTGCGAGAATATAATATGATATAAGTCGCGATGATTGAATCCTTAAGTACCATGAGACAAATTTCTTTCATTTTACACTTTTTATTCCTCTCCAACGACATGTAACAAATTCCAAGTCCATTACTTGCTACGGCCTGAACTTGACACCGTACAAGGCATCTAATTGCATAGAATTGTAGCAGGCACTTGCAATTTAAAAACAAGGGGAGATGATAAAATCTGCAATTTGCAAAATATCGACATAGAGAGGTCCTTCTTGGGCAGTACAGCTCAAAGCTGTCTTCAAAATCAGAGCCAAATCACTGCAGACAGCTTACTTATTTCTGAAAAATTATAAAGTTACAGAACACTTGCCTAAAAAAAATTGATAAAATTAACAGCCCCGAAGCCTCTCCAAGGGCATTGCTTGTGTAAAATGCAACAACAAAAAAATGTTTGCAACCGACCAAGCAAGTAATGATGTAATAACCAGCAGACATGAGATAACCTAGTAACGGTTCCAGTAGGTCCTGCGTCTGAACCAGTTGTAGTCGGGCAAACCCTGAATGGGTCCCATTGCAGCAATTGCAATATCCTGCAATGACAAGAAATTTTACAAACTCACTTTGACATTCCATCTCAAATGAATAAATATTTTAAGAATAAACCCATCTTCAAAAGGAGAATGTGATAAGAGCAAGAAGAGTTTAGCATGTATTCATACCCTGTCATAAATAAATCGGTTTGCTACACGTTTCACAGTGCTTGCATCAACAGCATCAATCCTGGCAAATAATTCAGCAAATGGAATTCTACGACCATATGTAAGTAGCTGCAAGCACAAACGGACCAAGGTAAATCAAAAATAAAAAACAGTTTTAACAGTAGCCTCAAGTGTCCAACGAAATATGATAAAGAACAATGAGATCAACATGACAAGTTCTTTCATTGCGTAGTGTTTCCAACAGTTGCTCCAAAAGCAAATGCAACTAACTAGATAAATTATAAAGTCATCACCAGGTCACAAGCCCTCCCAACTTGTTTACTTAGATGTTTCCCTAAGATGGATGAAAAGTACCTGGCGTCCAATATCTTCGGCTACAGGGCTTGATCCATCAATGTGAAGCATAAGGGATGACTTCAACTGCAACCAGAATAAATTAAATCCTATTACCACTTTCCATAACCCAAAATTTATATTAAAAAATAAACCTCCAAAATTACTCATAGGAGAAGCATTTATCAACCAGGCAACGTGAAATAGTTGAAAGGTCTGACAACCACGTATGCATTGTTATATATAGTAACAAGTAGTCCATTTAAGTAATCGTAAAATACCATTTTCCTAGGATGATGAATCCGTTGGTCAAATTCTTAAAAGATTTCACAGATATAGTTCCGGCCAAAAGCATATATTAGAAATTTGCAATTACTTTCTACAAACTTTATACAATATCCAATGCTAAAATGTAACTATTCGATAATAATATAGAAGGATAAGCTTTTGAGATAACAATAAAAGGCACCCCATGCACCAGAATCAACAAAAAGAGAAAAGGTTCACTACAACATAAGATCCAACAAGATGAACAAGTTATATGCAAAGCACAGAAATGAGCACTCTAGGGGATGCATAAAAGAAACATCATCACCTAACACATCCATGAACAAATCAAACATGTTGCAACTATTCTTTACTCTTTCTAAGACAATTCCCAATCACAGGAACGGCTACCTGATTACGAGCACGAGTGACATCAGCTTCCGAAACTCGGTAAACTAATTTGGTCGTCTCATACATAATGGCATACGCTAAGTCATCTAAGCAATCCGGCTGAAAGCAAACAATAAATTCAATGAATAAAGAATAAAAGGAAGAATATTATTTCTGAGATCAAATTAATTTAGAATCAAAATTGCCTACAATAGATATGATTGACAAGGCTGATGTGAACCTACCAATTAATCAACATATTAGTTGGACTGACAATTAATTAACAAATTAGTATGGACTCTAGTGAACAAAAACTGTGCCACAATAAAATTTATAATCCTCATCCATTCATCGATACATGGTCTTGTAGATGAAAAAAAAAAGATTTTCAACATGAATACATAAGTGTTTACTTCATTGATTTATCATACACAGGAATTACACTTACAATATCCCAACCCAAAATAAAAATTCTTTCTGCAAAGAAGTAAAAAACAAAAGTTGAAATAACAAGAATGCATGAGAGTGATACACATGGTTGAAGACGGAAATAGTTTGATGTTATCTCAACATCTAAGAAAATCAAGGTGTACTCTAATATTACAAGTATTTGCAAGTCAATAATATAAATTTTAAAAAAAAAACACTTTTAAAAATTTTCAACTCCAATAATGTGAAGGTAAGGAAAAATAAAAAATAAAAAAAGATAAGTTACAGACTAAATCCAGTGCACATTACACAATGTCAAAAATAAGAATGCTTTATCAGCACAATGAGTAGGTCAAACTAGACAGTGAGTTCACCTTAGCAACAGCATAAACACCAAATAGACCAGTGTCCTTATAGTTCGTATTAAAGGCCATCATGCTTTCTGCAATTTCATTAATGCCAACTCTCTGTGCCAGCTCAGAGCTGCGAACAAATTGTCAGAGGTAATTAACATATGTGCATATTTGCAAGAGAAATGCGACACTAGTTCACATCTAAAATCAGAACACACATATAACATGCGCAAGGGTAAAAAGAACCCACCCCATGTGCTTTCCACCAACTGCATTTTTATTCCATGAACCCAACATAGCTTGCATAACCATCAGAGCAATGGAATCTGGATCTGTCCAAGATGCTCCATCAAAAGCAACCGCAAATTGCGCCAAAGGAATATCATCATCAAGCATTCTAACCTGATCTTACACATCAATATTCAAGAGGATTATTTTATTGATAAAACATTTCTGTATAAATTGAGATCAAAAAGTATTGAAGTTATATCTCCCTACCTCAGAACCCGTAAAAATTGCTGGTTCTTTTGCAACTAATTGAGAAGCAGTAGTTGGATCGGATGATAACTTAGTGAACAATTTCTTTACTTGCTCCACAACTTCCTCGTGCTTAACAGCTCCAGCGGCGGCAATCACCTTAAACAAAGGTCAAAACAGAAAGGAGTATGACATGCTCATTAGTTCTGCAGACCTCAGGACACATAAATATAAGGAAACTTTATCAGAGTACCATCCTAGGAGCAGTGTAGTGTGTTTGAATATAGTTTTGAAGATGCTCTTTGGTGATTGTCTTGATGTTCTGAGCTGGTCCGAGAATAGTTCTACCCAAAGGAGTGTACTGGAATGCAGTTGAATGCAAATGGTCAAAAATAACTTCCTCGGTTTGCCCCTCGACCTGCAGAATTTAAACAAGAGCATGATTTATCACCCAGATAACAAAAATTAAACATAATAAGTACAGGCAAAGCTATTCACCTTTCCATCCAAAATAAAACAACCAATGATAAGGATGATGTAAACAAAAAAAATTCCAATAACCACCAATTATCCACCAACTAAAAGAGCTTTTATACTGTATTAATATCTAGTGTACTAGGAACCAAATGAAACAACGACAGCCAAATTTGCATCCATGAGAATGCTTCAAATAAGCGAAGTAAGCCCCAAGTAAAATTCAATAATTGTGTCATTCACCAATTTACTTCACACCAGAACATAATAAATAGTCTTTGAAAGACATCCAAGTACAAAACAGGCATAAAAATACCTTTTTACAACCATCAAGCCAAAAAGTATCCAAACCAACAAAGCTCGATAACAAACAATTACACCCCGACATTATCAATTCTCTACAATGTCAATCCAAAGCCTTGATAATACACAGCAAAAATGCAACATCAACAACAGAATAGTTGTATAACTTAGCAACAATTCAACGCCAACGAATGTTACACAAAAAAACCATCAGCAATCAACGCAAAGATTGTACGTTTCACAAACTTCACAGTTAGCACCATCAATATTCATCAAATTAAGCAGAAAAAAAAATGTTTTTTGCCCTAAATTCTCATATTATCTAGTATACCCATCAAACAAAAAAGTCCAAAAAAATTTTTTCGCCAACCTCCTCCATTTCTCTCAAGATAACATCACGCTCGCGGGCGATTCGTGACTGATCGAAAGTGGAGTTCTGCAAAATATCAGCCAAAATATCCAACGCCTTGTTGACATCTTTGTCCAAAACCTTGGCGTAATAAGTCGTCTGCTCCCTGCTGGTGTACGCATTCAAATGCCCTCCCATGTTCTCGATCTCCTCCTCCAGCTCCCTCGCGCTCCGCCGCTCCGTCCCCTTAAAAATCATGTGCTCCAAGAAATGAGCCGTCCCATTCGTGTCGTCCGTCTCAAACCTCGACCCGGCGTCAATCCACACCCCGACCGTCGCCGTCTTTGAGGCGAGGTTGGACTCCGTCGCGACGCGCAATCCGTTGGGTAAAGTTGTGATTTTTGTCTCGGGAGAGGACAGGATGTGGGTGTGGGAAGTAAGGGTCGGGTGAGGGGATCCGTATTTGAGGAAACGCGGGTCCGGGTTCTCGAGGGCTTTGAGTTTGGATTTCACGGATTCAGCTAGACGGTCGTAGATCATGGCAGTGGGAGGCGGCGGCGACGGTGGGGAGGATGGTGGAGAGGTGGCGAGAGGGGACAGAGATGATGAGGATCGGGTGGCATTAAGGATGGCGGAGTTGGCGGTGGGTCTGTGAGACCGGCGAGCTAGGGTTAGGAGGTGCTTAAACGCCATCGTTTTTGACGCTCTGTGATTTGGGTTTGTTTGTTTACACACACACACTCTCGCTCGCTTGATGGTAATAGGGTTTGGTGAGAGTGAGAAATAATGCGTTGATAGAGTTGGTGGTGAAGAGAGAAAAAAAATTGAGTTAAACAAGATGACTTCGTTGCTCTTTAACAACGTCGTTTCTTATTTCCATCAAATTACAACTCCCCGTGCATTTTGCAATTAGTTGTTACCTTACATTTCGTTTCAAGGGTCAGTCCAATCGATTCACATTCAAATAAAATTATTAAAAATAATGGAAAAATAGGTATGTTTCAAATATCCTAATTTTCATTATATATTTTTGTTTATATATCAATAAATAGATTCATGGGTTATGATTGATACGACGAGTTCAATTATTTATGTAATTTAATGGATTAACAATTTGAATGGCTTCAATATAAATATAATACCTCTATTAATCATGTTGAGTATTATAAATAATACTATAATTAATGTCAACCTTAATCAACTAATATTCTATCGCGATAATGGATTGTGTTAACAATTATTTCCTATATCTAAAGCTAATAATTTCTTTTTTTTTTTTGTTTAACAAAAAATAAAGATCTTTTCATGAAATTCTCTTCCAATGCCTAGCTCACCTATCATCCTAATACCAATCAACAGTTGGATTCCACTGAGGAAGAAAGAGATTTTGACAAAGATGAAGTAGGATTTGAAGAAAACTATATGCTAGACATACAACCAATTTTTATAATTGTTTTCATACAACTTAATAGATACCATATTATTAGATGTCATATCATTATTAACATTTTTTATTTATTATAAATATTTTTAATCAAATAATATCATATCGTATTATATAAAGATAGTTGTATGTATAGGATGTATACGTAGTACTATTCAAAACTAAATCACACTCCACAATATTGATTATATGAAAATTAATTTATAAGAGTTTTTAAAATAAAGTTAAAAAAAGGTGGAAAATTTGTCTTAGTAAAGGGTAGGGGTGGCAATTTGGGTCATGACACGCGAACACGACATGAATGCAATACGAACATGATACACGATTAATAAATGGGTCGGATTCATGTTGAGGGGGTTCAACACGCTAACCCATTTAATGACACGAATAGTTAAACATATTTTGTCTATCTTTAATAAGTAAGCTCATTTAATGATATAAATTATTATCTACTTACGACATATATTATATAAAACTGAAAATTTTATATTATAAAATAAATTAATTTACAAATTAATAAATTATAATAATTTTAATAATATTTTATATTAACAATGGTTTATATTATAAAAATAATTTTAATTGATATAAATATATAGAATATAATATATGATGCATAACTAAGTTAAATAATTAAATAAATTATGTGAATTAAATATGACACAATTATAACACGTGGGTAACACGTTTAATAACCGTGTCAGATCCGTGTTTTATGTCTTGACACGAATAATTAAATGGGTGACACGACACGACACGAATTGTCACCCTTAGTAAAGGGTCGACAATGAGAGGTTGTAGCCCAAGTTCATTATCACAAACGGGCCGGATCAATATGTAATAAACACAACAAAGCATAATATTGTTGCTATACCAACGCTGATAAATTGGAAAATAAATCTATATTTACACGATATGGAAATTAGTGTGAGGTTAGCGACCTTGATTTTAAACTCAATTAATTTTATTTTCAAACGAAAATTTTAAAATTTTTGTTATAATAAGCAGAATTTGGGACTCAATTATGTATTTGTTTGGTATTTTTTTTCATTTTTCATTTTCACATTAATTATAGATCCAAAAATAGCTTTCTGCTTTGATATTTTTTATTGTATTATTTTTAATCATGGGTAGATAAAGATGTCTTCCTTTTTTTTTTGGATGAAAAATTACAATCTATAAACTTTTTTTGTTTTAATATTCCGTGACGATTTCATACTATAATATTTCAATCAAATAAATGAATTTTTATTAATTTTTAATAGTTCCTATCAATTCAAACTTATTAATATTAACATAAAATTAAAATAATTAGACTCAAACTTTTAAATATAGTCAATAGAGTTTTTTTTTTAATTCAATTTTCTTACTGTTTTTATATTTTCATAATTCTAATTAAATATTGTTGAAAAAGGTTACCGGGTGGCTTGCGGGTACCCGACCCATGGTATCTTTTGTTCAGCTCTAAAGAAACCCTAATGTTGCCATATATATATAACGCTGATAAATGGTGCAGAAACCCTAGCGGGAAACGCGAGAGAGAGAGAGAGAGAGAGAGAGAGAGCGGTATCTCAAAACCCCATCTGCCGGTAGACAGCTCTCCTGTTCTGTTTTGCATCTTCTTCGACCATGGCTACTGCAAGGACTGTGAAGGACGTCTCTCCCCATGAGTTCGTCAAGGCTTACTCTGCCCATCTCAAGAGATCTGGCAAGGTACATCGCACTGCACAAATTATTATATAGATGAAACCCAGTTTCATTTTCCGAAGAAACCATCTTTGTCGTTTTTATCTTGAGTTGTGTTTCGCGTTAAGTTAGGGTTTGGAAGTGCGAGAGTTTAATGTTATTAGGGTTTAGATTTTACGGAAGCTTCTTCGATTAGTAGACGAAATGCAAAAAAAAGTAAGCTCGGTGTCTTCTGTTACAATGGACGCGTGCTCTCTCTATATGTTAAGTAAAATGGGGTTTGACTGGAATTCATTTGATAATGATTGGTCGAAGTTGGTTTTAGAATGAATGATCTTGTAAGCACGCTATTGAGAGTTCAAAAAATTTAATATTTTGTGGTAGGAGTCATTGTTTATGGTTGTGGTCTTGTATATAAGAGGAAAGTGATCTTTTAGATATGATAACATGGTTGTTGGTGGTGGTTTGTAATGTAAATTTAACCAAATTTCGTATGTAAAATACTGAAATGATTTTGTTGAATGTAAGATAATTAACTATCGAATTGTAAGGCGTTTTATTTTCAGCGTTTATATTTTAGTTAATTGACTGCTAAGAGTACATGAATATTTTAAAAGTATTCTGGTAGATGGCCAGTTAAAATATTATGTTCTAGATTTGTTCATTTTTAATTGATGATTGCTACTTTTATTTATGATTTGCATGCTTTTTGATGAAAAATTATTTATGATATGTTTTGTTTATCCCCTTGTTTGCAACAGATGGAGCTTCCCTCCTGGACTGATATTGTGAAGACAGCTCAATTTAAGGAGCTTGCTCCCTATGACCCTGACTGGTACTATGTTAGAGCTGGTAAGTAACCTGTATAGTTCGAATTGAGTTGTTCTAGAAAAGATTGTTGTTTTCATATCTTCGGTATGTAATCTTGATTGCAGCCTCCATGGCAAGAAAAATCTACTTGAGGGGAGGTCTTGGTGTGGGTGCTTTCAGGAGGATTTATGGTGGTAGCAAAAGGAATGGAAGTCGTCCACCACATTTCTGCAGAAGCAGTGGTGCTATAGCTCGTCACATCCTTCAACAGTTGGAGACCATGAACATTGTTGAGATTGATCCCAAGGGGTAAGTTCTGCATTCCTTCGGCCCTTGTTTTATTTGTTAAAACACGTGTAGTTTTCTCTATTATTTAGATAGATAGTGAATTGAAATATCATAGTCCTTTGTATCTATTTCTTTATGTTGTTACCTCATTCTGCTCTTTTCATATTCATAATCTCCTCAAATTTTACCCTGCCTATCTCTCTCTCCTGCCTACATTCTTTACATGAGGATCATGAGATGTCCTGAACTGATTTTGCTGGTTATTTTTTGGGGTTATCAGCGGAAGGAAAATTACATCCAGTGGCCAACGAGATCTTGACCAAGTTGCTGGGAGGATTGTGGTTGCTCCTTGAAACAGCACATAGATTAAGCTGGGGTACAGCGGGTCAGCCTAATTTCATATATTGCAAGTTTCTGTTAGTTGATGGGAGAGCCGTTGCTGCATTGTTAAGCAATTTTGATTCTAAGTGTAGAGACCTTTTAAGATGATGAAACTTCTGGCTTTTTGACATTTTATTTTTACTATAAATTCCTTCCTGTTTGTCTGGAGGCTTTATGTTTGAAGATATAGGGATATTTCTTCTTTCAATTATGTGGAGTTGGTTTTGTTGATTTCACTCAATATTTGAAAAGCATGAATACTTGCCTCGCATTCTGAACACCCAATCAGCAAGTCTATTCCTGATTTGTTTAAACATATCTAAAACATGTAAGGCATTATATACGGAAGAAAAGGGAAGTTATGCGTTTGTAGGCATAAAAGGGGGGCAAGTAATGCAAATGAAAATTGTGGTCAGAATTTAGAAAATTGAACGAATTCTCCGATCAATTCATCTTAATACTTTTTATGAGACCCTTTTTCCGCAGAAATTACTACTTCTGAAAGCACATAATGTACTCTGAGGCCCTAGTTTGCTTGAGAGACTCAACCAACAACGCGGGTGGATTAGTTCCTTCTAGAGTTAATGTTATATGACTTCAAAATGCAGGTGGATTAGTTCCTTCTAGAGTTAATATTATATGACTTCAAAATGAGAGGAAAAAGATCTAAGAGATTATAAGAACATAATGTACTCTGAAGCCCTAGTTTGCCTGAGAGACTCAACCAACAACGCAGGTGGATTAGTTCCTTCTAGAGTTAATATTACATGACTTCAAAATGCAGGTGGATTAGTTCCTTCTAGAGTTAATATTATATGACTTCAAAATGAGAGGAAAAAGATCTAAGAGATTCTATGTATAGTAAAATCTTCACTTAACATGTTTCCTACTGAGCACAATTTTATAATTTTTTTTTTAAATACTGTAACATGAATTCTTGTTCTCGAGTTGCCAAGATCCAAAAGTCATAATAATCGTGTAGTAGAATAGATAGTTCGTAAAATTAATGATAGATATTACGAAAACAAATCAATAATAAAGAAGGTTCAAAATATGACTAATCAAAATCAAAATAGTAAGGGATGAACACTTGCTCCGAAATCCTAATGAAACACAATAAGATTAACAAAATCCTTGAAAGAAATCATAATGAAACACAATAAGATTAATAGAATTCTTAAAATAGCAAGATCCCTAAAATAATAAATTTTCTTCAGTTTTTAGTGGCGTACAAGCAATACTATGAGGTGAAATAGAGAATAGAACTCGGAGCATATGTATAACATGACAAGGCCTCCTAGTCAACGATGTCTCTCGTATGGGAAGGCCACCACATAAGGGTGTCAATTTGTATGTTACATGTCAACTCGTTTAATTATTTATATCGAGACAAAAAACATGGATACTACGCTGTTATTAAATTTGTCACCCACGTATTATAATTGTGTCATATTTGATTCACATAATTTACTTAATTATATGACCCATTTATGCATAATATAATATATTCTATATATTTATATCAATTAAAATTATTCTTACAATATAAACAATTGTTAATATAAAAAATAATTAAAATCATCCCAATTTACTATTATATAGATTAATTTACTTCATAATATAAAATTTTTAATTTTACAATATATAAGTTATAAGTAAGTAACAATTCATATCAGTAAACGGGTTTATAAGTCAATGATTGACAAAATATGTTTAACTATTTATGTCATTAAGTATATTGAATATTCTCAACGTAAATCTAACACCCTCAACACGAATCCAACTCATTTATTAATCGTGTAAGGATATCATGTCGTGTCAAAAATTGACGCCCTTAACTCCACCACAAGGGGGACCCATGGTTTCCCGAATCTTGCAAGCCAACCTACAAGAAAATCTGTGTCCTTAGTTGATAGTTACTCCTAGGAGGCATTAGAAATGCAATCCCGGACATAGTCACTCTTACGTGGCATGCAAAACCGATTAGGAATAAATGCCTCAATTGCAATATTAATATCCTTTTCCTCCTCTTCACGTGGCATACGAACAACTGATATCGAGTGGTTTACCAAGGGGTTGTTACCTTCAATTTTTATTTATTTATTAAATTAATTTTCCTTAAAAATTTTAAAGAATAATGTATTTTTGAATCATAAAACATCCATGCCCAACATCCCATTAATATTAGTAGTCGTGAATTTGTTCAAAGAGCGAATTAAGTATGGTGTTGGAATCAATTAAGACCGCTTTGCTTTGCATTCACTGTGAGTGGGAGAGAAATTAACCTGAAATAGAAACGGAGAAAACAACAAAAAAACGTGAGCAAAGGGAGACTTTTAAAGTTTAAATTATAAGAGAACTTTGATAGAGTGTTAAAAGTTTAAAAACATGTCATCAGACAGAGTTTTGACAGAGCAATAAAGTTTAAATAAATGTAAGTAGATGGAGTTTTGACGAACAAGAAGGGGTTTGGGATATTCACCTAAACTTGGGGGTTCTTCTGATTTCTTCTTTTTAAGTACAAGTAAGGCCATGATTCCTTTCTTTGTGCTCCCGTTTGAAATTCTGATTAAGAAAAAAAAAAAAAAAGGCGAAATCTCAAAGGGACTTCAAGGATGGATTTCAGAACGAGGATATTGAGGCGAAATTGGCTAAGGACTTTTGAAGAGAACGCTGAAGAAAATTCTTGATCAGGAGGAGTAACTCAAATTTGAATCATAGACTTCTTAGAGCTTTGGCTAATATCAAAATAGTGATAGTTGAAATTGAGGAGACATACAATAAGATGGATACTACGGAGCTTGAATTTGTCCATCTTATTGTATGTCTCCTCAATTTCAACTATCACTATTTTGATATTAGCCAAAGCTCTAAGAAGTCTATGATTCAAATTTGAGTTAACAGGCTTTTGAGTTTATTCACTTCAAGTTGAAATTATAGTCTTTCATGATTTTGTTAGTCAATATAGAACTGAGCACGTTAACGTTGTTCTACTTGTTTGGATGAATGTGCTATTGCTCAAATGTTGTTGGATTTTAATCATTCATGATTTCGTTGGTTGATATAGAAGTATTGGTCGACATTTTTTTTTTACTTTGTTTAAAATGAAATTCATTTATATTTTGTTGCTATTGAGATACTACGAAATTTTATCTTCGTGATTTTGTTAGTAAATATAGAATGATACAGAAACGAAAACAATAACAAAACGCCACAAAGACTAAAAGGTGTGCAACAACTTTAAGAACTACGGTGGTTCATTGAATTCGCTTATGTATTTGCAAGAATTTGGTGAGGCAAACGGTGACATTTCTTTACAAAATATAACCGAGCGGAGAGTGCAAGTTTCGATGATGTGTCGGTGACAGTCAACACCCTGATGCCGCCACGCGTGGGACACGCGTGTGGTGGCGCTTAAAGGCTCGTGACACTCAAAAGTTGTTTTCTTCAACTTAGTTTTTGAAATATTATTTTATTTTGATATATAAATTTGCTAATACAACTTAAAATATATAAAATAATTAATCAATATTAAAAATTGTTTTCCAATAGGTGATGTGTTCATAATTTTTGGATTAATTACAAGTTCCCCTGCGGTATTAATTAAAAAAAGATCATCACTTTGTATCAAATATTACAAATTGTTCCCTCAATAAGAATTCCGACCAACCATCTCAATCTCTATAACGCAATCCCGAACATTCTCACTCTTAAACAGCGTGTGCAACTGATTAGGAATATATGCCTTAATTTCAATCCAAAAATACTCTTCGATATCCTCTTACTTCTCATCACTTGGCATATGAACAACTATTATCCAACGGCCTCTCAAGGGATTCTTTTGAATCATGATTTCAAATTCAAAAGGGGTTCTTTGGAATTGTGATTTCAAATCCAAAAGTTTATGATTACTTGAGGAAATTAGTCTATGTACTTGTTTAACAAGGAAATTAGTCTTTTTTTCATTAGATAAGAATCCCTCGTAATCAACTGTCTGCTATGCATCAGGATAATTTTCATCAGGTTAGAATTCCTTCTTTATTTTATTAAAAAAATCTTAGTTAATAAATTTTAATGATTAAACACCAATCTAATAATTCAAATTTAAAAAGCAAATCTTTCCAAATATAATATAAAAAAATAATAAAACAACAAACATCATAGGTTCTAATATCACTAGCAAACCTTTAAATAAAAAACAAGATAAAAAAGACACAAAAAGATAGGTATTGTTTCTTAAATAAGAAATCTCAATATTCTAACTCATCCCTTGATCGTCATGTTGATACAATTTGAGTCTTCTGTTTGATGCAGATCTTGGGGGGTGTACAACTAATATCATGATGTGAAATTGAACATGGAATCCGAAGTAGATGTACAACATGTGCATGTGCAAATGAAAGATTAGGGCTCCAAATCAGCCACTTCCATCTCATGGGTGGGCAATCCTCCCCACCCATTGTTGCTTAGAAATTGCAAGTTGTCTTGCAAGAATATCTCTATCTTTTCTTAACATATCATTGTAGGCATTAGAAATAAAATCCTGAATACGAATATCCTAATCTGGGACGTGGTTGTGATTATGAAAAAATGTTTCAATTTCAATACTAATATCATCTTCCTCCTCACTTGGAGTATGTGCTGAGTGTTATGTAGAGGAATATTGAGGGGTTCTTTGCAATCTTGATTTCATGTGTTAGTACAACTGATAGTGGGATACAACATCGTTGCAGTCTGAAAATAGGCATGGACATGAACGTCGGACATGGGGCAATATTTGTCATGATCTTCTTCATCTTCTTCTCGTAGTTCTTGTGAGATTATTTCTGTTTCCAAGCCTCTCTCAATGTACTTAGGCTGGATTGAACCAATAGAGGAACAGCAGAAGGCACACTTAGTCTCAGTTTCTCAAAGCAGATACAAAAGGCTATATGCCCGTAGTTGCAGTAAATTACCAAATCAAAACATTACCAAATCAAAACATTACGTTAAGATATTAGACTAAATATAAATTGATCATAAATGAAGTTTTATAAGGGCATTTAAGAGAATTAGAGAAGTAATAAATAATGTAAACATTTGTATTCAAATAAAAGTTAAAATTTCTATTTTTCCCGTTAAAATAAAAGTGTTTTAGATTTAGTCTTAAGTTTAAAAAACAAACATCATAAAAATATATGAAGTTTGAGGATAAGTTAAATTTAGACTTTAAACTAAAAAATAAAGGATTTTGAGTAGGATCTGTAAACTACTGTTAGGCTGTTAGGTACATACATAGTAATTACAAAAAAATTAGACCATAGAAGTCTGTATCAAGAGAGCATATATAATATACCAAGAGGTATCAATAAGAGTTAATACTTATGAATAATCATAGACACATCCATTCACCTTTGCAAATAACCACAATTAACCAAGTGGTGGTCACTGTAGTTATTTGCAATAACTCCTTCGTATGTCTTTTGTTGAAGAGACACATCTCTCTATGTGACATGATACACTGTATTTATGGTGAATCCCACCACATAGAACCCTGCATATCACCTATATATATTAGATCATATATACTAACAAAAAACAATCAGTCTTTTCCTTATTAGATAAGAATTTCCCCGTCATCAAGAAAATAATTTTTTTTTCTTCTATTTGATTTAGTTTCATTCTTGTATTTATTCCTCCTACCAATTTTAATAAACCCAACATGGTTCTATTCACCACTTGAGTGTTTGCTATGCATCATGATAATTTTCATTGGGCTAGAATTCCTTATTTATTATTATTTTAAATATTAGTTAATAAATTTCAATGATTAAATATCAATCTAATAATCTAAAACTTTTTAAAAAATATATTTACAAATATATTTAAAAAATAATAATGAAATAACAAACATTATACTTTTTTTCTTTTCAACCAAGATTAGATATGGCAAAGGGTAGAGTGGGTTAGGGTATGACATTATCCATGCCTTACTGTTATTAAAAAATTGATACACATATCCTTCTAGCATCTTAAATTTCATATCCATACTCTACTCTTATTCATTAATGAAAAACCATATCCTACGCATTTATAAAAATGTACCCATAGGGTCCAATAAAAAAATAATACTAATAATTTGATTACATTAAATATAGTTCAAACATGACTCAAAACCCTAACTAACCAAAAAAAAAAAAACACTTAACTAACAAAAGCTTTCATGATCTTCTTCTTGTAATTTATCCCAAAAAACAATTAACCAAAAAAATAAAAATAAAAGGACCATAACAAAAATGTAATGCTAAAACCCGTCAAGATTTTCTTCTTGAAATCATCAAATCATGATTTTGACTCCAACTCGATAACTTCTAAACCATCAAATGATGAAATAACAATTAAATTTAATATTAAATGTATTTTAAGTTATGTTAAAATAATATAGTTTTATGCTTTAGGTATTAAACTTTTTATACTTTATTTAATTAATATTAATAATTTATTTAATTGGGTATTTAAAGGTTATGAAGGGAATGGATAGGGTTCAGAATCGTACCCTTATCCTACTCATATACTTTAGAGTTTAATTTTTTATACCGTTATTCTACTCAACTTTATAAAAGTGATATCCATATCCTCCTTATTGGCGTATAGGTATACGGGTAAGTCAATATGTGGATAAAATTATTGTCCCTAACCAAGATGCAGTACAACATTTTATGTTCTAACATTGCTAACAAACCTTTAAATAACAAACATTGAGAAAAAAAATAAAAAGATAGGTATTGTTTCTTAGATTAACAAAGAGTTAAAAAAAAAAAACCATAAGATGTGTGGTATAATATTAAAAAAAAAACCATAAGATGTGTGGTATAATATTATAATACACAATGAAATTTTTCCATGGGTTAATTTTGTAATTTTCCAATTCATAAATATTGTTTTTCGGGTTTTTACTTGCAGCCCGAGGACAGATCTCTCCCAAGCTTGAGCCCCGGCATTTGTAAACCCATTTTGTTTGGCTTTGGATAAATTGGCTCACTCCACTTGACATCAAGCCCCCGATTTTTTTTTTTTAATAATTTTGATTTTTGAGTTAACTTTGAAACCCTTTAGAAGAAGAAGGAAAAAAATAGGCATTGATTTCTTGTTATATCTCCTGCTAAGAGGGCGGTGAAACTAATTGCTGACGACTGATTGTCTTCAAAGTAATGGGTAAAGTTGTTAAAATTTATGATATTTTCTCTTTTCAGTTAATGAAAACTGAGACAAACAAACCCATCTTTAATTCTTTTGAAATCATTTTTATGTGAAAATTGATGGTGGCAGAGGAAGGAAAAGAAAAGGAGCGAGTGGAATTGGAGGAAGTGAAGGAAGGAGTAGCATCAATAGCTTTACTTCCATGTGGGTCCATTTCTGGCCACTTCATCCATCTCCCCCACTCTATCTGCTATGGCATTCACGGCACTGGTACTCTCCCTCTCTTCTCCATATACATGTTTGTGTGTGTGTGTGTGTGTTTTTTTTTTTTAATTTTTTTTTAATTTTTGAATGCAATTTTAATCTTTGGGCTGAAAATTTTAAATTATCTGAACCTTCTTTAATATGGGTACTTGTTAACATAATCCTTGGTGAGGTTTGGAGTTTTGAGATTGTGACTTAACTTTACCTTCACTTGGGGTTAGGGAAAATATTGCATAATTTGCACACATTTGCTTGCAACGTATTGTTAAGCAAACTGTTCACTATTGGAAATTTATGAAATTGTTCGTCTATTGGTTATCATGAGTCAAGTTTATTTTAGAAGCTCTTTTGATTAAAGTATTTCCATGTTTTTTTTCTGTTGTTACCTTTCCTGTCTCATGTTTTTAGAGTTATCCTGTGAAAGGGAATGCAGTAGAGGGGAGGATTACCGGTTGATCAAGCTCACAGTCATAGACTACAATGTACATGCTATGCCTCTATTTTTTTAAAATTTTGTTACTATTAGTGTTGTGTTTATTTGCTTTCTTTGAGTATTGAATTTGTACTTTCTACCTTATGTGTTAATAACAGAGAAAGAAAGAACGAGCTGTTGTAGTAGAGTGTAGAGGCCATGATGCTGCTCGGTTCCACAATATTGATCATGCCCATGGGTAAGCTATCTTGGAATGACCTTGCCTGGTTCTCATAGTGATTTTATTGAGAAGTTGTGTGCTTTCTATTTCATCCATCTGCAATATTTTACACTCTTGTTCGTTTGTTGGTGCACTTGTTTGAGGCGATCATCTTTAGATCTCAAAATTAGTGCAGTATGCTTGCATATTTGAAAAGATGGTGGAATTGGATGAATTTTGAAAGAAACCGCAATATAAACTTCTTTGATTCTCTGTTCAAGTCTATTTTGCCCCTAATGATTCATTTTGTATGACAGTTGGGAGAATGATGTTGTAGGTTTGGTTGAACAAAAGCATGGGAAGAACAAGATTTCGGTTTCTTTTGAATGTGAGACGCTGAAGGCTGATAAAGCAGCAGAAGATCATATCAGGCAGTTCATGCCCAAGTTAGCTGGGATGGATGCTGTTGGTATTTATGCAGTCCTTTCTCACGTTTGTATGACTCAGATGATAAAAGTTTCTGATGATTAAGCAACAACCTTTCTCCACTATTCCTGAGATAGTTATTTCTTATAATTTTCTGAAAAAAAAGGCATGTTTATATCATTATATTTTTTGTTGTTTGGGTGATCTAATTTTCCAGTTATTCTCCTCCAGAACGTCTGCTAGTAGTAACAAACCTATAACTTTGATTGAATCAGGATCGGTTTGAGAAAAGAATTGGAGAAGAAATATATCTTTAAAGTGACAAGAATGAGTTTAATAGGCTTATCATTTGGTATTTGTTGGTTTTTTTTTTTGGTCAATATGAGATGTTTAATTCCTCACTGAGGTTTGGAAATGTGCAGTTAATATTGGAAAGATGCGCATATCAGGGCTGGACTTTGAAGCTGATGAAGACCTTTAATTTTAGGCAGAATGTACAGTTAAAGTGACCGATACTTATGCTTACATGATTTTATTTTAGATGCTAGAGTCCCTGGACCACTCTATGTACTTAAATACTAATTGTAGCATTATTCTCTATAAGATTCTTGAATTCAATTTCAAAGTATCTATATTAACTATTTCAGTTCCAAGAACAAAATGGGGATCAAACTTTTTAACATATTAAAGGAGACATATGTCATGTAAGCTTTGCTATTCCAAGCACATTATTAACCAAAAAGGAGCTTTTTTTGTTCTAGCCATGTTTAATTATCACTAACCAAAAAATACAAAGAAAAAGATCGAAGAACAAGTCAATTACCCAAGTCACTTGTTTTAAAAAAGGAGCAATACATCTATAGAATTTAATTCCACAAACAGGTCCCATAACAATAGATCTCTTCTGCCTCATGGGTTGTGTTAACAAAGGCTCCCATTACGATTTAGAGGTGATAGATTATTTGTCTCTCAGCTTCTCTGATACTTGATGGTAAGTGTGCTGATGCACGGATGTGCTACCGAATTCAAAGCAAACCCGCTGCCTTTAAAGCCCCCTTAAAGTCATCAACACTGTTCCAGGATGGTACCTCAGTTACTTGAGAACCAAAGTGCTGGGCAAGGATGGTACCTCAGTTACTTGAGAACCAAAGTGCTGGGCAATCTTTTGCATGAGGATATGATCCCCATCAGTCATCAGCAAATTGAACACAGCTCCTTTGCGGCCAAATCGTCCTGCCCGGCCAATTCTATGCAGGTAGACCTCATAGTCAGGCTCTAAATGATTTTCATGATTTACCGGAAGATCATAGTTTATAACAAGATTAACCAGTTGCTGGTCGAAACCTCGGGCAAGAAGATCAGTTGATATGAGCACTTGTGTTAAACCGTCTTTGAACTCTTTAACTATCTTGTCTCGGTCTTCTTGTTTGAGAGCGCCCTGAATTGTAGTAACTTCATAGCCAAGTTCAACAAGAGACTTATGCAATGTGCTTGCACTATGCCTGGTGCGTACAAATATAATAGTCTGCCCCAAATTTTCCCCCAATTCTAAAATTCTGTCCTTAATTACCTGAACTTTGGCAAGTTCATCGGGACAGTTCACTTTGTACTGCTTCACAGATTCTAACGACAATTCTTCCTTCTTCAAAAAGAGTTGATTGTAATCCTTAATGGTTCTTGTCACAAAATCCTTGACAGTATCGTTAAAAGTGGCTGAAAATAGAAGAACCTGGCAGTGAGCACTGCTTTTTTCAATGTCCTTCAAAATCTTCGATGAGTCATCTTTGAAGCCACACGCATCAAGCATGTGATCAGCTTCATCGAAAACAAGAATCTTCATAAAACTAAAACTTAATTTCTTTGCTGAAATCCATCTCTTGATTGTACCAGGAGTCCCAATTATTATTTGGGCGGTAATCGGTGGCCTCTTCGAAATTGGAATGGAGTTGGAGGAATCCGTTGGCACAGCACATTCTGAATTCACACTTGTATGTCTCCCCATCTTCCGCAGAACTTCCAAATTCTGAATAGCCAATTCTCTTGTAGGACAAATGCAGAGCGCTTGAGGAGCCTTGAGGTTTGGATCAACACGACTCAACATCCCAAGCATAAAACAAGTAGTCTTTCCAGAGCCATTGTGCGCCTGAGCTATCAAATTTTTGTAAGGCGGGGTCAAGATCATTGGCAAACATAAAGCTTGAATCTTACTAGGCTTCTCGAATTTCATATCTACATGTAAGCCTTTTAACAACTCGGGTAACAGCTTCAAATCTTCAAAATTACTTGCTGATGTGTAAGGCATCTCATCATCCCTTGTAACCTCTTCTTCCGAGACAGAAACTCCAACGCTAGCCATGGATGTATTGATAAATATATCTTCGCAATTGAGCCGAGGATGGAGCGGCTTTGAAACTGCTAAACCAACTTACTTAGAATAACATAACCTCACTTGTGCCCTTCTTTTTATAGGCCACAGATACACACACCTTGCCTTCTTTGACAAGGATTATATCGTATTCATTTCCTTATCCTTGTTAGATCAGAATTCCAATCCCTCTTATCTTAATTTTAATATTTCTAATTAATTTTTTCTCATTCCTGCTTATATCCGTTTCAGGAAAACTGACCCTTATCTAATTTGGAAATCCCCTTGTTTATTTGGGTATTTTCCCCCACTCGTCCGGTATGCTAATTAAAGTCAAGCGACATCGTTTTTTTTTCCTTTTATAATTTTTATCTGGTTGAAATTCTTAATTTTCCAAATTAAACAAAAAAAAAATTGAATTGATAGCTTCCAATATTTTAAAAAATGGTGGGACTATCTCCACGCATAATAGTATTCTGAACACCCAAATATTCTCCACATACCTTAATTAAAAATTAAAATCATTTAATTACACTGAACACCTTTTGTAATGCTATAAATAACCTTGAATTAATTATTATAACTTTATCAATCTATGAAAAACCCATAGCATCTGCCTTGATTTTCTTCCCATTCTACTGCCTACGTTAGAATATTCCTAAAAATCCTAAAAGATACTAGATAATGATAAAAATTCAATCAGGAGAGTTCTAATTGAATTAAGAAATAAAAGGAGGATCTTACTCCATAAAAAGAAGAGTAATCATAGTAGAGTTTTAAAGACCAAGTAAAATAAAGTGATTAAAATTCCTCATGGAACTGTTAGTGTGAGTGAGAAAGCTTGGTAAAAAAATGTTGTATTAAGGATTTTTGGGAAAAGCTATTGAATGTGAGTTCAAAGTCTACAGCTCATCTGATTGTGAAGTTTTCTACGTAAAAATCCATGTATTATTATTACTTATTATTTTTATTTCTCTATCATTTCGACTTGGTTTCACAACAATGTACACATATGATCTTTTATTTCTTTTGACATATTAATGATCATACTTCAATTTTTTCGATAAAAATTTCATCTTTCGCTCAGGAAATTATTTGTGGTCGACAAACTGTATAAACTATCAAGAAACTTAACATGTGATCTTGCCGTGGAACAGTGATTATTTGCCTAGAAAACCATGATATTGAGTAAAGTTGCCATGAAACTGGAAAGCATTGCTTCTGCTCCGTAATGATCTTGCCATCTAAAGTAGTTCTATAATTGCCTAGTAAACCAGGCAGTGTGACTGCAGCGAGCTCAAAATATCACAATAGCTAATTTTAGCAGTTAATTCAATTAAAGTTGGGAAGTGTTAAACTGGGTAGTGAATGGATTTTGATTAAAGTAATTAAAATTTAAGGGAAGGTTTCAGTCTTTAAAGAAGATTAATAGATTATATATGTTAAACAGGTGTAGATTGAATTGGTAAATAGGATAATGTTATTTTATTTATTTTTTAATTGTCCTATGGTAATTTAAATGTGGGAAGATTTAGTAATAAATTTTATTTTAATAGAAGAAGTGTTTCAAGTAATAATTTGGGAGCCGGATACTCGGACCCGTCGGGTACAATTGCCATTCCTAGTAACATGACGTAGGAAAAATAACAATTTATTGCCTTAACAATTGGTTTCATTTCATTTCGAGTAAGAAAGCATATCAAAAAAACCTGAAATAAAAATGAAAAACATATACTTCGTTGCTCATTAGCTGTAGATAGACCATCCACTTCCCAGTCAACTTTAAGTTTCTATTAACATTTTTCATTGCTATCCTAATCTTCTTAGGAGGCCGCAATTTGGTGCTTATTACCCATGGATGTCTATTTTGGACCTATAATAATTGTTTCGAAGCTTTTGGAATGTTCTACAATATGATATACCCCTATGCCGTAAAAGGCCTCCGCACACCTCTCACACAGCCTCGGAAGTGTCCAATTTGCATTTTAAGTTTTGATTGTTTCAATTTAGGAAATTTCGGTTTTTTTTTTTTGCTTTGAGTTTCTTACTGATTTAGAGGTGCATTAAATGCTTAAATGCCTTCAATTCATTTTAGACTTGCTTATTTTGCATACCTTGAGTCCAATTTAGGAATTTCAGTCCAATTTTATTTTCTAAAAAGGGTGTTGTTACATATTTAAACGTCAATATTTCTCTTTTCAAACCCTTATTTTAAAATAAAAATTTACTTAAGAGTGGGGCTATTTATACCAAGAAAATAACCTAAACACCCGTGTCTTCAAAATAAAGCTTATTACTAAGATACCCATTTAGTAATTTATGTTTAAGGATAAATGTTAACCATCATTTTCAATCTATCTCTGTTCTAAGGGAAACGTTAAATTATTATTATTACTTTTTTTGGTTAACAAAATGGTGCAACATCCATCACAAATATAAATTGTCCTTCATTTAAGTGATATTATAAAGAAAAATATATGATAAATCCACTAATCATATAAAAGACCTTTGATTTACTTTTGTGTGTACTCGATGTAACTATCAATTAAGTTTAAAATGTTGAGTTTTGGTCCAATAGTTGTGGTATTTGTATTATGACTCAAAAGTTTGTAATTCACTTTGAAGATAATGGAAGGTTTCTTCAACGGCGCCCAAGGACGTATGTAACAATACCGAACCTCGTTAAATCTTGATGTTCTTTTTATTTTGCATTGTTAGTTGATTGGTTGCCTCTTTAGTTGCTATTATATTCAATTATCTGGTATAGTTTGTGGTTGTACATTTGATTATTTTGTTGGTATCTTCCGCGTTGCGCAACATAAAGAGCAATCAAGATAGTCGTAGAAACATTTTTACTTCAAGGAATGATAGCTCTTTTTTTTTTTTAATACAAAAATTTAAGAAAAACCAGGTATGAAGTAATAAATAACTAGCAGAGTAGCGGGAGGTTTTAGAGTGTTCTGAATGCAAAAATCAAATAATAGTTAGCATGGCGTTAGACAGTACAAAACTAAAATATTCAAAGGCTTGCAATGGAAGCTGTGGAAAAATGAGACCTCCCCTTTTGCTTTAGGAGTAGAAAACACTCTGCATATCTAATGAAACATATGGAATGTTATTGAATAATATGACAACTATGTGATTCTTGGAAAATTTTGTTGTTGAAGAAGGAAGTCATGTACATTATAATTGGTTTTGAAGGGTATCATTTGGTATTAAAAATGGTTGTAGAGCAATAATTTGTTCTTCAAAATTAATCCATAGGTATTCTGTCTCTTTTGGTGAAAACTTAAAAATTTTCGTCCTTCGTTGTCTCCTAAGTCATGGAATTGGGGCATCCAACTGACCCTTCAATTAGGGTTTAACCGAGGCAAGCATAAATAGTCTGATTCGATAAGAGAGTCTAGATTATTTAAACAAATAAAAAAAAGATTACTTTTATGGTGTAAATAATTTCACACTAAAAATTTATTATATACCAATAAATTGTTTTTAGTATTTAATAAAAACTGGATGAACCAGTTGGTGGGGATCCTCTTGTTTCAGCATTTAAATGGACATGTACCACTTAACAAACAGACTGATTATTGAAGAACATAATAATCAAACAAGCTTGTTGTGCCAAGATTTTGCCTGAAAATCATGTTAAGTTTTCCCTTTTGGAGTATCTGGTTATTTGGAGACAACCACCATCACTCTTTTCTTTCCTTGGCAGAACATTGATATAATGGCATGATTATGAAAGTTCTTAAACTTAAGTATATTATTCAAAGTTCACAATATCATCACACAGAAAGGATCGAAACGAAATTTATGTATTCTTTCTTGTTATTGAAGCTTATCTTTGCTTTTTGACAACAATACCTTATTTGCGAATATGCTTTAGCTTTTAGAATTAGAAGCCAAAGTATAGAATAGAAGTGACATTAATTACTTTGTAAAATTGGGATTCGTCAAACCCGTCTACCACATGCATTCAAGTTACAGGTTTATCTTATAAGATAAATAAATAAATATCTAAAGCTGAAATTGACTAGCCAATGGAGAGTCGCCACCCATTCAGAACAAAAACCCATCAAGAAAAAAAAATCGTAAAAAATTGAGGTGTTGACACGTGGAATAATGTTAGGGTTTTAGAATATTCCTCTGGACATTGCGCATTTACTTTTCACCAAGCTCCGCCACGACAAACAGTTACAACTGTGGGCGACACCTCATCATTTCACTGTTATTTATCCAAACTGACCGGCCAATCATGTCATTGACAGATAAGACAAAGCAGGTCCCACTTTGCCGTCTTTGCAGTCGCCACGTAATCATTTACGTGTTACACAGTCCACGTGACGTGCAATCATTTGTCGTTTTTGTGAATTTTAAAAACAGCGCTGTCAGCTTATCTCGTCCAACAATATTTAACATTTTTTTCTTCTTCTATATGGAACCCGAAGCTCTTCTTCCTCTCACAGTCAATGCACATTTCTCTCCATTTCTTCACTTTCTTTATCTCTGAATGTAAATTTTTTTATTGAAAAAATTACCCTTTATGAATTGGAATTTCTGGCTCTTCCTTGCATGTAAGTTGCGTTTATATTATTTGTTTTCAAAAAGTTGCTTTGATATTTACGGTCATGCAAAACCCTAATCTGGGTTTATTTTGTTCGGCACAGAAATGAGATTTCTGGGTTTGTAAAGTCTGTGCATGCAAAGGGCTTCTTGAGCTGAGGTGAGAAGTAGGGTCTTTGATTCCATGTTAATTACGATCTAGTTCAGTTTCAACTTCTTGCTCTCTGTTTTGGTTGATTTTGATGTGGGTTAAGTAGTTGTAAATTGATGTGTTTTAATTTTGATTTTGTCGTATCTGGTGGAGAAATGAAGGGTGTTGTCTCTGGATTAGTTGATTGTTTGAGTTTGTTGTGGATTATTTGAAAATACTTTGAATTTTGTTCTAATTGGTCTTCTGGATCTGCAATATTGGCTGTGAATCACATGCATTGCTACTTTTGTGCAAAAGTTCACAAATCGTTATATGGGTGCTGGTTCTGAAAAGGCTAGGCAATTGGTAGAAATAGTTCGGTGTTACAAGTTTGAGTCGGATTTAAACTCTAACTGAAACTTAGGAGTCATTTGTTACAGTATGGGGACTACTGAAGACAGTACAAGTTAGAGTCAGCTACTCTGAACACTTAGCTCTAAAACTTTTTGCAATTTATATAACTGAGTCAGTCAACTGGATCAGCATTTTGTCTAGTTCAACCTGGCTCTTTTGGTTTTCATCTAAAGGTGATTGCTTAGCTGGTACATTTCATTTTCGGTGTTCTTTTGGATGTTAAGGTATTATAAGTATACTAACTATTTTTCTTTTTGGGCTGATGATTTTTCATAGATGATGTGAGAAATCATTTTAAAAAGCAATGAGATAACAACCAGAAGAATTTTTGAAAGTATAACGTGAAGCATACCATTCTGCTTGATTGCTTTTGATAATGGCAAAATTTCTCTTCTCTGTTTAACTTTAGCAAAGGACAAGGAAAAACTGCGCTCTGCTTTTGTTTCATTTTCAATCCTAACATACATGAGATATTTTTCAAAAAATTTAAGATTAATGAATCTGTACCCTTAAGATTGCAATCCGTTTGGTGTCTTGCAAAGGGTTTCCCACTAGTGTTGCATATGCTATGGAGCCTTGGTTCCTTTTACTTTTAATTGAACATATACACATACATACATACGTAAATATATATATGTTTCAAATGTTATTTGGAGGCAGAGGAAAGAGTGAGCATGAGATCCCACACTTTACGATCACTCAGTCGAGTATGTATTTGTCTTTCTAAATTTTCTGAGCTACCATGTCAGTTAAGCCATGGGAATGCAGTTTATGTGTAAATGGCTTGTTTTGAGGAATTAATCATAAAATGTTTTTGATGTATGGCCAAGACTTGTAAACTAAGTTGTGTGTGTACATCGACAATTTTTTTAAAATTATATTATTTTCTCTTTGTTCTTACTAGGTTGATAGTGGACAGAATGATAATAGCCAAGCAGTATCGTTGCATACATTCAGCAAGCTGTCAATGCACAAAAGGACATCTAAGTGAAGATGTGATTTTCCTAGTATTTCAACAAATGAACTGGAACCCAAAGCTTATTGCCACTCTGTCCTGTGTATGCAAATGGTTTGATGATTTTGCCAAACGCATGTTATGGAAGGAGTTTTGCCGAGCAAGGGCTCCAAAGATGATGATTGATCTGCAATCTAGTGGGAGTCACAGTGTTGATGGGAATTGGAGGGCACTTGGGAAGCTGCTTATTTATTGTTCAGGATGTAGCAGTGGTGGCCTGTTCAGTAGCATTCAGATCCCTGGGCACTTTGTTTACAGGACTCGGTTTTCCAGGACATCCGGAAAGAGCTTTCTTCTGCCACAATGCAGAACAGATGTCTTGTACGTCTCTGATCCGTGTGAGCATCTTGACCAAGGGGAGGAAGGGGATGTTGGATTCTTCCGCGGAATTTTTAAATCGTTTGCAACGTCAAAGGTTCGACGAATGCTGATTCGAAAAGGGGCCCAGTTTCATCCAACAGAAGTGTGCCCTTATTGCAAGGCAAAGTTGTGGAGCATGCTGGAAGCCAAAATGATACCACAGAGTGCCAGCTGTAGGTTGGGTGCTTATGAGGACTGTATTGATTATTATGTGTGCCTCAATGGCCATATGCTTGGTAATTGCACCCTCTTACCTTTATCTGATTCGGAAGAGGCATCTGAGGAGTGAGAGTTGAAATAGATTCCAGGTAACAACCATCTCTCTATATCCTGTGAGTAGAATGTGCCACTTATTGATGTAGAACATTATTGGGAGATTATTCTTTATCCTTTCTTTTGGGATTTATGTTCTATTATGATGTTCTGCATCACTTACCCTTACATTGACTTAAGAATGGTGGATATCATCATCTCTTGGCTGACAATCTTGCTATGGTATTATCATTGTCATCATTGTTCAGATGAGTCTGATGTCAGTGTGACAACCTTGCTTAGTGGTCAGTTTCCTAGCGTGCTAAGCCTTAAGTCCCCTGTATGGAAAATTTAAAGCTTAAAAAATGATATTGCTAAATAGAAAGTTGAAAAGGTTCTCTGATGGTTTGTTCTAGTTAAATAACACCTGAAACTCTTATATGCTTTGCTTGCATCACCACCATGCAAAAAGTGGAAACTATTACTCCTTTGAGTTACAGAGTTAGTATATATGTTTCTTTACTAGAAAAAATTTGTAATAGTCCTGACAAGATTTTTCTTCTCTTGGACAGTTTATCATTGCAGGCTTGGATTTTGTTCCTCCTAGTGGTTACATGCATAAAATCTAGAAAGTGAGACATCTGATAAGCTGTTCAGCTATCCTTATTTTTCTAGAAGCTCAAATCACCATCAGTCTGATGTCAACTCCTGGGTGGGCAACTGGACAGACTTGCTCCAGTGTAATGCATCATCATGAAATGTTGGAAGCTATTGCTAACCATTTCTTTGTGAAACATCCATTACTCAAGACAAATTATGTCATGTAATACCTTGTACATTTATGTATGGCTATTTATGTATTGGGGTGGCAATATGGTCTATGCAATCATTCATTACAGATTTCCTGGTTATGATAAGTCAGTTTGCCTTGCATGTTTACTTGATTTCAGGGAAGTTTTGAATCCAACGGATTAGCTAATCATCAATCCGATATTGATCGTTTCAGAGATTTTTCAATTTAATCTAATTCAATTCACTCAAAGAATGAAACTCAATCCAATCAATCCGATATAGAAATCATCATCCGATCTAATCCAATTCAGAAAACAATAATATTATATGATATTATCCAAATTTAAAAAGCTTTTTTTAAAGAAAAAGTATAATATGGTTCAATAAAAAATTATAATTTAATAGGATATGACAAAATATAATGATAATATATTGATGCAAATTTAAATAAGTAGTAGCTTATAATATAAGATATGAAAATTCATTTTTTAAATTAATTAAAATGCCCAAAATTTTAAATTAATTGAAGTGACCAAATGAAAAATAATAATAAACATTTAAGTCATCTCATTTCATTACATATAGCAATTTTAAATAAATTCATAAGACTCCAACGAGCCCTATATAATTTAGAACAATTTATTTCTTACATTAGCATCAATGCTCATACATATTATAGAATTCTTGTATTTTTTAGTTACTTAATTTAGGGCTAAACATGTATAATAAAATTATAATGGGTAGGGTCTCTTTATTTTTAGATATTATATTTTACTCTCATTACATTTTATTGGATTAAATCGGATGAATTTATAGTAGATTTTTGACAGGAAACCCGCAACAAGAACAAACTAAAATCAAACACACACTTAACAATCACTCACACTCACATACAATCAACAGTCGACAATCACTCACACTCACACACAATCAAACAGTCAACCAACAATCTGTTTGAGTAATCCTTTAGTATATTTCAAATAATCAATATCTAACAAAATAACAATGAAACTCTATATTTATACTAATCAAGATATATTAGAATTTAAGTCAAATTAAGATAAGTCAAAATCCATATTTTGAGTCAAAATACTTAAATTGATAATTTCTTAAATTAAATAAAATCATAATTAAATAAATACTAAAAGACTATAATAACCCTAACAATAAAATAAGTCATGCTACATCAATTTTAATGATAGAATTCACCATCTGATTCAATTAATTCAGTTTTTTAAAATCTCAATTTAATCCAATCTACTGATTAACTTAAACTAATTAATATCGGATCGGTTTAGATCGAATAGTTTGAATTTTAAATACCCCTACTTGATTTTCATCACAAACTTCCATCTAGGTTGGAAAGTGTGAACTCCTTTTGGAATTAATGCTCTGAGTCGTAGGAACGAGGAGTTCCTAGATTTACACTTGCTCATATTATAAAACGCATTATTGGAATCTTCTTCAGTTAACATCATTGTCGCTATTTAATAAATATTTTTGTTACTGTAATTGAAATTACTCAAACGACCTAAATTAGTTCTTTAGCTGTAGGTAGCATCCAAAAAAATTTGTGAATAATCAGAAATAATTTCTCAGAGCTTGTATATAGTTAGTTTCTTGCAACAAACAAACATAATGAAATTTAAGGTTCATGAGTCATAAGACTTAGGCAAAGAGAAAGCAAACAACAATTTAGATTGAATGGAGAGAAACAGAATATATAAATAGAATGAATGAAATAAAGCTAATCAATACGGTAATTATTTATCGTACAGATTGTAGGACAATATGATGAGTAACAGATAATGGGACTTTCTTTCCCAGTTGTTAGCCGTTCCACTTACCGAAAGCAATAAATTTAACTACACCATCTTTTCAATGGTATAAATTAAATAATAAAATACTCAAGTATTAAAAATTAAATAAAAAAGTGAATTTATAAAAATTATCAAAATTAAGATTTAAAAATATAAAAAAATATTTTTTTTAAAAATAAGATACCGTAATTATTATTTTCCATGTAATTAAAAAATTCGATCCACCTGTTTGAATCGTCCAGCTACTTAAAAACTATTGTCCAACAACTAAAAGAATCTGCATAATTGTTTAATTGTAACGTAGCCGTACTCGTGAGAGGCCTTGATTAAAAATCTTTTTTTTTTTTTTTTTTAAATTGACTGAAATTTTTTGTGATGTTCCTTTTAATATCCCGAGTAGCCATCCTCCGCGAACTGAAATGGTGGCAGCTACCTGGGCTGGGCCGATAGCTCGTCATCTTCTCAGGTAACTAGGCTTTCTTTCTGTAACATCCGAAGGGTTCGCTCTGTTTCATCTTCTGGATCCAATTTCCAATCTTATGAGACTCTTAAGTTCATTATTTTGCTTCATAACTCCAATAACAAAAACTGCTTTTGCTTTTGCTTCATCAAGTAACAAGCGGCTTTATTGTGCAAAGTGGGATTAAGTTGTTTTCTGCTGCGGGGTTGAACGCTCTCGTAGTTAGTATTTTTCTCAGCTGGGTTGCACTGGAACTGAATGAATTTATCTCTCTCTCTTTTCGTTATTGTTCTTTCTGTATTTTAGTGATGGGTGAAGTGTTGTTGAGAAATTCAGGTTCCGTTATCATGATATCAAATGGTCTTGCTTGCCAAAGTGGCTTTTTTGGTAGGCCATATTCTTGTTATTATAGAATTTGTCATAAAAAATGTGGCTGTTGTATCTTTCATGGTTCTGCTGTAAGATCAAATAGAAGGCATGGTTTATTTGGTTGTATACAAATTAAGAATCCGCGATTGAGCTTGTTGTATGGATCTTTTGGAGTGGATAATCCAGTTATTGTGTCAAATATGGTTGCCAGCGGGAAACCTGACTTAATATGTGAGAATGAGGATGAGAATCAATTGATTGACAGAAAAACAGAAGATTTTGATTTAAATTCTATTGGACAGCAAATGCCACCTTGGGGAAATGTTTCTGTTTTTGAAACATCGGATTTTCAATTTAAAAGTAAGGGAGAAGCTTTGACGGTATCGCAAAAGATGGTCATTGAAAATGAAATTAGAGTGCATTATTTAGAGGAAAGGAATGAAGAGAATTTATCAAGAAGGGTTTTGATGCTCAGTAGATCCAACAAGGTGAGAAGTGCATTGGAGCTATATGAATCCATGAAGTTCTCAGGTTTGCGACCCAATGTACATGCCTGTAATTCTCTTCTCTCATGCCTTTTGAGGAATGAACTGCTTGACAATGCTTTGAGAGTCTTTGAGTTTATGAGGACTAACAAGATTACTACAGGTCATAGTTATAGCTTAATACTTAAAGCCGTTGCCAATTCAAAGGGTTTTGATTTGGCCCTTAACATGTTTGCAGAATTTGGAGGGTATTCTAGGCAGAGGAAGTATTTTGATGTAATTGTTTATAATACTATGATATCATTATGTGGTAGAGTGAATAATTGGATTGAGACAGAGAAATTATGGAGGATTATGAAGGAAAATAGCCACATTGGAACACAAGTTACTTATTCTCTATTAGTTTGCATTTTTGTTCGTTGTGGCCAGAATGAACTGGCTCTTGATGCTTACAATGAGATGGTCCAAAATGGACTCACACCAGGGTATGATGTAATGCAGGCTGTAATTGGTTCATGCACGAAGGAAGGGAAGTGGGATTTGGCACTAAATCTGTTTGAGAATATGTTGGAAGGCAGGCTGAAGCCAAATCTAATCTCTTGCAATTCGTTAATAAACTCACTTGGAAAAGCTGGAGAGGTGAAGCTAGCATTTAAGGTCCATGGTCTCATGAAACTTTTGGGTCATGCACCAGATGTATACACTTGGAATGCACTGCTTAGTGCTTTGTATAGGGCAAATCAACATGCTGATGCTCTTCAGCTTTTCGAGAGCATAAAAAGAGAACATAGATGTCAATTGAATGTACATTTGTACAACACTGCTTTGATGTCATGCCAGAAGTTGGGTTTGTGGGAAAAGGCTCTCCAGCTTTTATGGCAAATGGAAGCTTCTGGACTTCCAATTTCAACTTCATCCTATAATCTCGTAATTGGTGCTTGTGAAATTGCCAGGAAACCAAAAGTAGCATTGCAAGTTTACGAGCACATGGTTCACCAGAAGTGCACTCCGGACACATTTACACATTTGTCATTACTAAGAAGTTGCATTTGGGGATCTCTTTGGGCTGAAGTGGAGGAAATTCTAGATGTAAGTTTGCTGACACGGTATGCCTTCAGGTTTCAATAGGATCTTCTGGTGTCTACTCAGTTTAGCATATATTCAACCATCCATTCTCTGGAAATTTGTTGAAATTATGTGTGCTGTCTTTTGATTTTAGGAAAACTGAAGTAGTATTTCAAAGAATTAATTTTCTTCAACAAAATTTTTTATAATTAAAAAGCTCTCTTGGGAAGATATCAAATGCACGACATGTCACTCCTCCGTAGACAATTTGCCAGCTCTTTATAGAGAAAGTGAGCACAATTTTATAATTTTTTGTTCTGCCAACTATGAACTTCGGTTGTCTGGACTAATGTAAACTTCATTCTATGACATACGCTTACTTAACCGATGGATGGCTAATGGATTCTTCAGGGTCACAACCAAGTCGATGACATCCGTATTGAGAAGTTTTCTGATAATCAAAATGCTTTCTCAACAACCTTCTCTATCGGGCATGCGGATTCAATTTATATTCATGATTCATATAAAATAAAAAATCTTTAGAACTTTAGGGATTCGTTTCATAGCCTCTACTTTGTGCCTCAGCTAATAAGGAAATGAAATTTCATTTAACATTGTTCATTTGATGTGCAGGTTGCCCCAGATGTCTCTCTCTATAATGCTGTTATTCAAGGTATGTGCTTGCGAGGCAAGTTTGAATCAGCAAAAAAGCTGTACATGAGGATGCGCAAGAGTGGACTCCAACCTGATGGTAAAACACGAGCATTGATGCTCCAAAACTTATGGAAAGAATGAACTCAGTGGCACCAGTTATCTTGCTGTTGTAGATGATTTATCAATGTTTCTTATGTTTATCCTAACATCAAAGGAATGGCCACATGGAACAATAGGAGACTTCCAATCAACTGATATGTGTATGCTAGGGTGCACACTGCACAAATGGTGAAATTACACAAATGAGCCAGTAGGGAAATGTTGGGTTGTATATCAAAGTTTACTGGATTGAAAAGTAAATATATGCTTGTGTAAATAACTTCTTGATACAAATTCTCATGCTTCCACTGTTTCATGTCCTTTAATCTGAAATTGACAAAGAAAAGCAGCTTCCAAGCTGCCAGTCGATTAACATAAATGTACGATACATTTACATAATAAACTTCCATTTCTTTTCCCCTAATTTTATGCTGCTTGTTACGAGGTTTACTTTCTTATCATTGGATTGGAGATAAAAAATACCGACATCCCTAGATATGCTGCAAATATTTGTTCTCATGTCTGCCTGCCGGTTACCATTCTGACCTCTTTTACTTGCTATTTTATCCTTGAGCTGTGCATCAGTTGGAATAACTTTAACTCAATGTTGGAAATATAATTGCATGACTTTACCAGAAAAAGCAGATAAGATGATCCAGGGCCTCCTCCTGTCATTACTGGTAAAACTGATTTGGATATTTGAAATATTGAAGCACATTCAGAATTACTTTACTACATGAGGATTTCCTTCCAATACATAAGTTCATTGACAGCATACCCTTTTTATCATGCTAATGGACATCCCTCTTGTGAATCTCTTAAACCAGCTCCAAGACCTAGCTGCTTTCATTTCTATTGAGAAACTGGAGCAAGACATAAGATTACAACAGGAAAGGATTTATTACAAAGACTACTATTAAGCTCATCGCCAATCTTATCGCAGTTTCTGTAGATATCTACTGGCCGACTAAACAAACTTCTCCAATGTAACATCCTCTTTTCCATTTGCGAGAAGTAATAACGATTTCATAGTGGCTAATACAACATGAAAAAAAAATAGGAAACTGCAGGAACATGTTTGAAAATGAGAACATCTCAAGGCTTATAATTTCTATAAAAATATTTTCTGAACGGTAACAGAAGATAATGCAAGTCTCATTGTGTAAGTTGAAACAATTTTACAGACATTTTACAGAGTCTGCGAGAAAGCTTCTTGGTTTTCCGCGGCTGAAGCATCTGTATTCTTATCAACTTTCCTGAAGACTAGCTTTTGCTGGGGAAGCTGGCCATTGGAGAATGCTGTTACTTCCGTGTCTATCAAAATTGTGTCTTCTTCCCTAAATTCCCCTCTCAAGATACCCTTGGCAAGTTCATTTTCAACATTCTGTTGAATTACCCGCTTGACTGGCCTTGCACCATAGTTGGGGTCATATCCAAGACTTCCAAGGAGCTGAACAGCTGCATCAGTTACCAGGATTTTCATCTTCCGATCGGCAATCCTATTTTGCACCCGCTCCAACTGAAACATGCAAACAGTATTTAAAGTAATTTAATATTGCTTCCAAAGCAGAAATAATGCCACTATTTCCATTAACCATGTTATAAAAAACAACTACGCTTATGCTCCCATCCTTTGACATATAAATCTTGGGAAGATGGGACTTCGTGAACAGTGGTAGAAAATGGGATCTATCTTCTGTTGTTAATGTGTTTCCACACGAAGCACATAATACAAGGATGGCCTTTGATTTGGGTGGGTGAATTTTCCAAACTTCTAATTCTATTAAATCAAACTTCAGTTTACAGCCATGTCTCCCAATAAGAAAAACCACAGCCTCCTAAGTTAAGATGGTGTTAGCCAACTTAGATGACCAACAAAGATAGCATCAGTAACATGAAAATTTATGGGCATCATAAGAGATCTCTCTAGCACAGTCAAATTAGTATTTATGGGCAAAAGTTAATGATTTAACCTACAGTTCCAGCATATTTAAAATAGCTGAGAAAGCAAATTAGGCCAAGAAGTTATTCTGGATGAACTTACCTGTAACCTCACGATACTATTTATCTGTTCACGGTCCAGAGGCTGGAACACTATATACTCGTCTACTCTGTTCATAAACTCAGGGCGGAATATTGATCTTGCAGCATCCATTACCCGCTGTTTGATAGTTTCATAAGCTGCATCCTTTGGTATAGTTTCATCATCCATATTGAGAATGTACTGCGAACCCACATTTGAAGTCATAATTATAACAGTATTGGTGAAACTCACAGTGCGGCCTTGTGAATCAGTCACTCTCCCATCATCAAGAATTTGAAGGAACACATTAAATACATCAGAATGGGCCTTCTCTATCTCATCAAATAGGATAACTGCATACGGTCTCCGACGTACAGTTTCTGTCAACTGTCCCCCTTCCTCATATCCCACATACCCAGGTGGGGCTCCAATTAACCTTGACACTGCATGCTTTTCCATATACTCACTCATATCTATTCGCACAAGCGCCTCTTCAGTGTTGAACATGTAAGACGCAAGTGCCTTAGCCAATTCAGTCTTTCCAACACCAGTTGGACCCATGAACATAAAACTAGCTATTGGACGGTGAGGATCAGAGAGACCTGCTCGAGATCGCTGGATAGCCTCAGCTACTGCTCTCACTGCCGGATCTTGACCCACAACACGTTTGTGCAGCTCTTCTTCCAAATGTAAAAGCTTGTCCCTCTCTGATTGTTGAAGCTTGGAAACAGGAATACCCGTCCATTTACTGACAATTTCAGCAATATCAGCTCCTGTAACTTCCTCTCTCAACATGGATTTTCCAGAGCTCATGTACTCATCTAACTCTTTTTCAGCACTTTGAAGTTGTCGCTGCAACGAATTTAGGCTTCCATACTTCAATTCAGCAGCACGATTAAGATCATACTCCCTCTCAGCCTGCTGAATCTCAAGATTTACCCTGTCAATCTGCATATATACACAAAACAGTTGGTTAATACCTCATTGAACTTCATGGATTTCTGATTATTGTTGACTAATTTTCCACTACTATCCAGCTGATCCAAATCAATTTAATTTTTGAGGCCAGCCAATCACTTCATTATTGGACTTCTGTCTTCCCAAATCAGAGAACATTAAGTGACCTGATGTCACCATTCTACTGATAGAAAACTGTTACAAACTCATGGGTAGAACTCACCCTTAAAAAACCGGCTTGTAAGGGGAGGGTGTCCATAGGCTTATAAGCCACCAACTAATCCCATACTTAGTCGACGTGGGATCCTAGCAACACTACCAACTAATCCCATACTTAGTTGATGTGAATCGTAACATACCACCACGCTTTCGACACCGACGTCCACGGCGGCCCACTCTAGTCTTTCCAGGTCACCCATTCCCAGATCGCCTCCTCCGCGATGTGGGCCTCGCGTGGACTGACTCTGATACCAATTGTTACAAACCCATGGGTAGAACTCACCCTTAAAAACCGACTTGTAAGGGGAGGGTGCCCATAGGCTTATAAGCCACCAACTAATCCTATACTTAGTCGATGTAGGATCTTAGCAACACCACCAACTAATCCCATACTTAGTTGATGTGGATCGTAACAAAAACTGTGCAGAAGATAATACAAATTTTTGTTACAATTTCAAGAAAAGCATACCTCTTCTTTAATGGATTGAATGCGTGTCATTACAGATTTTTCATGCTCCCACTGCTCAGTTAGCTGAGCTTGTTTCTCCTTTAAGAGTGATAACTCTGCTTCAAGGCGGTTCAATCTATCTTTTGAAGCTTTACCAGTATCATTCATAAGAGAGAGCCTCTCCATCTCTAGTTTCAATACTGAACGGTTGATCTCATCAAGGGCAGTGGGTTTTGAAGTTATTTCCATCTTCAGTTTTGCAGCTGCTTCATCCACAAGGTCAATGGCTGCAATTCAAATGTATATTAGCACCCAGTGTACCTTATAGATTGTACAATCTCTGAAAATTACAAGTTTTAAAAACAAAAAAAGAATGCAACTGAAAGCAACATCAGATCCTAAACTGATAGAGAATATGGAAGTATTTTAGCACTTGATGTGCTGCTACAATCTATTTGTTTCTATTGGTGGGAAAGGGAATAGATAAGCCGGCAAGTCATCATGAGCAACCTTACACCTTTTGGTAAAGATGCTTTAAACTGTAAGACAGCTAACCGTCAATGTATGCTGTAATAGTTACCTTTGTCAGGTAAAAACCGCCCACTGATATAACGATCAGAGAGAATTGCAGCTTCCACAAGAGCACTGTCAGAAATGCGGACTCCATGATGCAGCTCATACCTTTCACGCAATCCACGCAAGATAGAAATTGTATCTTCCACCGTAGGTTGATCAACATAAACTTGCTGGAATCGTCGCTCCAATGCTGGATCTTTCTCAATATATTTACGATACTCATCCAGTGTTGTTGCACCAATACACCGCAACTCTCCCCGACCCAGCATGGGCTTCAAGAGATTGCCCGCATCCATTGCACCATTTGTGGCACCTGAAAGGATCTCAAATTGTTAATATCCGAATCATTATCTGGAACTTGCTAATAATAGACTAGCTGCCTTCAATTTTCACATATAAGTATAAAAGATTAAAGAATTTCTGTCAAGAATACTCATACCTGTATCGAGTTCAATGGCCTATTTTCAATTAACCTCCTATAGACTATTTGGGAGAAAAAAATCCAGGGAAAAAAAAAAATAGCAACCCTGGCAGGAAAGGGTAATGACTACAAAAATTCAGCAACTGTTGACGATTTCAAACATCAAAAAGAAGATATTAATCAAGAATATATAAGATCAAAGAAATTCTGTCAAGAATACCCAGGCCTGAATCTAGTTCAATGTTCTATTTTTCATTAACCTCCCATAGACTCTTTGGGAGAAAAAAGACCCAGGAAAAATCAACCCAAAAAAAAAAAAAGTAGCTACCATGCCAGAAAAGGGTAATGACTACAAAAGTTCAGCAACTTTTGTTGATTTCAAACATCCAAGAGTAGAAATTTATCAAGCATATTACCAGCTCCGACAACTGTGTGGATCTCATCAATAAATAGGATGGTCTGACCCTCTGATTCTGTTACTTCCTTAAGCACAGCCTTCAGTCTATCTTCAAATTCTCCTCGATATTTTGCGCCAGCAATTAGTGCACCCATGTCAAGAGATATTAGCTGGAAAATGATATTGTGTCAGATGAGTATCATTATCGAACAACGAAGATAATTAGGCAACATCAACTTTAATAATTATCCTGACAAATCCCTCTACCCCCATAAAATAACAAGAGGAATGACAAGAGGGCGAGCTTCTACAAAATGCATATACCTTACGGTTCATTAGAGCTTGCGGCACATCACCTTGCACAATTCTCTGAGCAAGCCTATTTACAACAAGATACAAAAATTAGCGCACTATATAGGAAGCAGTACAAAAGATGCAGGGTGAATTGGCCAATAAAGCCTTCAAAGAAGAGCAAAGTAATTCAAACTATTTCTAAGAACTTTTTGTTGCAAACTACTCGGCAGCAGTGATGCCATTTACATTCAGATTTAGCCGCTCAGACTCTCAACTAGACGTTCTCAAAAAATTGAGTTATGCAATGCATGCCGCACAAAGCAAATACCAAACCACAAGACTGCAGTCTGTTAGAAAAGCTCAGTGATCCGATTTACAGCGACATCCTTTGTACATGCCTCCAATGTAAATGTGCAAGAAAACACCTAAAAGCTTACCCTTCAGAGATTGCAGTTTTGCCTACACCTGGTTCACCAATTAGCACGGGATTGTTCTTTGTTCTCCGCGAAAGAATCTGGATACACCTCCGTATTTCATCATCTCTTCCAATTACTGGGTCAAGCTTTCCTTCTATTGCCATTGCTGTCAGATCCACTCCATATTTCTCTAATGCTTCATACTTTCCCTCAGGATCTGTACCAAAAGCACCATGTCAGGCTTTCAAAAAAAACAAATATACCCTAAAACTTCAAAAAGAAAACTAATTAAAAATAATCAATAGCAAGGAAATATTACTCAAACCGCTAATGACCATACATGCATGATATCGAAAATAATACATGCAAAACATCTAATTAAGCCCTTATATGGAAAAAAAAAATTAAGAAAAGAATGAGGGAAAAGGATTGTTTAGCAGGGAAAACATGAAAGGATAAATTCACACTTCCAATTCAGAGATGATGATGTCCACTTGCCAGCTAGACTGGGTAAAGTCAAACACACTAAACTTTCAGACTTCCACCTCAAACTGCAGAGCTTAAATACTATTAGGACCCTTACATGTCAGCTAATTAAGCTTTTAGATCAAGTAGTAAATTACATATTCAACAGATGCCAGGAAAAGTATAAAAATAGTGCACCTCAGCGTTTCTTGCAAGAATATAAACCTTTCACAACAAGGCATTTCTATTAACAAGATTAGAAATTATCTTCATGCCAATCCCTCACACAAGTGCTTCTACATTTTCCAGTTCAGAATGCTCTAGTCAAAAAACAGCTTAAGGAAATATAAGGCCGTTCCACAGTATTTTAACTTGGATACTTGTAAACTGGAATGCCAAAATGTGTGCTTGTGCATACATATGTTGTTGAACACCAAAGGTAAAAGAAAAGAACATATGGTCACCTTGGTCAATAACCGATTGGCGTCCCCTTATTTTTTTAATTGCAGATTTCAATTTCTCCAGGGATATTTGAAAATCCCTGAACAATTGCTTCCCAAAACGTTGATCCTGTGAAAATCCGAGAACCAAATGCTCAACCGAAACAAATGAGTCGCCGTACTCTTTCTTATATTCCCTGGCTCGTTGGATTAGAGCTTCGCAATCACGTCCTAACATTGAACCCGCTGATTCACCAAGCACCTAGTGTGTTCATATAAAGAGGAAAGACAATCGGCTGATCAGCATGAATACATAACAGAAAGAATTTTATAAACCTACCAAAAAAATAGATAAACCAAAAGCGCTAGTTCAATTAAGATAAAGCCTTGATCAACCTAATGGATACGCAATAGTTAATGTACCATGCCAGCTTATAATAGTTAATGTACCATGCCAGCTTATAACGTGAGAAGCAAACCTCCTTGGTAAATTCTCTGGATGTTAAAGGGAGTTTATCAACAAACACCAAGCCATGTATGCCCCCTAACTTAAACAAGAGTCGGTACTACCTAGTCCAAATTATGCCCAAGTTGCCTGCTGCAGCCCACAAATAGTTTCGCTGTTCTAATCAAGTGCTCTTCAGCAATTTACGATAGATGAAACTAAAAAGAACTCAAGGTATGTTCCTTATTCATATATAAAGCAAGTGGAACTTCAAAAGTAGCTTCAAGCAAGAAAACAGCTTTTAGTTATTAAAGATACAAGCTAGCCCATTACTTTGAAAGCTTGATGTAACTGCTACTTCCATATAGTTGACATGCTAAATAGACCAAAATTTTTTGTTGGCTGGTAAAACTGCAATTCGTCATACCTTTGGTTGACGCTGTATAAACTTATCAGTAGCTTCCAGAAGCCGTGTATTGTCAACTCCAGTCTTTGAAAAGATACGGCGAGCAAGCCCATTCTTCTGCTCCAAGAGTGCCTTCATCAAATGCTCTGTCTCCACCATCTGATGCTTGTTCTCTTTTGCCACATCTAGCGATAACACAATGGCTTGCCAAGCCATGTCTGTAAAATCCTGCTGCGTTATCTGCCATCACATTGAACCAATCGGCACAACGCATACAATCTTTAAACTTAAAATTCCATAACCTTAAAACACAACAAAAAGACCAATACATATATCTCAAAACTCAGCTCATTAACAGAAGGCAATAAAAAATTAAATTCCAAAGTCTTACAAATTGAAATAATCACCTAAAGGGTCACCCAAACCTGTGTCAAAATTGATTCTATCGCAAACCGTACATAAACTAACGCGAATTCCGCAAAGCCAATCCAATACAAAAATGAACGAAATCAAACAAAACGATCAAATACAAATATACAAACAACACAGAACAATAGAGGGTTAAGTAACCAGGACTCACTCTTCCGTTTGAAGCATCACATCGAACACCAAACGGCCTCGAACTCCTCAACGACTTGTCGTACCCTTTACTAAGCAATCCATTTCTCTTCAACACAACGGACTTATACTTCAAACCTTCAAAAGGGTTAGCCTTTCTCGGGAAGCTAAGCAAGCACTGTGGCTGCGCAAACAACAAAGACGAGGAGGAAGACGCGGCACCACCTCTGGCACGCGGCGGTGTAGTACCAACACCGACACCACTAAAGGAGGCCGTAGCGGCCATTGCAGCCAATTCGGCGAAGTGGGTGTGCGCGAATGTTGCTAAGAAAGGGAAAAGGGATTGCGTGAGAATACGGGAAGCGAGCAGAAGTGTGACTTTATAGACGGAGTGTTGTGTAGAAACGTTTGCTTGTTAGTTCGTTGTTTGTTGTATTTGTAAATGAAAGAGAAGGAAGAGGTGTACGGATGCTGCAGTTAAAGTGTAGAGGGTTCGTGAAAGCTTGAGGATGTTCCAGTTGGTGTGACACGTGGCATCTGTTGAGTGCGGCGTGAGGATATGATTGAGAAATGGAAAGTTACGGTTATGGCCGTTACTGAACGGACGGGACTTATAATCTAACGGCTATCATACATTCATCCCATGTTTTGAAATATTATAACGGTTTATGGAGAATATCTTCAAATTTTATTTTATAGCGTTGTTCAAAAATAATTACTATATTTTTTTTAATTTAGATGTCACGGCATGAAAAGCTATCAAGTTATCGAACTCTTATTAAACTCGAAAGGTTTGGAATTGTTGGACTTCGATAAGTGGTTAATTTTTTTAAACTTCTTGTAATTTTTATTTTTATTGTAAAAACCCCATTTTATTGTATAGGAAACAAAATTTCATAAAATCGTTGATCCTCATGTTAATTTTTTTATAAAAGTAATCAAAAATATTTTGGCTAGTTAATTTCTTCAAATTAATTGATAATGAAAGAGCAAAATTGACCTGAAAAAATTTTATCAATATGATTAAGTCACTTGTTTTACTGTTTCACCTTTCTCCATCAACAAATGGTTTTATGAAATTCGTTTAATATGTATGTTTTTATAACTATTGAAAAGATTTAAGGCAAAATTGATTATTTTTTAAGATTTATTTTCCTTCTTATATTACAACAAAACAAAATCTTGATTTGGTTATGGTTATTCAATATTCAAACATTTATAATGAAATAAAAGTTTTTTCTTCAAGATATATTTTGGTTTTGAGGTACCAGCATGGGAGCTAGGAATAGGATACTGATGCGGTTGATGTCGCATGTGGGGAGCTGAAGGGGTGGTCCATGATCCAAGAAAATGAAATTCACAAGAAGTTACCCTGGCATGTGGGCTGGTGATAACCCATTAAGATCAATTGCCCTGATTCTCAGCAATTTTTCCAATGATTAATTTTCTCACACGCTTCCTACTGCAATTTGGTCTCTGATTTATTTTACCTGATCTAAACTGTGATAGATTCTAAAGAAAAGCATCCAATGATAAATTGTTCCACCCTCTACTCATTTTCCCCTTCTTTTAATAAAAGCATTCAATTGCTCTTTAATGGTGTAAGTACCCATCAGAGACAAAGAACCAAAGAACAGTGCTCCCTGGTTCACAAGAGGCCTTGTATTAAAAGTTGGGTAATTATCACTCTTACTAGGTCAAAAAGCTGAGCAAAAGCTCTTGTCGTGACACTTGAAGATTGGATGGATCTATAACTACTGGATCCATAAAGATGAGAAATGAGCATTGGCCTTGCTTGCTTGGCCTTTATAGAAGAATGTGTTCATCAACACTAGCCCATAAGATGTTCATCTGGGTGGTGACAGTTTAAAAGCAAGGAGAATCAGACCTTTACAACCGAAGAATAATGCAATCTGGACTTCATGGAAAATCCAGGGTGGCATGGGGCCAAGGAATGAAAGCTCAAGATGGCGGTACACAGCAATACCAATAAAATTTGGTAAAAAATATGTAAACAATTTGAGAAACTATTAACAATGATCACCATTTCCAAGAAGCTACAATTGTTTAGTAGAACAAAATCCAATAGTTCAACAGGGAAAAAGTTGAAAAAAAATTAAAAAAAATCATGAAAGTTATGAAGGAAATGAGATGGAATCAAGGGACATTCATTTCCCAGAAGGGGATTTCGAAAATAATAATATGCAAGTTGTAAAATGGAGATTTCACCAGTCAATGAGGTCAATCATTGAACGTCAAAGACAAAGAATTGTTGACTTTGTTACCAGATAAAGGCTCCTTCCTCTGAGGCATCCAGATGCATATTAGTAAATTCCCCGAGAAGCAAAGTATTTTGTATGTGGCAACATGGTTGTATAAAATAATTTGATAACCTGTTAACAACTCATAACTTCCAGCATCCCACTTTGTAATGCATGATCAACAATATGAATTTTGGTACCAGGTTTAATTCCACAACCATCAATGACAATTTATACAGGGTAAGACAAAATAAAAACATAAAAATATGGTAACAAAAGCAATGGAGACACAAATTTCAGATATTGTATCTGGGATATAGTTGCTTAATGGCAGTGTCTAATCAACATAACAATGGATGGTAAAGAAAATGGGGAAATGCAACAGCAATACGAAGAGAGCATAGAATTTCACAAAAACATGATCTATCAGAAATGTGCTTAATGTCACTGCCCCTCGTCTATAAGCAATTCACCAATTCAATTATCTATACCAGCTCCAGTGCCGTTTATCTGTGGATAAATTGATAACATGATGATTGTATTAGTTTAAAAAGCCAAGACTATCATAGGTGATGAGAACAACAGACAAAAGTACCAAACCCACCTGTAAATGATGTCTTTGACACTCTTGTTTGCAAATTATAATATAACACAAACGCATTTGTTCTGCTTTGGTTGGCTAGCTGTTTTCTTTTCTGCTTCAGAAAGTAACAAACACTTTAACAAGCGACAAGTGGATGCACAATAACTGAATATGCTTTATAAGGTGAGGAAAAGGCCAAAGCAGTTAGGTAGTTTGATAGAGTAGTTGACCTTGGCTTGGAGCATTCCATACTTAGTAGATGAACAAGCATTGAGGTTCATTACTTAACAGATAAAATATTTTAAATTTAAGTGTTTGGAGATCTCAGACATTTAAGTGATGGTTAAGTTATGGTGATACCGTGACACCATATTTCATTGTGATATGTATTTCTATAAATGGAATTTTAAAAAATGTCTACACAAAATAATGCAATTTGTTTCCAGCTTCTTCCTAGAACAGACTATGGGTGCAAAATATGTCCTCTACATATAACCTTTTGTCTATAGTTTTTGGAAGTTTCAGATGATAACAGAGCCTCAATTTGTTCAAAAAATAAGATGGTACCTTTTTCCTGAGAAGGGGGTTGAACAACAACATGCATGGTTGTAACTCCACCAGGTATATCACATAGTGGACTCTGGCACTCCTGCAATGTTCTGTTGTTCTCCAATATTTTTCCTGCACTTATTAACTTTACGTCTTTCACTGTCCTTGGACCATCCTCCTTGTCTGTCAAGATAGGTAATAAAAATTGTTTATATATTTTTGGACGCTGTTCATTAACAAATATTTACAATTGCAAAAGAGAATCAGAAATCACAAAGCAGAGATCCATTAGTAAGCACAAAAGAAAAATGCAAAAGCATGACAATCAGAGCCTTATACTTTTTTTCTTTTTGCCCCTTTTTTTCACATTTTCGTTTGATGGACTCAAACAGTCTAATGCTTTACTCTTGTTGCAGGTTCTAGATTTTCAAAGATAGTTTCTGAATTCTTTTACAAGAAGTTTTATTAGGTTCTGCCACTTATTGGCACAACTCTATCCGTGTTGTTGATGGAACTAAGACCATATATGAATCACAATGAAAGACATTTCCAGTCTTTCATGTTATCCAACATTGGAATTAGCTTCACTAAGGATAGAGATAGACTTGCAGAACAACAAAAGATAGAGTAAAACAGTACAAATAATTAAAAGAAATACACTGCAATGTTTTCAAAAGATAAAATATATTACAAACTCTGAATTATTTAACTCTGAAAATTCTGTAGAAGTTCCAACTATTATCCAGGAATTGGAACCAACCTACCCACCAGTTAACATGCAAAGAAAGCAACGAAGCAAATTAAGAACCATATAAACACATTCATTTAACTGATATTATGCGCATAATAATGCACTTTTTGAGGCTACAAGGAGGAGACAAGATGAAATATAAATGAGTTTACTGATGATTTCCATATAGCCTTTAATACAAGTCTCTACTGTGCTTCATAAAGTTCATACTGAGTTTTTTTAGATGCCTTCAAGAACATTGTGATATCTCCAGGAATTGAATGAGTGATTTATTTCATAATTCTGACATTAAATTGGTGATGAAAAAAGCCCTCTGCAACAGCTCTTCTATAAAAGTTGAATATGTATAGTCATATATGTGATTAATATCACAACGCAGAGAATAGTTTCACTGTTGAGGAATTTCTCTAATCAAACATCAGGGGCAGTAAAGAAATTCATAATTGGGACAATTAACACTCTGACTCCACCCCACAAGTTGTTCAGGAGTGACCATCTTTTAAAATCAAACAATAACCAGCAAAGAATCTTGATAAAAGAGTAAGCTATACATTTAAACTTTGCCTGCATTTAAACATCTAAAATTTTAGCCAAACAGCTAACTAACCTTTGGGCCATTGAGCGAGGATGCTTTCCTTCAAGGTCGCAACACTTGTGGCAGTAGGAAAGCTCTTGGGACCAATATCTGATCCATCAGTCAACCGAAACTTGATCTCCAACTGATCTTGCACACCTGCCATCTGTCAATCAAAAGCTCTTTTGATTGACTCCAATAACGTTACAGACCTAAAGCTCCAAGCCCCAAGATCTTCACTGGAGCCTTCTAATAAAGTATTTATGAATAAAGCTTCAATTAAGTTTCCTCTGAGAAATCAATAATCACAGGAGTGCTCAATCAGGTCCTCTCAGAGTAGTCTACTAATCAGAATTACCACCCTGGAATACTGCAAAATACAAAAAGCAAAAGCAGAAAGAAATAGTATTCTTAGTCTGCATATAGATTACAACAAAATTTAACCATATAGAATTGGTAGTTAACATAAGAAAGGAAACATCACTTATGACAAAGACATGATTTCAGATTTCCAGCAATCAAAATTAGTATCAATATCCGCAATTGGGAGTCTCCATAAATACAACAAAAGCCACTTAAATCCTATCACAAAATTATACAAAGAAAGAAACAAACAAAAACTCCAGTGACGATATATTCACAAAAAGTAAAACTTGCAACAGTAAAAACCAATCAACAATCATAACATTACATCAAACAAATCTCCAAATGGTCATATCACATAATCAACTAATATCTTCAAGTGAGTCACCTCCAAACCAATCCAAAAACATAAACAAAAACTCAAAAGAATCATTCATGGGTTATCGTACCAGCCTCTAAAACTGATCTGGGTCGGTCTCTTTTTGCCAGCTGAAGAAGAAGAGGATGATAAAACAAGAAGAGGAAGGCAAAAAAAGGCAGCTTGCTGATGGCTTTTCAATAGTTAATAACAAAGAGAGAAGAAGAAGAAGAGAAAAAAGAAGTTGCAATAGAGGAGGCACAAAGGCAAATTGAGAGTTTTTCAAAGTCTTCTAAATCTAAGGTCAATGCTGCCATCCCATTTCTTGCCTTCTCCTTCCAATCGCCTAAGGCTATGGAAGTGGACAAATTTTACTCTCTCTTTAAGACTGTGACCTTCTTCCTAACTTGCAATCTCACAGACGTTAATCAGACAACTCTTTGGTGTCTCTCGCTCAGACAACATCCTTCTGTACTGGTAATATCATGGCCGTTGCCTCCTCATCGGACCCACCAATCAATACTCTTTGATGTGTACGTGTGCGATGTTTCTTTTGGTTTTTTTATTTTTTATTTTTTAATTTAAGAACTCTTTTGTTTTGGTTGTTACATAACTATTTCACTGTACAACACTTTCCTCTTTTTAACATACAGAAAATTAGATTGATTTTATAAAATAACTATTTTAACATGTGATTTTAAGATGTCTATTATTATCAAGATGATCCTTTTAATCTATTGAATAAATACATATTGGATCGATCAAAGGAAATAATTAGAGATTTTTGTTCATTACTATTACTATTAGTATTGTGAAAAAGAGACTAATTTTACAACATGATACAAGATTAGAGCGTGACAGATTGTGGACTGATACATAGCATTTACATGAAGGGAAATGGTCAAGTTCATTCAATTTTAGATGAAGTCTACATCTTGATGGTTGATCATGTGAACTATTGACCAAGGATTTATGGGACCCAAATCATCAATGTAACCACCTCCCAAAGATGACAGCACCAAGTACAATTTCGTTTTGGCAATGCACTGTAGATGAGTACAATACGATGTACATTCATGTCATATTGTGGGTGTAGGTTAGGTAAAAGTTGGAGATGGCCATGGCCAAGAACCTTACAGGTACTTGCGTTTTAAGTTTTGAAAGAATCAATTACAGCTTAGATAAATGCAACGGAATAGCACTAACTATGTCTTAATCATTCTAATAGTTTATTGTTAAAACTTTGATATTAAAGAAGTGCAAACAGCCAAGGAGGCCCAATCAAATAAGAGTAGTTTAGAAAAATAGGAATATGTGAAGCATGAAACCCGTGTCTTGAAACATCAGAATTTCCAAATCTAGTCCATGGATGCTAAAAAAAGCTATTATTCTATTCTAAATGGGTTTCTTGTTATCGTCAACTCAGCAAATTCCAAGAACAAGAAGAATCTTTCTTTAGGACTCTTTGTTTATAAAATTTCTTAAAATGTATTCATGATAAAGATTCTCCTCTTAATGGGATCATTATTGCAAAGCACTTGCAAACATGAAACATGTTTCCTGACTAACCAAAACCACTTTTAACAAGGAAAGAACAAACTCAAGATATTATTCATTAGGTATAAATCGTGCCAGCAAGTGAAATTAGAGGCCTAATTTGACAATCCACCTCATGTCTCTCTCCATTACTAGACAACAGTACTACTTTTACAAAACGACTAAAGGCATCCCTTCTTCACTAAAAACGAAAATAACAAATTAAGTTGCTCAAAAAGGAACACAAAACATACGTGATGATAGTTAAAAATTTTAATAGTTATGCAGTTGAGAGAGGCACTCAGAAAAATATATTGAAGAAAATGAATTATCTGCACATTTTAAATGTTTATCGTGAATAGTACATAACAAGTACCAATATTTAACCTAACAACAGTAACCCAACTCAATGGGACCTGTAACAAAGCAATCTCCATGACCTACTCCTAGAATTCACCAAGATATCAAAATCAAGGGGGAAAAAATGGGGAAGTACTGACAAAAATGAAACAGCAATAAAGAAAAAAATAATGAAGGGAAAAAACATTTCTGAACTAATCGGGGAGCCTCACAAAAGACCCGTCCTAGCCTTTCACTTCCCATCCATGATCAGTACGAAGACATTGACAAAGGCAGTGGCTTGTGTATTTCACCTTATTCCAAAATATGGGCTATATAATCAAAGATCGATCCCCAGCAGGAATACCAGTAATAGTATCCATTTCCCAAGCAAAGAATTAATGGCAGATTTGTATAATACAAATAAAGAATGAAACTCATGTCCGTGCTAGTGATGCAAGTCTGTCCCTGCAACATTGTGGGGGAATAACCGCAATATCTGAACCTGTAAGTTTTGCCCTTCTGGCCCGATTTTCAACTTGCCTTCTCAAATGAACCTCTAGAGAAATTTTCCGAGACCAAAAAAGTATGTTAACCCATATTACTCTAATGTCTTTCCCATTCTATCTCTTCTTCCTAAGTCCTCTAGTTGAGAGTCTACGAGTCCAAGATGTGGCAGTTCCTCACAAAATCATTGGAGTAGTTGACATATTTGTTCCAAAATGGCCGTAGATGCTCAAAGCCAATTTGCAGCCATGGTTTTGACTGGCCATTGTAGTGGATAACTGCAGCCTTCTTCACACTCTCAAGATTCGTCTTATTCTGATAGCCCAAGCCAAGCATGTGCCACGAGGGGTCAATTGCATGAACATGACCTTTAAATGCTATCAAAGCAGGTGGTAGAGTTCCAAGCTTCCACATTGTCAGGTTTGAGTTCAGGTTCTAGTAAAGAAAACCCCACAATCAGAATTAAATGGCAACAGAACATCGGTTTTTTGCCATTGATTCATTATCGAATACACCAACGGTGGACTCAAAATTAATATATAAAAGGAAAGAGAAAGACATTTAGAATTCAGTAGATAAAATCAAGTCCTAGTAGTCTGTAACTTGTTTCTGAAGTTCTTAGTTTCATTATCATTTTACCATCCTATACAAATAGGTCAAAGCTTGAAATGTCCATAATTTGAATGATTTGAAAGCAAAATTTTAGTTTTCAATATCTATGAATAGAATAGCATAAAGTTCTCCGGGCAAAAGAAAATTACAATAAAACAGAACCCAGGATGTAACCAGCACCTGACATGCTTCTATATTAAAAACCAGTGACCCAGAAAAAACAAGGTTGTAGCCCCAAACCAAATAGAAAACCTCAATAAATAATCTAAGAAACGATAACGGTGAATCAAGTTTTACCAGAAAAAATTAGTATGGACATTCCACTAGATAAAGAAAATTGATATTCTATTTCCTTAATTTATTATTCTGTTTCACAATCCTGATTGTGAATTAAACACACACGTGAGTGCTAGCAACGAAAAGAGATAAAGAGAGGGAGGATAAGGTTCAAAAGAAGTAGATCGAAATCACCTCTTTCAGCCAGTAATGATAAGTTTCTCTGATTTTTGTCTTCCTCCATGCACGAAGATCAAAGATATTCATCCCATAAGCCCATGCACATTCCTCAGGGTCCAAATGCTTTGCTATGAGGGGATGAGAAAAATTGAAGTAGTTCCTAAAATGCTTAGACATTACCCACTCATCTTCACCTTTACAAGTTTCTACAGCTCCATTAACCTTTCCCCCAAGATCAATTTCCCAAAGAGGTGACAGATCACGCTGGATTACAACATCATCATCTAAAAAGACCACTTTGTTGAGGCGTGGAAATAGCTGTTCAATACAAACAATCAGCACACATAATTAAACAATCGCACTCTCATTGATATAAATGATATGCAGAAGGTAAGGAAGCAAACAATCTATGTTCCAGTTGTTCCATGAAAAATTCGGTGTCCTATTTTACGTAATTAAAAGTATACAACACATGGCACATTCTGGAATCTACATAAGAGAAGAGACATTGCTCATGTCACATCTCGTTACCTCTGGTAAATATATGCGTAGATGGTTAAGTAAAGATATGTACTTCGGACTTCTAGCCTGCAATTTTGAAGCAAAAGTTCGTGGAGTTGTATCCGTAAGATTGGCCCCAGCAACATGATTCCCATGGTAATAATTCCTGATTCCATTACGGCTCTCAACAGCTTCAAGAACTGGTACATTCTCTCTTGTTAACCAATCAAACTGGTGAACTCCTTTCACTTCAACTATAGCAGGGGTGACAGGGTTTAATGCAAACCATGAGTGCATACCCGCATATGTTTTCTTGTCTGTGATGATATGAAAGACTATCTTTTCAGGTTTTAGAGATGACTGCACAGCAGATGCAACAACAACTGAAGCAGCCAAGATGTTATCAGTTGACAGGACGAAATGGTGGTAAGAGTTGTCAGAAAGCAAGGGGAGTAACTCTGGCGAAGGTAATTGTTTGCGTGCATGAGCATTAGAGGAATATTCATCAGTCAAACGCAGAGAGAGACAGTGGATGCCTTTTGGAATGGAACTTGCAGCAAAGTGTTTGTTCATCAGCTCTGCAAACTTAGACTCCCTAATTTCCTTTTCAAGTTTCTCCATCTGTTGAGAAAAGAATGACATCAGTTTAAACGCATGCACTGATGTCATTATTTGGAAAATGTGCTCTAATTTAAACCAACTTCATAGTTTACAAATCTTATTTGACTACAACCTTTACTTTTTATTAGCCAGTCTCTTCTCTCCTGAAAAACAAGGATGAAGTAGAAAGCCTAGACAAGCACGGTTGAAGTGAAAGAGGAAATAGTATAAAAGATATGAGTTAAAACACATCCTTACAAAATAATTGAAGGTCAAGGCAGTCCACGGTGAAAACACAGTAAAGAAGATAATTTATGAAGTTTCGCCCTCTAATCAGTAAGTAATATTCAAAATAGACTAAATACTGTTCCCCCACTTCGTTTTAAGGACAGTATACATGGTCCTGGACAATTTTTTTTTCCTCTCCTCTTTTCTGGGTTAGGGTGGGCAGAAGGAGGAGGGGAAGAGAAGGTGAATCCCAAATTATGAAAAACCAACTGGTTCCAATATTCCTTATACATCGAGACGTGTATCCTTTCCCAAGCCACAAATAAGCAAGAAAAGTAGAATATAAAAATTCAAAAGACAAAACTCGTAATTTACAGTCAAGCCAACGTTGTAGTGATCACGTAAAATTTGAAAAATAAAACATCAGTAAATATCATGTAAAAGGATTCAAACCCAAGATGCACATTATCCACATCATATATTTCTTTGAATCAGAAAATTCATATCATGACCATTATATTCTATCAGCATGGAGAAATGTTTTAATGGCAAAACAAAAGATAATTGAAAGAGAGAGGGAGACCAATATAAACGGGTTGGCGACAGTAGACATCTACAACCCACTTAATCATGTGTACCAGTCTCCACAACCCAATGGTTGCAAATTTAATTTCAATATAGAAAATTCAGGGCCAACTTAGTTTTGTTTAAAATTCGAAATTTTTTATAAGTGATGTTTGGTGACAGTTTAAATTTCCACAAAAATAATAGCACGCCTACCCTGATCTGACAACAATAATAGAAAACACTAATCTAATGCAACAAGCAGTTACTTCTCATTTTTAGACACCTAGCGCAAAGGACTGTAATTCAATCTTACTAAAAATCTTGAATGTAAGGGTATGCAAATATTATTGACTAGATTGTTACTGTTACATAAAACCTTAATTTTTGACAATATACTCCCTTCCACAGAATAACAAATGTAAACTAGATAAAAACAAAACTAAATCTTCAACATACCATTGCTCTTAACATAAGAGCAAATGTCCTCGCATCATACTGATTGGTCTTCATTTCAGACACAAGTTGACTAAATGAGTCCGGAAGCTTTAGATCATCCGGGATTTCCTCAGTGTTAACTTGATTAAGGATCTTGTAGAAGTCTTTAACCAACCTCTGTTGCATCATTACCAGCACAAAGTGATCCAACATAAATAAACAACATAAACATATTGGTGATTTAAAGAAAAAGAAAGATGCAAAAGAATGGGCCATTTTAATTTGAAAAAGAATTTACTTACCCCTGAATCATCACCCCCACCGAGAAGCCTCGGTCCTAACCGTCTACCTAAACAATCTGAGTAAGAGAAGAAAAGTAGATATTAAGAATTGAAAATCCACCATACCTACAAGCATTATCAAGATAAAATCTGGATCCCAGCCCAAGTTACATATAAATTCTAAATGTAGACCACTAAAAGCAGGCATAAGATACTGCATCAACGAATGACTTCATAACTTTTAAGACCTTAGAATCATAGCTGAAGCCAATATAATAGAAACATTAAAAAAGAAATAGATGAAAAATTCAAAATCTATTAGTTGGAGGATTTTCTAGAGAGTAATTGAAAAGCTAAAACCAGAAGAACAATGACAGAACAATTAATAGTGGTTTTCTTAGGTCACTAATCAATACCAAGCATTAGTGATCACCTTCATAAACAAGGGGTTGACTAATCATAGTTGATATCAATTATATCGACTTTAGCTGAGGGATGAAAGCACCTACATTGAGCTTTCACTGGAAAGCACACCAATGAACTTAAATACAAAATCCAGAAATGCTTAAACACACAGAGACTTAAAATCATACTGGGACAAAACACACGATCAATTGGTTTCAAAATTATTCACTGCCCACATCAATTGGATTACATTAAACTCAGATTCAGAGTTGACTAAACAAATCAATCAAAACAAACCACAATGGATTCAAAATTCAGATCTTACAGCAAATTAAAATCAACACGATCATGCCCCATAAATATCCATTAATCTAAATCAATTAAATCCTATCAACCAATCAAATCAAATCAAGCATTACCATAACAACAAACGAAATCAAATCAAAACAAAATAGATCCAACTCAGGAATTTAATCAAACACTTGGCAAAAAGAAAATGAAAAGAGAAAACTACCAAATGAGGAGCACTTGTTGACGCCTTCAAGGGTAACAAGAGCGGTGAGAATGAAGACAAAGGGCAACAAGAAAGCAAGAATAAGAATGGTATGAAAAAGGGTCCGATAAGAGATGTGGCGAGCTGCGACCTTGATCTTCATCAAGTCAATAAATCCTCCATTGCTACTGCTGCTCGATAATATAGTGATGCTTCTCATGCTAGGCGAGAAGTGAAGCTGCATCCTCGTCTATGCAGCCTCACACCCACTCTAACACAAGACAACGAATTCAAATAAAAACGACGATGATGATGGCAATAACAACAACAACAATTCCTCCTCCTCTCCTTTCCCAAACCCAATCTCCTTCCCACCATCAGATCTCGCTTCTCCCTCTCGTTCTCCTTTCTGGGTCTCCCTCAATTTTGGTCTTTTTTTCAAAGACCGCATTGGGTTTTCGCCCCTCTCCCCCTCTCTCTCTTTCTCTCCCTCTCCTATCTCCCTTAAAGATTGATTTTTTATTCAACAAATCAATCACTCCGTGTTCGAGCTATCTGGGTTTTTGATTTTGAGATTTGTTTTCTCCTCTCCAATGAAATCAAATCAAGAGGGAAGGAAGAAAGAGAGAGAGAATTTTATTTTATTTTTTTTTTGGTTTTGTGTTTCTGTTTTTATTTTTGTTCTTGTTTTCTTTTTTGCTTTGTTATGTGGAGGCATTCTCATTGGCGGATCCTCCGATCTATTTTCTCCTTTTTCTTTTCTTTTTAATTATTTCATTTAATATAAATTATATAGTTTAAAATATTATTAAATTAATAACTCGTTTGATGAGTCAAATCCCAAAAACGTGTTGGGCTCGGAGAGAAAAGGGGGAGGTGGGTGATGTTTGAGTTTGACCTTGAAAAGAGACGAGATTGAGATTGGAATTGAGATTTTTGAGCTAAATTTAGGTGTGTCCTGGTCCTACTCTAATGGTAATGCCCTTTTTAATCTTTGATTTATGTGGATAATATTATATGTTTTAATTGTTCGTTAAGATGGATCAATGAAGAATACAAATTTCTAAATTTTGAGTTGCTTTATATGTTTATCTATTAAACACTATCTTCTAAGACCTAGTCTTTGTCAAGCTTTGGTGGGATTTGTTCACATCTTGGTTAATATGCTAGAATGTACCTTTCATTGACCTTTCAAATTTTGATTTAAATATACAAGAATTTCTTTCTTGTAAGTTTCATCGACCCTTACCTAGTAATTTTAAGGTTTTTGATCTAATAGTTTCTGTGTTTAGTCTTCTCAATTTAGTCTCACCAATCCGATGTATTAGACCTGTGCATAATAGTTTACTCTACTGATTTCTTAACAAAGACTATGATGTTTACTCGATCAAAGTGTATTCTAATTGGTTAAAGTTTTCTTAACTTATGGGTTTTTCTAAGATATTTTCATAAAACTTGTTAATACTCTAAGCCATTGATGTAAATGTACATCTCATGTCTTGTTGAGTTGAGGCAATTTCGTTTAAATAACAAAGAAATGTATTCAAAGTTTTGTCGATTGGAGAGTGAAAATGATAGAAAACTAATGTGTGCGTGTAGCAGGTATTGCATATACCTATGGTCGGCACAAGAATAAACAATAGCTAGATGCCAGAGAGAATTTAAAATGACAACTCAACTCCATCTAGCCTTAATTTTATAATAATTTATCTTTTAATTGTTTATTTTACTTGCTTATAACTATTAAAAAAGAGGTTGAATAAGATAAGCTCTTGGTCCTTTCACTAAATTTGATAAGTTTATTCATTTATTAAACCATTACAATTATAGAATTGACAGCTTACCTATTGATTGAATTTGAGGATTTTTATATTATGATTGGGTTCAATTTTGGTATTTGGTTTATATTGCAAATATTTAAGACCACATAATTGGACAACAAAAAATAAGAAAGGTACAAATGAGTCTCAAAAGGTTCTATTATGGTTACTATAAAATATTCATTCAATTTCTGCTTCTGATTACAATCAGAAATGCATTTATAGCAATTGACCCACCAAGGACAAAATAGTAATGCAGAAATTATGGTTTTTTTTAACAACAAAATCGAATTACATGAAATATAAATCCAACCTCACTATTTTCATTTATATATTAAATTTAAAAAATAAAACACAATTATTAATAATATTTGTAAATTTATTTCATAATTTAAGTTAGGATTTTAAAAGTGCGTGCTTTTAATATAATTGGTGAAGTAGATATAGTAACTTAGATGCAACTTCCACATGGAACCATATATATTTATATATAACATTTAACTCAATACTAAAGCAAGAAAAGGGGCTCATAACATGGAGCATGTGGATGCTTTAAGAGGGCACATTCATTTCATTTGTGAGCCATTATTATTTTTTATTTATTTCTTTTATTAATGATTGTTAAAACCTTTAAAAAAAAATCCACCATATAAAATTGCCTCCTTAAAATTTTCCAACACCAGTTGCATGAGATATAAATTGAGAGGGATAAACTGAACAAATAAAACTGTTTTCTAATTTAAAAACACCATTCAACTTAACTTAGAGTTGTCCACTAAGAATTATTAGTATGTTATTAAATCAACAGTCTCAGTGCCCTTTGACCTCTACTGAAACCCATGAAAAATGACCCTTTAATTTGCATTGAACAAGGACTGGTTAGGTAGAATAGAAGCCCTGTGTAATTTGCAGACAGATTTCCCTGAACAGTCTGTTATCATTTATTGGACATAAACATAATTGTTAAAAAATTGAAAACAAAAATTTATATGAATAAAAATTTTCCCAACTTCAGTTATTACACTTTGTCCTTGTTCGTGGCTTCAAAACCAAGCACAAGCAGCTAACAATTTCACTTGTCATGGTTAGTGTATGTCGGGGCAAATGTGACACTTGTGCTGATTAGTTCATATCGGGTTGTCAATAGATTTTCGGGTTGCGGTTTCCTCAGGCTGTTGATACAATTTGAGACAAGTTATTCAACATAATAAAAACCTTCAGTTTGAACCCTTCCGTACTCTCACCAAAATGCTAACACTTTTGGCCTCAGATTAGACTGCTTGTGTTCGACGATGCTTTCTCACACACACATGTACACTTTCTTGGGTAGCAATAAGTGGGCCAATCAAAGAGCAAACATTAAGTTGGAAAAGCTCTAGCACATGACTTTGTAGTGGGGAGTTGGAGAGTGATTTTAGAGCATTATTGATTCTTTGAAGCTTTATTCCAAAGCCAAGTGGTCAACCAACCATTCAGTAAATCAGGACATTGCAACAATAGTACATTCATTTACAGATCTAACTTCCACTTTCTACATGCTATTCCTTGTCTCAATCTATTTGTTTCTCTTTTCAAACTTGAGTTCCCATAGAATCATTTGCCTGTAGAGTGGAAAGCGTACCAGATATGATGCTAAGATTGAAAATTTATAAAATGACTGTGAAAGACAACCATAACTGTTGTTTGAGAAAGAAAAAGAGAAGGGAGTTTTAGGTGATTTAACAGGATTTTCTCACTTTCATGATGTATCTAACTACATGAAAACACATGAAACATGAGAAAATAATCAAACCTCACAGACAAAATAAAAGACCAATCAGTACGTACAATTTGGCTAATCTCTACTGCAAATCTGCAATTTCATTTCGTTTAAGCTGTCATCTCATTAGGCAACTTGATATATCAAGAGTAAGGAGATATAATGTATTTTACAAAATATCATTGATGCAGGCAAAAGTTTTCAACAGAATAAAATCAATTTGAAGATATCATCCAGTTACTAGCATCTGCAATATACTTCATAAAAGAAAGTGTAGCACTACCATATTCCAAATGAACTTTCACATACGTCAATGGTTCTCCCTCAAGGGTAGAAGGTATGCATGCAGCAGTATCATAAGTCATCCAATAGATAGACCGTGGGGTCAGTGGCAGAGACTCATGAGGCCAGCAGAGAGAGCAGAGTCATAAGTCAGTCAACCATATAGTCAGTGATCGCCCTATATTGAAACTGAGGGCAAAAGAGGCAAGCAAGGGTAAGGAATAGCGTACGCATGTACATCTGTTCATATAATGAATCCCCAAGATACCATGTTTTATGCGTTGCCTGCAGTTAAATCCCACTTAGAAAGAGCAAATTTTACAACAAATTTAAATGGGTACCATCCTTTAAGATCATGATCGATCTTGCACTAGACACATTCCCACTATCCATATATTGACTTGATGGACAGAAAATAATAAATCCTTGCATTCGAAAATTTTGCACTTTGGCTTGCCCAACCATCTTTTATCAGCAGCTCTGATGTAGTTGACCAAACAGCACTTATGTTGTATTTTATTGTGTCATCACAATCATAATTTAGTTCGACACGAAGGCATTTCCATCCCATATATATATAAAGAGAGGTGATATTTTAAGACAAATTTTTAACATAATTTATTGACACTATTTTTTAGCCATTGATCTCACAAAATCCAATGATTGAGATTGAAAGTCAACAAGATACACTTAATGCGGTCAACTCATCAATCATCTCAGCCATTGAATTTTGTAAATTAACGACTAGAAAATTTTGTTTAGTCTTGTGTCAAAAGTTTTGTATTAAAATATCCTCTCCGATATATATTCATCGATGTTTGATGGATCCTATAAGACAGTAAAGAAAACATGGAATATTCAAAAGGTAATTTCTTAAATTCCACTAAATGATTCTTCTTCACATGGGCATTAGCAATTCATCAGGACTTGAAACTCTTCTATCCAAAGCTAACACCACTTGTACTTCAACTTTTCCCAAAGGATACACGAGCCCAAGCTAATCCTTAACAAATCTGAAGCATAAAAGGCCATGCTGTTTATACATTCCTGACCTCTATCAAACTGTGAGCTGGTGTTTTTCTTAATCCTACTTCATTCATCATATCTCTCACATTCTCCGAATCTTTCCATCTTCCCACTGCAGCATAAATTTTTGCCAACAACACATAATTTCCTGTGTTCTCTGGCTCAAGCTCGAATAGCCAGCCAGCAGCTACTTCTCCCAGTTCAACATTATCATGTATTACACAAGCACCAAGCAATGCACCCCAAACAGCATGAGTAGGTTTAAAAGGCATGTTTCTAATCAGATCATAAGCTTCATTCAGTCGACCAGCTCGACCAAGAAGATCAACAATGCAAGTATAGTGATCAGCATGAGGACTGGTTCGGTGATTTTCAAGCATGAATTTGAACAAACCCAAGCCCTCATCAACCAAACCAGCATGGGCACATGCATGCAATGCTGAAGTAAAAGTAACTTCATTTGGTTTCACCCCAGATTGAATCATTTCTTTGAACAGTGAAACAGCAGCCTCACCATGTCCATGCATTCCATAACTAGCAATTATTACACTCCATAGGATAATATCCTTGTCCTTTTCACGAATCCCTCTAAAAATCCTGTGTGCACATTCTAGACTCCCACACTTTGAATATATGTCAATCAGTCCAGTAGCAATTTCTATGCCAGAGATAAACCCAGATCTTATCAGATAACAATGTATATTCATTGCTTGCTGCAAATCTGCAAGGATGGCATACGCAGGAAGAAGACTATTTAAGGTAGCATCATTAGGTTCCACTACTTCCAACAGCATTTGTTTGAAAAGCTCTACAGCTTCTCTTGCAAGCCCATTATGAATGCACCCTGAGAGCACAGCATTCCAAGGTACTGTTCTCTTTTTTGATGTTCTAGCAAACACTCGGAAGCTGAGTCCAACATGATTGCATTTTGCATACATATCAATTAATGCAGTTTCCACAACAACCTCAGACTCAAGCTTTTGCCTTATTGTCCATCCATGCAAACACCGTCCATCATTCAGATAATACAAACTGGAACAAGCAGAAAGAAGTGATGCTACTGTCACTGAATTAGGCCACACCCCTTCAAACTGCATCATACGGAAAAGTCCCAATGCATTCCTCACTTCACCTTCCAGAATGTACCCATTAATCATAGAAGTCCATGTAACTACATCTCTCTCAGTCATCCTATCAAAAACTAATCTCGCTTCATTTACACTACCACACTTCACATACATATCAACCAATGCATTCTGCGCCACAAGTGTCTTCCCAAAAGCACTATTTTCCATCAACGTATGAACCCTCCTCCCCCTCTCAATTTCCTTCAAATAACCACAAGCGGGCAAAACCGAGACCACACTTGCACAATCAGGCTCCTGCCCACTGTTCAACATCCTATCAAAAATTACCAAAGCCTGCTTAGCATACCCATTTCTAAAATACCCACTTATCATAGTATTCCAAGATACCACGCTAGGCTCCTGCAACGACTCAAACTCCTTCCTCGCCGCCTCCAGCTCTCCAAAATTCATATACATTGCTATCAAGCAATTCTGCACAAACATGTCCATATTAAACCCAGTAACCAATGTCCTCCCATGAAGAACAAACCCCAGTTGACGCAAAGCCAGGGCAGTGCATGTTTTAATAACAAGAGGATAGGTGAAATGATCAGGAAGGAATGCTTCTAACCTAAGCATTTCAACAAAAAGTTTAAGAGCATCATATGATAATCCATTTTGCATGTACATTTTAATCATGGTGTTATACAAGAACAAGTTCCGTTGAGGAATTTCTTCGAACAGTTTACGTGCGTTTGAAGTGTGGCCGTAATTCGCGTACGCAAGGGTAAGGCTGCCGCGGAGGTGGATGGATTGGAGGCCGGAGGTGACGGTGAGGGCATGGAGTCGCTTTGTTCTTGTGAGGGATTTGGTTGCGTATTTTTGGAAGAGTTTAGTGAGGATTTGCTCGGCTCTTGGTAGAGCTTGAGACGGGCCATACATGTACTCTTCTCTCCCCTTTCTTTAACTGATTTAACTCTTAAGTTAGGCTGCGTTTGGCAAACCAGGCAGAAATACCTTCACGCTCATGCTCATAAAGAAAAGCAAAATTATTTTTTTAAAATATTTATATTTATATGACTTGTCAATCTCTTACTCACAAATGGTTTGTCAAAATTCGTGAATAAAGGTATTGTGATAACTTAAAAGAAGGTTAATTAAAAAACTAATAATATTTTTATACTCATTTTTTTAATTTAATATATAAGAGAAACATGGGGATACTTAAAAAAATAATAATAATAACTCTATATCAATTTTCATTTTAATTATATTTTTTCAGAAAAGAGAGTCATTAAAAATAGGCGCAGGTTGATGAATGATGACATACAAATCGCGAGGGTATCAAGTCTCTGTCTTTGTAGAGCTTAACTCCAGCCTAGAAACGAAACACCAGCCGTCAGATTTTTAAAAACTTAGTTAATAAAAGTAGTCTGACGGTCAGAATTTGTCCACATCAGCCTCTATATCCAAACGATAATAGCAGATGGTAATTTGTGTCCTCTAACCATATCTCGTACGAGGCGGCCCCCTTCCTTCCCATTCAAAGGTAACCCACAACCACAACGACCCTTCCTTTCTCCTGCGCTTATTGCCAATTAAAATCTTCAAAAAATTATAAAGAAAAATAAATAAAATATCGGTTTCACCGTCACTTTTAGTTCTGGATTGTCTCTAGTTTTTGTTTCGTTTTGCCTTTTTTAATATTTGAATGCTATTCTGTTGTTGTTTCAACTTGCAATAGTTGTAGTCCTTCTTAATCTTAGCCATTCTGGGAAAGAGCATTTATGAAGTGTTTCTTTTTCTGGGTTGAAATGCTTTTTCTTAGTTTTTGGCTTAATATACATATATGTTAATGACAGTACTTGTAAGCTGTGTGAAGTTGATTGTGAAGAGCTTTACTTTGTGTTATGTTGGATTAAGCTGCTTGTTTGGGACAAAAACATTAGGGAACACTAGAATCTGTGGTGTATACTCAATTTAAGTGGTAAGCTATTGTATTTACTAAAGTTTATTGCTTGATAACTGGATGTGACAGTTTTAGTAAATTAAAATGGACGAAGAGCCTTCCAGTGTAGCCAATGAACTGGTTGACTCCTATGTTGCCTTAGAAGATGATGGCATTGAATGTGGTGTCGTAGAGGAGGTTGAGGCTCCAATTGTCGTGGATGATCACTCAAAGGAGGTTGAGGATCATGGGAATCTTGAGTTCTCGAGATACTTGGCTGCTGGGATTTTAGAACCCACATTAGGCATGCAATTTACTTCTGAGGAAGATGCTAGGAATTATTACAATGCATATGCTAAGCAAACGGGTTTTAGCATTCGTGTGAATTCCTATTACCGTTCAAAGAAAGATAATTTGATCATCTCTAGGGAGTTTTGTTGTTCAAAAGAAGGCTTTCGGAGGGAGAAACGTGCAAGAAGTACAGGTTCAGAAGATGGCACAAGGAATAGACGAGCTAGGCCTATTACAAGGGAGGGTTGCAAAGCACTTATGACTGTGAGGAGAAGGGATGATGGGAAGTGGTATGTAGCGAAATTAGAGAAGAACCATAATCATGAGTTGGTTACCCCTGCAATGAGGCATTTTCTTCGGTCACATAAGCAAGAGCATGATCCAAATAATAGTCCAAATAGCTCTTTTAGTTCGTCAGAGTTGGGTTTGACTGCATCTTTGAATATGTTGACCGAAGATTGTAACGGTTTTGGAAAAATAGGATTTGCTTCCCAAAACAGTGATAACTACATTGGAAAAGGACGCCTAAGCACTTTTGGAATAGATGCCCGAGGTCTTCTTGGATTTTTTAAGGTGATGCAAGCAAGTGATCCTGCATTTTATTATGCAATACAGGTTGATGAAGAAGACCGGGTGAGCAGTGTTTTTTGGGTTGAGACTAGATCAAGAATTGCCTACAGTTGTTTCTCTGATGTTGTAGCCTTTGATACTGCTTATCAAGTGAATCAATATAAAATGCCATTCGCGCCTTTTACTGGAGTAAATCATCATAAACATTCAGTTTTGTTTGGCTGTGCACTGCTTGCTGATGAGACTGAATCTACATTCATTTGGCTTTTTACAAGTTGGCTTGAGGCAATGTCCGGAAGGCAACCTGGCTTAATCATAACTGACTATGATTCTGCAATTTCTAGGGCAGTGCAAAGGGTTTTCCCACAGTCCAAGCATCGATATTGCAAGTGGCACATTATGAGGAAAATGCCAAAGGAAATGGGGCAGGTGTATAGTGCACTTCCAAAGACATTCCAAGTGGAATTTGATAGATGTGTTAACAAGAGTGAAACGCCTGAAGAATTTGAATCTGCTTGGCAATTGCTTCTTGATAAGTATAACCTAGGGGGCAATGAATGGCTTCAATCACTTTATATTGATCACAAATTCTGGGTCTCAACATATTTAAGAGACACATTTTTTGCTGGCTTGCATTGTACTCAGCAAAGTGGATGTGTGAATTCGCTTTTTGATGGCTATGTGAATGCAAGGACTACCTTACTAGATTTTGCAGAGCAATATGAGAAGGCATTGGATGATCGCTATGACAAAGAAGCACGGGCAGAGTTTGAAACTTTTTACACTAAACCAGTATTAAAGACACCACTCCCAATGGAAAAGCAAGCAGCAGAAGTTTATACGAGGAAATTGTTTTCAATATTTCAGGATGAAATTTTTGAATCTCTTGTCTTTGCTGTGGAACTTAGAGGGAATAATGGAGGGACCAGTACGTATGAGGTAGCGAGATTTGATGAAAAGCATAAAGTGTACTTTGTAGCTTTAGATATAGCTGAACAAATAGCTAACTGTAGTTGCAAGATGTTTGAGTTTGAAGGGATCCTCTGCAGACATGTCATTGCAGTATTTAAGGCAACAAATATTTTTCTTCTTCCACAACATTATATTCTGAAGCGGTGGACAAAAAGTGCCAAGGATGTATCTGTATTGGAAGTGCTGCCCCCCATTGAGATGCAAGGCAACTCTCAAAAAGGCAAGAACTCAAATTATGATGTTTTATATCAGGAAGCCATTAAATGTGCTGATGAAGGAATGGCTTCTGACCATAGTTTTCAGGTTGCTTTAAAAGCTTTAAGAGAAGCCAGGAATAAAATTGTTGAAGCAAAGAAAAACGCCATGAATGCTCCAAAACTTGAAACCATGGCCAGCACTAGCTATAGGGATGAAAACATCACAATTGGTAGTCAAGTAGACAGTTCATGAGTACTGCTAACTGCTGCTGACCAAGAAAAAGCTAAAGTAGGAGAATCCTGTACAGAAGACAGTATCTCTATGTATGCATTGGAGATGTCATCAAGCTGAGTTATGTGGCAATTCTGGGTGCCCTGGAGATGCTAGTCATTCATTCATCCTGCGGTTAAACGATTCAAACTAGAACAGGTCATAGATGAGATTAGTTTATTCATGTTTTCATGATCTTATTCATTGAATATGTTGACCATGTGAGGTTCCTCACATTGAGAATGTGATTTCATTTTCTTGGATAGAGTTTTTGTATTAATTATAACTGCTTGTCGCTTTACATTTTGGGATTTTTCAAGCACATGTTCCTGATGCAGAATGTTTTAAAGAGTTATATCTTCCATGTTTATGCAGTTGTTCTGTGGAAGTATCTTTTTTGAAATGTATGTCAATTGTCGTTATATATTATTAATGATTCTAGAATTGTACCTACCTATTGGTCACACTTATAGATTTGTTGGTGAATCGAACATTTTGTGCTCTGAATTTGATCCCTAGCTATTTCATTGGATGGATGAGGTTGCTGTGTTTCAATTGTATTTGGGATTGTAAATATTATGGTATTTTTCAGGTAACTAACTATTCTAGGTTAATTTCAGCTATAAAGAAATAAATGGTAGTTGCACTGCCACTGATGGTGATTAATTTTTGGTCTTAAAACAGACTTATAGCTGGTTTATCTTAATACTATGATTTTTCTTATCAGATTTGGTTAAATTGCAAGACAATAATCTTTCTAAATGTCAGCCTGGATGGTTATACTGTTTGGAAATTAATCTTAATTAATTAGTAATGTGGTGAATTTTGTTAACTAATTAATGAGCAAAAGGAACCAGATGGAATGGTTTGTTCATGCATGGGATTCCCACTGTTTGTTCTCAATCTCAGCTGAATTTGATCACCAACATTAACAATGGTGTTTGGAATTGAGGGAACAACAATTCACTTGCCATCATCGATCACCCATAAACCTGGCACGTTAAGGAGAATGGTGACAGCATTAGGGCACCTTCAATCTCATCACCAGCAAGTTTGTTCAACGTTCAGGCTGCAGACCGAAGGAGGATACTCTTTTGTCAACAGATGGAATTTATATCTGCAGCTTCGTAGTAATAGCATTGATGAGTTCTAATTAATTTGTCCCTGCAGGTTCAATTGATATTTTATTTTTCAGGACATAATATCAGCAATGTCAATTGTAGCTGCTTCAAGCTTTGCATCGAGTTCACATGCCAATCATGGACATGGAGGTCTGCCACCAGCTATGGCTGGGAGCTTACTTTCCTCTCTTGCTTTGCTTTTGTTTCTGACCTATCAAATTTGTAAAATTATGTACTGCTTTGCGTATGAGGAATTTAATGAGTGCTTGCTGGACAAATACTGAAGCTTAATTCTCCAAGCAAATGGGCACCGTGTCATGACTAGTGATCCCCGTTAAGACTAATACAAAGATGCTGACGATGAAATTAAGGTATATTCTAACAGTGTGGCTTTCCTTTGTGTGATGAACAGTTCAAGATGAAAATGTTACACTGTCAACTAACATGAAAATGTTATTACTAACAAATTTTATGCAATTTTAAGATTCCATTATACTCTATTGTCTTTTAGTCTCTCCCTTTAATCTTTGAATATCAGTTTCATCAATTGTAATTTAGAGATTAATATTTTTCTTTAAGGATTTTCATCCTTTGACTGTGATATACAATTTGATCAATTGTGTATATGTATTATAAATATCAAATTTGATCAACCGTTGATCATTATATTCTATATTACACCGAGAAATTTTATCTTGTTCATCTTCTTGAATTGATGAATCTTATTATTAAGTCAATTTGACCAATTGGATTGACTGGCTGTTACCTTTCAAAACAGTTCTTTACGATTTTTGGTTAATTGCTTTTTCTTTTTCTTTTGAAGGAGATATGTGGCCAAATGAAGCTTTGTGGCTCGGAATTGTAATTTTAACCTTCGTAGCCATGGGTGTCGTAATTCCGATAATAAAGCCCGCATTTCCTAACGGCGCCAATTGATTTCTGTATTAGATTACAAATCGAAAGTAATCGAGGATATAATATAAAAAAACCAAAAAACTTTCAAATCAGAAATTATCCTGTGGATGTATTCAAATGTTTGAAGTGTGAATCATAATATCCATTCTTATGGGAATGGAAAAGAAAAATTACAAAACGAGAGCAATGCCAAATAACTTTCAAGATGGGAGTTATCTTAAGATGTTGCATCCATGCTTGTTCAAACCATAGTATTCATTTTGATGAGAATAGAAATGAAAAGTAAGAGATCATCTTTCCTAGAAATATGGACTAATGAAAGTTTAACTTTCAAAGAAGCACTTCACGAAGCCTTCCGGAATTTGATACAGGCAAAGGAAGAATACTTCCATTTAGAGAACAACCAATACAAGGTTACTTTACCCTTATTTTACTTTTAATTTTCCTGATAGAGTGGCTAAACCATATTGACCATTGCCTGGGAAAGAATTTCGGTGTAGCAGAGGTTCCATGTTTTTCTTAGAAGTCAGTGAAAAAAATGCATAGTTTGCTCAGAGTGCTTTTAATAGCCAAGCATCTCGCATCTACTTAGTTAAAGGATATGCACAAATATCGGATCATTTTTCTGCACCCTCTTATGCGGATGATAACTTTCAGTTGAACTAATGCTGTGGACATGACATAGGTTCTCTCTGATTGTTCCAGATCCTCAATATGCGCAAGGATAGAGAGACTGAAGTCCGTAGAAAAACAATCACAATTTAAGAATTATTATCTAGCACAAAAACAAGTTTCAGCGGGGTTTCACTGCAGTCACTGCACTAAGTGCAAGAAGTAATACCCACAATAAACAAAGCCCATTACACCTCTCTCATGCTGGATTTTTCATCAATCTAAACTACAATTAGCGTGACAAATGGATCTTAAATATTCACTTGACAGCCACAAAAATTCTACAGAACTAAAAGCCTCACCCCAATGATGACCTCTTATGTGACAAATTTCACAGACTTTCTCTTATTCATCAAATCAGCTCTTTCCATCTTCACAGGCAATGGTGCAGAAAACACAAAATGCCCATCTTCACCTTCATAATCACCATTAACCTCATTTCTGTCTTCACTTCTCAAACTCCTTCTGTGGATTCTTTCCCCAGCACTGCTCGGCAATGATCCTCTACTCTCCAAACACACTTCCTCACCATCCTCGATCAATTCAGATAAAGATAAGCCCTTGTTTTCTTCCACGCCCTTGCTTTCTTCAACGTCATTCTCCACAACCAGTCCATTATCTTCACTTGAAACACTATCATCAGTTAAAGTACCATCGCCACTTGAATTTGCCTCGTTAACAATTTCATTGCCATATATCCAATAGACATTCCCATTCTCTGCAAAGCTCACACTTCTGTTTACTCTAGGTTGACCCACCATTTGCCTTTTCACAAAAACCCCATTTTTATTTGTGGAAATGCTACGGTTTTCTTCCTCATCGTCAATTCGTTGGTGAAATCCTTCAAGCTCCACACCTTCATCCTCACTTTTACTAAACCTAGAAAACCCATGAATCTTTTCAACTCGGGCCCTCAATCTTTCCATTTTTTCACTCTGATTCCCACCCAAACCGCCGTGATTGAACCCCAAAAACATAGACTTGTTACTCTTCCCAACCAATCTCACATTCTTTGCAGCTCTAGATGAAATTTCACGCCTTTGCACAGCAAACCCATCAACAAATTCCATAAACTTAACCAACTCTATGCTAATTGACCTCTTCCCATCTCTGATCATTGGATCACCACCCTGCAAACCAACCCACATTAAAAAATAAAATCAACTTTAAAAAGTACTAAAATTGAACAAATTAATGAATACCCATTAATGTTATACCTGAATATTGTCAAGCTTGAGAAGCAAGTCCATGGCTTTACGAGAAACAACCTGAAAATTGAGTGTGCGTTTCTTGGAAACTGACAACTTCAGTGAGTTGAAACTAGATTTGATAACTGCAAGTTCTTTGAGCTGCCTGAGGGTTCTGGATCTACGAACAAGAAAAGCACGAAAATGGGTTTGAATCACGCGAGCTGCCATGTCTCTTAGAGAACATGAAGAAGAGTATTGGTTGTTGTGTGCAGTTGAAGATAAAGAGAAGTTATGGAGAGAGGTTTCAAGAGCATCGATACGGCTGAGAAGCGATGAGAGAACAAACTTGGCTTGTTGCTCTTCTTGTAGATGCTGCTGATGTTGAAAGTTTCGATTTTGTTGGTGAAAGTGATAGTTTTGCTGAGTTTTGCGGTGGGTTTGGGGTTGACAATGAGGTGGATATCCTCCCTCTTGTTGTTGGAGGAGAAGATGAGAGAGAAGGGCTTGGAGAAGTGGGTCTGTTGGAGGAGGCGGAGCAGGGTGGTTCACTGGTGGTGCGCAATGGGGACTACAACAGTTGCAGCAACAATTGGTGGTGGCTGCGGTGGTGTTCTGGTGGTGGTGGAAGTGGTGGTGAGAGGCCATGTTGCGGTTGCGGAGTGGTGAAGTTTTTGGGGAAGCAGAGCTGAGGGAGGGTTTTGAGTTTTGACAAGCTGGTGGGGTGTGTTGATCATTATTATTATTATTTTCCTGGGGCAAAAAAAAATTGAGAGAGAGAATAAAGTCACTATTGGATCATATCGAAAACTATGCTTTTGAGCTGTTTTTATGAGACACTGTCACATTGATGTTAGAGATTCCCTATCGACAAATGATATTGACTTAATTGATATCCCGTCCACGGGACCAAAAACAAAATAGCATCATGGATGTTTTTTTAATTTAATTTTAAATAGATAATGATTATATTTTTTATTAATTAAAATTTTAAAATTATTATTTTCAAATATATAATTGATCAAAAATAGTTTTTAAATCTTCATTTATATCTTTCAAATTATTATTTTCAAATGTATAATTATAAAAAATAGACAATTTTAAATATATAATTGATAAAAAATTCATAAATTTTTTATCACTTAAAATTAAAAGAAAATGCGGAGATCCTCGTTGAAATTGTCTCAATTTTATTTTGTTGCCTTTAATATTTGATTTGATGACTTAAAGACTTTGAAGTGAAGTTTAAGTTCGAATTTGTATGAAATGGAACTGAGAAGAGCACCATCATGATTCGTAACTTAATAAACTAGAGTACTCAAAAGGTACCCGACATGTCGTCCTACAATTTGCAGATGATCACATGTTATTCCCTTCGTATGACTGGGATGCTTTGGACTTACGCTATGTCATCCAACACTTCCCATTTCTTTAATTAATCAAATTATTGAAATATAGATTTTCAATTTTCCCTTCAACTAAATAACTAAAGAAGATTTTCTCTTATGAATTAGTGAGAGATATCAATTTATGCTTACCATTTAGAAATTATCTCATAAACCAAGAAAGATCCAAATATATATATTTTAAGTTATGATGGAATATCTTAAATTAAATTTTAAACTTTAGAGACCATTCAATCTCTCTTGTAATGAAAATCATGAGTCAATCAAATACATGATGTCAATCCATCCCGTCTCCATATTCACTTGATCAACCTAAATTAATGATTACAAGATTTAAATCCCAATATTAAGTTAGAATTTCATGGATATAAATACCTTTTTCTAAATTTTTTGGAAAGCGATGGATTTTACTCAAAATTATAAAAAGTTTATAGAACAATACATTTTGTATTAAGGAAAAGAGTAACACCGCTTTCTCGACAAACTATCTCAGTAAATCCCATTTTGTTGTACCACAATAATGAAATCATTTCTATTTAATAAATCAATAGTTTTAGACTTATAATCTACGAATAACTTAAACTCTATAATCTGATGTGACAGTCTATATAACAAAAATTTACTAAAAAAATAAAAAATAAGAAAAGTCACATCTCTAATAAGATTTTGTCACGTAAACTATCAAATCAGATTGTGAAGTTAAAGTTATATATAAGTTGTAAGTCCAAAATTATTGTTAATAAATATCATATTATCCATACATCATTTAAGATGAAATTTTGGGCAAATTATTTAAAGAGTAGTAATATTGATATTTTGAGTTTAACAACTATAAAATCTTTTACTCTATTTTTAAGCCTTTGTTTTTGTGACTGGCTTCAGGTCACTTAAGCATGGTTTCACAAAGTTAAAGAGGCTGGAGTAACCTTGGAGTTGTTGGTGTGCTCTAATTAAGCTTTTCTTTATAAAGATCGAGTCAACGAAACCTTTTGTATTATTTTTTCGTCTTTGGGTTTCAATCTCAGGCTGAATGAAATCTTTGAGGTGATAGTTTATATGAGCAATCATATATATACTAGCGCCATCTCTCTTTTTTTTTTTCGTTTTCATTATCGACCAGATTAAATAGTTTGATTAACCAAGGAATACTGAAAAAAAAAAAAGTCTAGACTGCAAATATGAAACGTCTAGAGGGCTAAAATGGTAATATGTTAAAAGAAACTCAAATTAAGAACAGTAGCGCGTCTAATAAAAGCTTTAAAATGATAACGTTATCGTTTCTTAGAAAAAAAAATTTACGATGAATATGTAGAAGATTAATATGTAGAAGGGTATACTGATAATATTTTAATAAAAATAATGTTAAATTTATAATAATTATACAATATAATATGATAGTATGAATAATAAAAATTTATTAGAATAGAAAAAATAAAAATGAATAAAAAGAGTTATATTTTTAATAAAATGTTATCATATATATTATCTTATTATATTATAAAATTTATATAAATTTAATATTATTATTTAAAAAAATCGAAACCGAGAAAATGGTGTTGTTCCTATAAAAAGGTTTTGCAAAGAGCATTTAGAATGAAAAAACGGATAAAAAGCTTTTGCAATGAACGTGGATCGGACACGTAACCTTTAGATCTTCAGTCTAAAGCTCTGTGGCTGCTGGTCGCTTTGATGTTCCCCCTAAATGCACTTTCACTTGGTTTCCGCGAATAATTAATAATTTATTGTATGCATGCTCTATTTTGACAATTTAAATTCACATGGTTTTGCATTATTTTACGGTGAGTCAGTTTGTGTTCACTCTTTTAGACTCTGAAAGAGTAAACACCAAACTAACTCAAATTGGATTGTCTATGAATTTTATATTTTTAATTTCAAAACAATTTAAAAATAAATATGATATTTCTATAGTTTTGAATTAAATGAGGAATATGTTTTCGATAATAAATTTTGAAATTGACATTCTTAATGCGAATTTGAGAATATACATTCATTTGACAATAAATCCTCAAAAATGACAATATATTATCTTAATTGAAATTGGATAAAGATAGTGGAAATGATTCTATTGTATTAATTGAAGAAATATAAAAAAAATAATAAAATACTATATTCATTTGTATTTATAAGAGTATTATAGTCTCAAGTCTCATTAAGCATTTCCAAAGTTTAAATTTACAATATTGGAATGAGATAAGTATTACGTAAATTCCAAAAGTTCAAAAACACAAATCATTGTTCAAAAACTTAAATCAACGGTGCTTAGAGATTTAGGCTTTACTTCATCGCTTATTTCAAACTTTTACTGATCAGTATAAAACAAAGAAAGAGTTGTAAATCGATGTGTACTTTGCTCTTGCTTCTACTTGGCAGTTTTCTTTTAGCTTTCAAATCTATTATTATAGAGATCCAAGGAATTTATACACAACCGGACGACTTGTCATCCACGTGGCAAAAACCATTATCGATCGTACACCTGGTATGGTATGACTACATCTAAAGCACTCCGAAAACGACTTGTCGACCCTTCACGAGTGACATGTCTGCCACATGGCATTCGCTTTATCGTCCACGACCCCAATAATTGACTCTCCCACTAGGCGCGCCCTTTCCCTCGTCCTTCACCAACAAAAATCTCACTAGAGTTTCTCGTCTTCACTCGAGACCACGTAAATCTCCGCACTTCACCACTCCCCAGGCTCTCACCATCTGACACGTCTCACATTCCGCTGTTCCCCAGCGTTGACGTGTTCTAAGCCATGGCGATCAAACTTCGCGACCAAACTTGCGCTCGCAGCAGATCGACTCCAAACATATAAATAACGGAAACGAACGGTTTCCAAAACGCGATCGTGACAAGATAAGAAGTCGCTCACGAACACTCTTCAAGTGTTGCACTCACTCAACTGTGATCTGAGAAGAGAGAGAGGCAATGGCGATGGCATTTTCGCAAATGTCGACAACTTCGAGTCGTTCGTCGGAGTCGTTTGTACAGTACGGTTCTCTGTCGAGATTCATTGGCTTGAGCCGCGGAAACAAGAAGTCAAAGAAGCTGTTTCTCGGCAGGAAGTCGTCGAATTTGCGGCCACTTAAGACGTCGTTTACTGTTAAGAATGTGTTGGATGAGCCGAAGCCGATAATGGACGATCCTCTTGTTGAAGAAGGTGCGCTGTCGTTTTGTTTGGTTTCTTCTATTTTCTCTACTGCTTTGAGTTATTATTATTGCTATTGCTTTGGTTTTGTTTGTCTCTCAAGCTTACCGCGTTTGAAATGAATTTATGTATCTTAAGCTCACTGCGTTTGAAATGAATTTATTTTACAAATACAATCATCTGATACAACTAAGTTCATGCGCCGCGTGACGTGGCATAATCTTATTGGACGGTTGATTATCAAATTATTTATTGCTGCTTTGCCGATAATATAATATTTTTTGCTGGTTAAATAGTATGATTTTGGTTGTATAGGTTGGTTGTGTGGGTGTTGGCAGTACTCTTTAAGATATATCAACATGACAACAAGTCGATCTCATGTTACCATGTCAGTATTGAATGAGGATTGGGACCCTTCATCTTGTTTATCAGTTCGTGAAATTTACCAAAAGTCATGTTATTGGTTGGTTTCAGCTATATAACTCTTGAAAGGCTTTTGTCAAATGGTTGATATTCATCCAAGTAAGCTGGCGTTTTGGTAATGTTAAGCTGCAAACTGATGAACATTGGTTATTGGGTCTGGATCCTTTTTTAATGCTGACATGGAAACTAGAGATTTGTTGTTGAGGATGGCACCTGGCTTCACTATCTAGTAGCTGTATTAATCTATGATTAATGCTGAATCTTAAATAATCTGTATATGTGTTTGTGTTTTTCCTGTAAATAATATGCATACTCTACTAATCAAATGGTTATTCATTCTGTATCTTTGAGAGTGGATTTTCTATGTAATATTACGGTGGTCTTCTTATGCCATACTAATGCTTGCTGTTTGTAATGGTGTTTTGATTTTGAAGCTCGTAGCACTCTGAATCCATATGGTCCAGATGCTGCTTCTGTTGCCTCGAGTATCAAGTATCACGCGGAGTTCACTCCATTGTTTTCTCCCGAAAAATTTGAGCTTCCAAAGGCTTACTTTGCGACTGCTCAAAGTATTCGTGATAATCTCATTATCAACTGGAATGACACATATGAGTATTATGAAAAGATGAATGTGAAGCAGGCATATTACCTATCAATGGAGTTTTTACAGGTTTTTATTGATCCTTGTATAAATCCCATGAGTTATAATATAATCTTTACAGCATTAACGAATTTTGATTCATCATTTCCTACTTCTGTAGGGTAGAACGCTGTTGAATGCAGTTGGAAATTTGGGGCTCACTGGTGCTTATGCAGAGGCTTTGAGCAATCTTGGGCACGATCTTGAAAATGTGGCTCGCGAGGTGAGGTTATTTTATCTATCAACCTTGGATATAAGCTTGTACAAGACTTCATCTTGGTCAAAAGTTTCCCTTTATGCAAAATTTATTTCAAGCAACCAAGTAATTAATATATATTTTGGATATTCTAACATAGATTTTTTGCCTCAAATTTTTAACACCAGAAATTCAAAATTGATATTAAATTTTGAAGTCAAATATTTAATTAAGGCAAGAATTGGTATGGACCATCCATTTTTTGTTGGCTTAGTGAGACCTGGATACTGTCCATTTTTAAGCTTCTAGCAGCTATGGTTGCTATTAGATTCAGAATATTACTCCTTTTTCCCAAAAAATACTTCTTCAGGAGGACGCTGAATCTGTGTGCGTGATGAGAACTTGTGTCACATGCTTGCTATAGAAGCTAAGTTTCTTTTGTCAATTATTTATAGGAGCCTGATGCTGCCCTTGGTAATGGGGGTCTTGGGCGACTTGCCTCCTGTTTTTTGGACTCTATGGCGACCCTAAATTACCCAGCTTGGGGTTATGGACTTAGATACAAGTATGGGTTATTCAAACAGAGGATTACAAAAGATGGCCAAGAAGAAGTTGCTGAAGATTGGCTTGAGGTACCACCCTTGCTTTCACTTCAACTTTAACTCGTTAACTGTATTGTTCATCTAGGTATATGGCATATTTGATATCATTGCGTCATTCCCTAATTTGGCTTTTGCTGATTTCATTTCTAATCTGATTGTCTCTTTTCCTTGTAGCTTGGAAATCCCTGGGAAATTGTGAGAAATGATGTCTCATATCCCATAAAATTTTATGGCAATGTTGTTACTGGATCTGATGGAAAAAAACACTGGATAGGAGGAGAAGATGTAAATGCTGTTGCTTATGATGTCCCAATACCAGGGTATAAAACTAAAACCACGATCAACCTACGACTTTGGTCGACTAAAGTTCCTTCAGAAGATTTTGATTTATCTGCTTTTAATTCTGGAGAGCATACCAAAGCAGCTGAGGCCCTATCCAATGCTGAAAAGGTATGGAGCAATTGTGATCATTTTTTTTCCCACATAAATATTTTGCTTTTTACATGTTTTAAAATTTAAGCAGGGTTATCTTGTCTGTGGCTGTCCTTAAGATTAAGTCAGTAAGCTCCTTTTGGGGCATTACAAACACCAGAGATCTGAATACTGAAGTTCTAAACCACCAAAAAAAGAAAAAAAGAGAGGAAAAAAAAAGTAAGCTATTGTAGTTGCTTATTGTTAACAGAAATGGACTGAATTTATGCTCACCTTGCTGGGATTTTATGTTATCCTTGCTACATTATTCTGAAACCCCGATATTTCATTCCCAAACACATTCCATGGCTGTGTTTAAATATTTCCAACATTTTGCTTCATACTGGTGAGCTTCAATACATGATACAAGTGTAAAAGGAATGTTTATTTTGATGTCAGATTTGCTATATACTTTACCCTGGGGATGAATCTGTTGAGGGCAAGATCCTTCGTTTGAAGCAACAATACACTTTATGCTCTGCCTCTCTCCAAGATATCATTGCACGTTTTGAGAGAAGATCTGGAAAAAAGGTAAGATGGGAAGAATTCCCTGAGAAGGTTGCAGTTCAAATGAATGATACCCACCCCACTCTCTGCATCCCGGAGCTGATGAGGATTTTGGTAGATGTGAAAGGCTTAAGCTGGGAGAAAGCCTGGAATATCACACAGAGGTACTTCCTATATATTTGTTCACCGCATGCATTCATGAATTGGTTCTGAGAAATTTCGAAATACTCGATGAAACAGTTGGATTTTGCCCAAATGATGATAAAGCACTGAATATTTTTTGTGTCTGTTTCATTCTGGTGGATTAAGAATTATCGGTGCATTTCTTCACATTCTCAGTTAGGATTGTTGAAACCATATAAGATTACTAAGAGTCTGGTAAATATGGTTTAATGTTTCTTGTTTCTATATTGGCATGCTTTCTTTATCCATTTGTTTTGGTATTAATTAAAATTCCCTACCATCTTTTTCTACTTGTGCCTTATATAATGTTGGCTGTCCACACTTCCCTTGCTATTAACTTGATTCATGTGGGCTTTCCTTTAAGTATATGATGCAGTCGGCAGAACTCATAAGATAATCCTGTTTTGACTGAAACATGAAAGACATTAAGAATGATGCATTCAAATCTAACACACCTATTGAAAGTTATATTTTCATTCAGTAACTAATATTTCTCAAATTCTGCAACTTGTGTGTAAGAACTATGGCATATACAAACCATACTGTTCTACCTGAGGCATTGGAGAAATGGAGTTTAGAAGTTATGCAAAAACTGTTGCCCCGACATGTCGAGATCATAGAAATGATTGATGAGGAGGTAATGTTGGACATATATCAATCACTACCTTCCTGCTTTGGTTTACCCATCTAACTTTTATTTCGGCCATTTCATATTTTACAGCTGGTTCAGACCATAGTTTCAGAGTATGGGACGGCTGACATCGATTTACTGGAGAAAAAACTGAAGGAGATGAGAATTTTAGAAAATGTTGATTTACCTGCAACCTTTGCAGATTTACTTGTTAAACCCAAGAAGAGTGCTGCTGTTGATCCCAGTGATGAACTTGAGAATCCTAAAGAAGAAGTTAAAACTATGGATGACGAACCTGCGGCTAAAAAGAAAGGCAGTCGAGCAAAGGGGAAGAAACAAGAACCAGTACCAAAACCACCAAAGTTGGTTCGTATGGCTAATCTCTGTGTTGTGGGTGGTCATGCAGTAAATGGAGTGGCTGAGATACATAGTGAAATAGTAAAAAATGAAGTATTTAATGGATTTCATGAGGTAACTCCTTTATACTTCTTCCACTTCGTTTGATCAATAGGAAATGATTGATTCTTATCTTAAAAAATTCTTATATATTTGCAGTTATGGCCTAGTAAATTTCAAAATAAGACAAATGGGGTTACACCAAGAAGGTGGATCCGTTTCTGCAATCCTGATTTAAGTAAAATTATTACTGATTGGATTGGCACAGAAGACTGGGTCACAAATACTGAGAAGCTGGCCGAGTTAAGAAAGGTAATCAACCACAGTTATGTTCTTATAACTAAAATCATCTTTGTTGGTGGATAACATGTTTCCATTACTAAAGATGGATTTGGAAAGATTTCCTCGAATTACTTATGAGCCAGTTGCATCCAATTTTCCTGTTTCTTAATAGGAGGTTTCTGCATTGTAAAATTTGAATATTTAATCTGTAGTCTCAGAGTTTGAGGTTTCCGACTTTTTTGTTTGTTTGCTGTATGTACAAAATCAATTAAAATATACATTCTAAATTATTTTTGTGCAATCAATGCTGTGTATCCAAATTGAAGCGGTGCTGTTTATTTACAGTTTGCAGATAATGAGGATCTCCAAAAGCAGGTCAGGATGGCAAAAAGGAACAACAAAATGAAGGTTGTGTCACTCATCAAAGAGAGAACAGGCTATTCTGTTAGCCCTGATGCAATGTTTGACATTCAGGTTTTTTCCTTGTTTTTGAATTCCTTTCTTATGAATTTGTGTGGTGCTCTAACAAATAGATATTTTAGCCTTAGATGAAAATCTAACAAAGTCTTGGATTTGCATAAAAAACTGATAATGTTCGATTCTGTAGACTACCCCTAAACAATATGTTAAAATGTAATAGTAATCATGGTCAAAAAGTAAGAAGAACGTTGGCGAGATACTCTTAAAAACTGTATTACCTTGATAATTTCCTTTGAACTGGATTATTTGTGATTTAATTATTATGTCTTCAATGAAAAGACTTCCACCAATTTATTGATCCTTCCATGATTTAACATGTAAGTCTGTCAATTTTAAAACAACTTCTTGTGTGGTTGCTGACTTGTGGAGTTCTGTAGACTTTCCTCACAAAAGAATTATCCTCTTGCCTTTTAGTTCTTTACACATCATCTCCTTTATGTATTTACTTGATAAAATTTAGGTTGAATTAATTATATTTCCAGGTGAAGCGCATCCATGAATACAAGCGACAACTGATGAATATCTTGGGAATTGTTTACCGCTACAAGAAGATGAAAGAAATGAGTGCTGCAGAAAGGAAAGCCAAGTTTGCTCCCCGAGTTTGCATATTTGGGGGAAAAGCATTTGCTACATATGTGCAAGCCAAGAGAATTGTGAAATTTATCACAGATGTTGGGGCCACAGTTAATCATGATCCTGAAATAGGTGATCTACTGAAGGTATGGTTCCTCACTAGAATATCAATGGTGAACTCATGGATTAAACCAAAAAAATGATAATAATAGTAATTAATTAGTATAGGCATACATCACCTCTCAAATTTGCAAGAGAACTTAAATTAGGCAATAGGTACCCTTCTGACAGCATAACTTGGAAAACCAACTGTCAGATTATCTGTGATGCCTTTTAGAATTGTTGGAATATGGAAGATTACTTCATCCATTTAATTCAATTTGAGTGGGAAATAGAAAATATAAATTTGTTGATCAGATATATTTGTCTTGCTGTTAGTTCACTTTATCTCTAACCAGTGTTATTATATTATTATTTCTTGTATCCTAGGTTATTTTTGTCCCTGATTACAACGTAAGTGTAGCAGAGTTGCTTATCCCTGCAAGTGAGCTCTCACAGCACATCAGGTACTTTGAGATCTTATTTGCTGTAGTTTCTTGGGCACATAGTTTCCCATAGGCAGCATGTCGTGAAGATGTAGAATTTATGCATGATTTATGTTGGGTGTGCAAATTTCTCTCATATTTGAGCCCTAAACTTAGAGTTTGAACCCAGCTTTATGGTGTGGCTTAAGATGAAGCCCAGAGTGCTATAAACCCTATTCATGCTTTGGGCAACGTCATATAATGCACTTCTTTCATTGTCGTTTGACATATAATTTGAAGCAATTTTAGTTTCTTTTACACACGGTAATGTTCCATGGAGGATCTGACTCAAATCCCATATCAAACAATCATGGCTATTTAAACCCAAAGCAAGGTGCGGGGATTATTGGTTTAATTTTTTTATTATTCAATAATCTGTTGATGAGGTCTAACTGAGACCATCTTAAACTCAGTCCTAACTTCAATTTATGTAAAATTGTATCTGGTTATACTACCTTTATATTTATTTCATTTATTTATTGGTTACATGAAAAAGTTGAAGTGTCATTTCCTTTAATGAAGTAAGTTTGAAATGTTCAAAACCTTTAAGTATTAGGTCAATCAAAATAACAATATGATCTTCCTCTCTTTGATTGTTGTAGTACTGCTGGAATGGAGGCTAGTGGTACCAGTAACATGAAGTTTGCAATGAATGGTTGCATCTTGATTGGAACCTTGGATGGGGCCAATGTTGAAATAAGGCAAGAGGTTGGAGAAGACAACTTTTTCCTCTTTGGTGCTAGGGCCCATGAGATTGCAGGGTTGAGAAAAGAGAGAGCTCAGGGGAAGGTATGAACAGTCTACCAATTTATTACTACTATTTGATATTATTTGTTTCTTTTGATTTTTCTTTGGTGAACCCTGTATGTTCTTTCAACCATAGATTTTATCACATGAACTTGAACTGGTGCGTGGTAAATTGAAGATATAGTGGCAGATGTATGTAAATATGGTTTACTATAAAATCAAACTGGAAAACAATAAAAATATTTTTTACTTCATCAGATTCTCATCTTTGGGCACCAGAATTGCCTTCTAACTTAGCTGGCCTCTTAATGTAGTTTGTTCCGGACCCTCGTTTTGAAGAAGTCAAAGAATTTGTCAGAAGTGGTGTTTTTGGTCATAGCTATGATGAGCTACTGGGATCACTGGAAGGAAATGAAGGTTTTGGCCGTGCAGATTATTTCCTTGTGGGTAAAGACTTCCCTAGTTACATAGACTGCCAAGAGATGGTTGATCAAGCATATCGAGATCAAAAGGTGAGTGATACATACATACGTGTGTATTTACATGAACGCCCTTTCATGCTGCTGCTAGACATGTCTACATGGCAGTGAATTCAGTATTGAATTTCTTTTCTCGGCATTCAACTTGTTGGTTATCTTCAGAAACTTCTCTTCAAAATCATGATAGATGTCATACATAAATGGTTTGACATTCATGATCTAACTCCGTTGTGCGTCTCAGTACTTTCTTGCACAGACACTCTGAAGTGTGTGGCTAACATTTTGTAAGTGATGTTGCAGAAATGGACGCGAATGTCGATCATGAATACAGCGGGTTCGTCCAAGTTCAGTAGTGACAGAACAATTCATGAATATGCTCGAGACATATGGAACATAGATCCTGTGAAATTGCCATTTTGAGTATGTCAATACCAAACGGGAGGAGTTTGTCTTGCCGCAAGCTTTTCATGACCACGGCATTATTATGTTCAGGATCCGTTTATTATACTTGGTACTTCTGTATAAATAAAAATGCTTTCGTGGCGAATAAATGTATTATCCTCCTGAATAAATTTTGTAGCGTGATAATAAAAGAATGAGTAGTTTCTAAATAGCGTTCATTAACTATTTATCTAGTCCCATGTATCAGCCTTTTTGCCTTGCTAGATTATAGTATCTTTCTTTCACATTCTCAGAACATCTAAAACTTCTGCAGTGGCAGCCGCTGCAGAACCCAGCCGCATTTATGATTGTAGTTCACTTGGAGACGAGTTTCCTGTCGGATTGATCATGAACCTAAAAACATCTCAGAACACCCTAAGCCCTTGAGCACCTCTAATTCACTCATCAACTTTATTTAAATGGTAAAATCACTGTAAAAATTGACAAAGCTTAAGTATTTTTTACGACGCGGCTGATTAGAAATTTATAAATACATATGTATTTAAATACACGGAAATATAATTAAAAATATACATTTTTATTTGCATAGATATTTTCATTAGTAAATCATATATAGGTTCTTAATTTTTTTATTTTATAATATATTTTCATCTAATCAAATATCAATTACTTGAAATAATTATATGAGTTGTATGAATTATTTTTAAAATTAAAAGAATTGTCTAAAAATATAATTTATTAAATTTTCAATAAGGGTATTCTTAGAATCGAGGTGTTTAAAGTATTTTTAATTGTTCATATAGCTCCACCCAAATAAAAGAAAGCAGATCAATAAGAGAGAGGATACATGAAACTCCGAAAATATTGTCCAAACATTTTTAAGTACGGTCACAATTTTAAGATTAGGGTAATTAAACTTTTACCTAAAATAATGATAAATAACTTCAACAACAAAGCTATATGACTAATAAAAATTTAATAGCTTAATATTGTAGTTAATATAAAATCAAAGTAAAACTAAAAAGTGTCCATAAATTACATATAAATTACATATTTTTATTAGTAAGTTTTTTTATGGATCATTTGTTTTACCAAATTTTAATAAGTCTAGAGCAATTTGTTTATACCACATTATCTATACTGAGTGCACCCCGAAAAAAATTGTATGATGAGTTCTTGGATATTCATACCAAAACAAAATTATTAGTTTAATGCTCTCTCATTCCACAAATTTAGAAAAAAGGTTTTAAGAAACCTAAAAAAATATCTAGGAAAACGGATTTTGCTAGGGTACTGCTGCCGTATAATTTTTTTTACAACCTTTTTTCCCCTTCATCTACAACCTTTTTTTCCCAAAAAAAATGGCTGTAATTTTTTTCCCTACATTTACGAGCTTTTTTTGGGCAAAAAATTGGCTGTATGGGTAAATGACTGCACTGTAGCATGACCCAAAGGACGCACTTCAGTTGCAGAAGATTAAGATGAAATTATCGTGCGTCAGCGGGCGGCAGTAGAGCTTAAGGAGGACTAACTAACATGAAACTGATTTTATAATTTTTATCTTTTTTGATGCTATAAAAATTAACATAAATTATATCCACGACACAAGATAAATGATCACATAGAAAAAGGTTTAAGCACAATCAAAATAAAATAAAGCCTACACATAATTAATTTGGTCCAACTAACCAAAATAATGACTTCAAGAAAAATCAAATCACATAGTTAGATCAATAATTATAAATCACTAATTCTAGGTGTTCCATAAATAAACCATCACAAAGTTCCACATTTGTTGTTCTATTATTTAACCATAAAAAGAAAAGAAATGGGACAAAAACTGAGATCCCAATCAAGACAAATGAAAATGTCTCTGCTTATCCATTACTTCTCATATATTTGTACCAACAAGGGAAAAAAGGTAGATTTCAGTGTCAAAAATGCAAGGAAAAACAAAATTGAGCTTTACTTGAAAGACAATGGAGACATCAATTCAAATATTAAGAAGATACAAAGCGGAAGAGAAGTAAATTGGGTCAGTAATTCCCTATTGCCACTTCTAATCTCTATGCAAAAATGAGGTTGTAAATCCAGTGTATGAACTATATATCTACCTTCGTTGTCTTTACAAACTTGATACTGTTCAGAAAAGGCAATACAGCAATAAGGCATGATCACTTCTCTCAGTCTTAGTTAGCAACTAGACTAACTACTGGCTCATGCTTGTGGTCGTTTCCAGCCCACCATTGACTGAACCCAACATCACTCTTTTCCTCTTGCTCCAGCATGATCGGGATATTAAGATCGAAATTGTCAGAGTCAGTGGAATGCTCTTGGCTCATTGCAATGTCTAGTGGCCTGCTCTCAGAGTTCTTCACAAAGTGAGCTCTCTTATGACCACCCAGAGCTTGGCCTGTTGCAAAAACCTTTAGGCAGGTGGGGCATTTGTACTCCTTGCTTTCCCTTGGGTCATAATCTTTAACAGCTACTTGGCCAATTTCCTGCTCCATTACATTCTTAATCCTTTCAAGCTTCACAAGCTTGTAATCAGCTTCAGTTTCAGGACACATGCCAGTGTCACTCTGGTTCTGTTCTTCCCAGTTTTCGGTCTTCAGTGCCAAGCGGCTTCTTTTGGATTTGTGCATCCTCTGGTGGCTTCCAAGAGCTTGCCGAGACTGGAATCTCTTGCTGCAAGTTTTGCACTCGTTTTCACATTTCTTCCCAGAATCATCCAACATTCCTGACTTTGAAATACTACATGTCACCATGTTACACAAATCCACCCCAAGCTCAACATCACAAGCATCAAAATGGACTTTCTTGCTTGAAGTTGATTCCATAATAGCCAATCCAGCTTGATCCAAGCCAATTCCTCCGATCGAATCCTTACTTGATACTACATCAATTGACTTGAAATTCACTTCAAGCAGAATCCCCTTTTCAGTCTCGGCATCATATGATGCAAACTCAGTTTCATGATCCATTTCAGGCATCTCAACTTCAACACCTGTATATAACCTCTCAATAGAAACTCCCAATTCATCCTTCTTTCCCTCCCTAGAATCCCATTCCGTACATTCATTTTCGTCCTTCTCATACAAAACATTTAAAGAATCTGAATCACATGCGTCTAACTTCTCCTCTCTTGGTTTCCCCACCTCCAAAGATTCCTTACTATCACAAACAAACTTCCCACCCTCATTTGTCACAATTGGCTTTCCCTTGTTCAATGATTTGACTTCAAAACTCAAAGCATGATCATTAACAGAAAACTCACAAAACGAATAAAGTTCACCCCAATTTTGCACACCCTTTGATAACATCAACAAACACAAAGCCACCTGTTCTACATCTTGATCAATTTGAGTGAAAGAACAAGACTCATTCAAGCTAGAAATGGAAGAACTTGTATTAGATTTGTACCTCTTTCTTTTTGATCTCTTTCTCTTCACATGTAAGCTCTCCACAACCAGACCACCCCTTGAACTAGTCCCCGCTGATTCATTAGCAACATTCAACTTCTCACAGTGAAGCCTGGTATGATTAGCCAGAGATTTCAATGAAAGATACGATCTGCCACATTCTTTGCACTGAATTCTTTTCCTTTCTCTTCCAGAATGATGCCTCATGTGACCATAAAGTGCTTTCACTGACTCGAATTCTTTGCCACAAACCTTGCAATGATTTTCTTGCATTGAAGAAGTAGCAGCATCATCGTTTTTACAGCCTGAAAATTTCCGAGATCTTTTGGGGTTTTCTCTAAGGCCATAACCAATGTGCCCATCACCTTGAAAACCCAATTTGCTCTTCTTGTTCTGCCTTTTCTCTTCTTTAGCTGAAGCCATAGCTAAAGGAACCTCGAAATAAAGAAACCCAGATCACTAACCAGAAAAGCAAAACCTCAACTTTCACAAAATGCAATAAAATTTCTGTCACTTTCTAAGGAATTGAAGCAAGAAACTTCAAGATACAGAGGAATCAATGACAACCCACCAAAAAGAAATCAGTTTTTGAACAATTCAACGAAAACCCACTTCAAGTCTCGTAGGATTGATTGGAAAGAAGAAGATTTCCCTATCCAGAAACGTTACAAGAAAAACAAAGTCGTGTCTGTTAAATCTCTCTCTTTCTGTCAAAAGAGAATTCAATGCATTGCAAACAAAAGATTGGCTCTCTGCCAACTCGCTCGCTCACTCACTATTCACTCAGAAACTGTCTCGGACTGACTCTCTGTTAATCTTTCGTTTCAAAGTTTGATGCTCATTCGATGGAAGCTGAGATACTTGCATGGAAAGCAACCTCTCCACTCTCAAATAGTCAAATTTCATGTATTACTCGCTCGCAAGTTATTTGAGGCCTTTAGGCAAATTATTAATTTTGAACTTTTTTTTATTATTGTAAAAAAATATGTATTAACTTGTTGTTTAACATGAAAAATTAATCATTTTGTAATTATTTATCTAAAATTATTTTTTCCTTGTTCTTTGACATATAAAATTAACAATTATTTTTTTAGATAATGAATAATAGTAATAAGTTTCATCTCTATTGTGACATTGATCTTGATTTTTATTTTTATTTTAAAGGAAGCCTCCTATTTGGCATTTACTAGATGAGACCATTTACACATTGAGAATTGATAATTAACATAGAGAAGTTTTGAGTAACTTAAAGAGTAAAAGATGAAGTTGGAGGTGGAGATGAGGTAATAAAATAATTAAGAGAGTAACATAACTTTTTATTAATTAGAAAATAATGTCATATTAGTATGTGATATTTTACTGATAAAGATGATAGAAATTATATAGTCTTAGAAAGAAATTTAATTATGGTACATTACTTTTCAATTTTTAATAAAATTATTTCAAAGTAAAATATTTACATTGTGTTCCTTTTATAACTCAAAATCCTATTTTTTATGTCGCATATTTTTTTAGTACATTTTATAGTTAATATCAGCCAAATATTCTTTTTAAAATTTAAATTAATTTAAAATCAATTATATATTTTTAAATCCTATTGAAAACAAAAATACAAAATCACAAAAGAATAAACCGTTAACTTCTAAGTTATACATTTATCTTTCTATCTGAAATTTGAACTTAATTGAAATCTAAATGCTATGATATCCGATGCACCAAACGTGCTATATATATATATATATATATATATATATATATATATATGTATGTATGTATGTATATGTATATAAAGCATCCAATCCTTTGATTCCAACCATAGAAAGCAGGGGAGCGAGCACTGAAGAATGATTTTCCTGATTCCCTTAATAAAAATCGGAAAGAAAAGAGGCAGCACATCATGCTCTCAAATGGGAATAAATCGAAAGCAAAAAAAAATTCCGTACAACTGCCCTCCTCCCCTTCATCAATCAAAGTTGGAAAGCTTTGTGACATTGATCCATGCTACCCCTCAAGTCCTCTAAACTTTGAAGCCTCCAAGGAGAACCATTCTTTACGACTACTTTGCTCAAATTAGAAAATTTATAATATGATAATTAAACCATTGATTGTCAAAGGCCAAATGGGAGTGATTCGTTTGTTTTAGTAGAAGTCTCGATCAAGTTTATGCATAAAATGAGTAAGTCAAATCAAGTTGAGTTAGACCTTTAACCAACCTAACCCCTTTTGGCCTAACTCAAGTTTCGTAATAAGACTGTCTTTTGAATATTAATTAAAAAGACAAAAAGCAGACAAATAGAGCTAGCGAGTATTTAATGAACCATTCTCTACTAATACTATTTATTTATTAGAGACAGTAAAATGCCATTTACTAGTTTTGTTGCTGTAGATTGTCCACTTCAACGACGTTTGAGAGGTGATGGTAAGCTAAATAAAGCATCACATGAAATGTTTGAGTAATTCTAATTCAGAAAAATAAAATAAAATTAAAAATTATGGGCATAGATGGGTTAAATTTAATATATCTATGTATATAACAGATGAAGAACTTACCATTTTGAAGTGCTTGTCATAAATATGACTATAATATGGGATCATTTGTATGATAAAGATTGATTAATCCATACCCATTTGAAGAAGAGTGGAAATTTTCAATAGGTTGATGTCACATTTTGAGTAGCTTGTGAAATGGACCGGAGGCATTTATATCCATTATATGAGCTAACTAATTATTTATTTTGTAAGGTTTGACATTAGTGTTTGTTGTTATATTTTAACCAAATTATCATGTATGGGAGTGGGAGAGCTTGCATGTTCGCTAATTGCTTGTGTTTACTATGGACAAATCTCAAGTGTAACAGGCTGGCCAACATTGATCAGATCCAGGGAAAACACTGATTAGCTTTATTCGGGAATCAGATTTGAGTTTTAAGGTAATGAAGCCAAACACTCCAAGTGCTAGTTTTTCGTCTAATTTTCTTGTTTCATAATGTGTATAGTCTATGGTCTTAGCATTTACACACATAAAAGTCATAATTTTTTCATGATATCTTGATCATTTAATTGACAAAACTCTTAGGACTTCATTGTTAATGAAACGAGGCTTTATATCTGAAAGATGGTGTTTAGCTTTCTTGTTGGGTAAAAATTGATTTGATAAGATAAAATATTTGAGTTTCCTCACATCTTAAGGCCCCTTAAAACACTTAAAATGAGATACGGGAAAGATAGGTAGTTAACTAATTATAAGTAGTAGTGAGAAATATGATGCTTAAATTTGACAATTCCACAACTTTCAAAAAGAAAAAAGTTGGCTAATCCTTGTTGTCTTCTTCTTTGCGCCCCTTTGATCTACATTATTAACATGAAGATTATAGCGCCTAATAAATATCTATGTATTGTATGCTTTCTCATTAATTTGGTCAATAACTTCTATAACCCAACCAGTAAGCAACGTCACTGCCTCTCTTTAACATCTCAAGACATTAAAGCAGCCAATGCAACTTGATTTAGTTGGGGAGGAATGAGAGAAAAGAAGTGGGAGATTTTCTACCTATCTAGTTCAAAACTTAACTATAACAAGGAAAAATTAATAAGTGCATGTATAGATTTGTTTGTTCCTCTGTATAAATAATTATGATGGATGTTTCAGTAAGCAACCTGCTGCTTGGTGAATACTCAAATAGCAACAACGATCCATCATATCTGGCACATTCTAGACTCTGTTTTCTTTGCATCAAGTAGCTAGTTATTGAAAAGCCAACCATAACTTGTTGGCACAATTTTGTATATTAATATATACTTTCAAGAGCTCTGGCAGCTAATTGATAAGTAACCATATTGACATTTTTTTTTCCTTTCATCAGTATTATTGTTTTAATCCCATTAATCAATTAATTGCGTCTCACTCAAAGTTTTCTTATATCATACGCTCGTATATATCCTAGATGAAGTGATAACTTTGGAGATACTTGCTTGGAAATTAAGTGTAGATTGTTAAAAAATTAAAATGTGTATAAAAATTCAAATGTAATGTTGAAAATTGAAAGCTTGTTACACCTTTGTACTCGGTTTTACACGATGAACCGAACTTAACTGCACATAAAATGTCAGTTCTAATACCATCTCTTCATCTTTCTTGGTTTGGCCCCTAAATTATTTTATGTAATAGTAGCAAACCAGTACAAAATTGAATGGAAATTCCAGAGAAGAAAACAGTGTAAAATTCCGACAGTTCATAGGGGAAAAACGAATAAACAAGTTCTATTGTTTCATCAAATCTAATTGTCACATTGCTGGCAAGGCCATCCTGCTAAAACTTGCTAACAGGAATATATATATATATATATATATATATATATATATATGAACAGCATGGAAACAATAACCCAAACCGAGTAACACTAACACACACACACCCAAAAAAAAAAAAAAATTGACAGACTTCCAACTTGAAACTCACACTGATCAAATACTGATGATTAAAAAAAAAAAAAAATACTATTCTCTAGAAACAAATCCCTGACAGATAAAAGATCAGGATGCATGCCTTGCTAATTCAAGTATAGCAACCAGTATATTGAATGCAAAATTCCATGAGCATCTCTTTGACATACCCATGAACTCGACCACTTCCTCAGAAACTAATTTCCAGCATCATGATGCTTCCGCCGTAACAAAAATGAAAATTTACAAGCAAAACCAGATCAACTGTCTTTTTGGTCTGGTTAAATATCAGAATTGGGGATAACCTTAGAAGTCCCAACCTAACCATTAAAGGCCTCCAAAACCAAATTGGACTTGTGTAAACAATCTAAAACTGTTCCTCTCAGAAAACATCTAAACAAAAGCAACTCTTCTCCCTCTTGTATTGTATCAATAAAAAAAAAATTCTATTTGCAAGGTTCACTGTCAGTTCTATTCAACCCAGCAGCAATTTTATATGCAGCAAGTACATCATCTTGACAAGACTGCTTTCCATCAGTCCCTCTAGAAACTGGAGCATGGCAATTGGCTTGCTCATACTCATATGATGTGCATGAATCATCTTGTATATCATCCTCCTCCCTGACATTGCTTTGAATCTTACTAAAAAATTGTAAGTCACTGTCACATCCAGAGTCATCAGAGGAATTTCTAACATGTGGCACTGATAATTCATGAACACCTCGCTCATCCTCTTCATCAGTTGCAACTGTACAGACAACAGAGGCACCATCTCTACAATCATCAATCCCATACTCACCCTCAACGCCATTGTGGCTATCCTCTGCTTGATCCTCCTGATAATAATGAGGAACATCTCGATTAGTCAAAGAATCCACGCCAGAGTCCTCATCTTCCTCTATCACTCTGCCTCCATGTTCACTTACTTGCCACTCATCATCATCACTGTCGATATCAAGTGGCTCAAACCTGTTTTGGTCTGCACGTTTACGCAGCATAAAGACATTAAAATAATAGCTGACTAGGTCCTTTTCTGTCCGGGAGGGGAAAACCAGTGAGAGACGGTCCCAGAAATTCTTCCCCTTTGATGCAGGGTTAGCAAAGACAACCCAACGGAATGCTTGCTCTTCCTCTTCAGTCCATCTCTCTGAGACCTCCTCTCCCATATCACAAAAACCTAACTCCTTGAATAGTTTCTGTCCTAGGTTTTCCCTAAGTTCTTCTCTAGCTTTCCTGACATGTTGTCGAACACATCTTACGGAACCCCTATCATGGCATTCACACTCATTTCTGGTCTCCCATCTCTCAGAGCAAGAACTTGCAAATGCTTCAGAATCAGGCATGGAAAGCACACAAGTACCCATCCGTTTATCCCTATCATCATCATCAACTGCAGGGGCAGAATCAGACAAATGGGAAAACCCAACTTGATGATCTGACCTGTCCAAAGTATCTGAAGGGTTACTTGAACCCTTTAAACCCCACTCCGGAATATCAGCTTGATGCTCAGGTCCAATAGAAACTGGCTTCTGAGGAGGACAATCAATTGGAGATGAATAAATCTCATCAGATTGAAGTAAAGATTTTAGGTGATGTCCAGGTACAAAATATTCTGGAAAAAAGGACAGATGGAAGGCTGACTCCAAATTGGCATCAGTTTCAGCAGCGCTCTCATTATCCCAGAAATATTGAGAAATACAGCCCGAAGCACCTATATGGAACTCCTTGTCAGTCCCATTTGAGATTTCTGTCACCAATTGAAACTCAGACCCCTGTTGGTCTTGACATTTGCTGAGCGTGTCCTCCTCATTATCTGCACAATGGAATTTGGTCAATTATTAAAAACCAATCAAAGAACTAATATTCAAGTTGTAGTCATGAAGCATGTGTATAGATCTTGATGCAATTCATGAGACATGCATTTTTCACAAGAAAACCTCAATTTTTTTGTTCAATCGAGTAAGACTAGTGCAACAGGATATAAAGGACATCAAATGCTTCATCACACTCAAAAACATTACAAGAATCTAATGGTCAAAACATAAAGTGGTAGGTTCAAACGTTTAAAGTCCAATTAATAGCACCATAAAACCATAATAAATTTAACGACATAACCAAGTCAATTAAAAGAGTTTTATTAAGTATTAACTCAAAAAAAAAGTAATGCTTATCCCTTTGTTGCCCCTAAGAGAGACTCTATATAAGTTCAAATGCACCAAATGTACGTGAAAATTTCCTAAACTTCATCAAATAAGATCAAAACAGTATCAAGTGATCCCCCAGAAGAGGCATCTCATTCAAAAAACATAACTGCAATACAGCCACCATATTTAAAAAACAGAATCAGTAGGAATAATTTGAAGCATCCATATGCCCAGCATATAACAAACCAAAATTGTAGCCAATATTAAAGAACTATTACCCGAAGTTTGAGGTTTCTGATGAGTATCATTGGAGGGATTAATATCCATGATTGGGGCAAGGTGATTAGTACATTCCCATTGTTTTGAGTGCTTACAAGGGAACTCAAGAGACTCCTCATCAGGAAAAGGCCTTTTGTGAACCATTTTTTTCCCCTGAAAGTCGGTTAATCCTTAGGAGATAGAGACCTACAAACTGATATTCAGATATCTAGCTTAAATGAAATGCACAAAGCATGTCCTTACAGTTAAAATTTAAAATTCCTTGCACACTAAAAATAATGCTAAAATCAAGTGGCTGAAAATTTAACATGAAGGAATGGGAATAAATTTATGTTTTCCACTCATAGCAGGAAACTAATCCTACAAATTATGTAAAATGATTAGTATAAACGCGACTGGAATGTTACTTGTACTTAATACAACCATTTTGGGAAGCTTGAAGAGTACTGGACAAAGGGGTGATCATAAGCTTCCATATAGTTAAACAAATCAAAATAAATAACAACTTGTTTACATTGAAATAGACTAAAGCGTCATCGTAACAATATCACTTTTTTAAAAAAAGCTTATAAATTTCAAATAAGGGAATAATTCTCCATCATTTAGTAGTTAAGCACTAAGTGCATTAAAAATGCAACTAAAAATTATCACTATAAACATCCCAATTGATGTATCATATATCATTGTACATTTAAACATTTGTATTTGTTAAAATCTGCATTACTTATGGCCCTTTCACATCTCTAGCAACAACATAACCATACAAGAAAAAAAAAAAAAGGTTCGATCATATCCATAAACTTATAATATTATATATATAGCGGAGCCACGGGAGATAGTTTCTTACCTACAAATACAAAAGCTTCCCCTGAAGAATTAAATGAATAGCACCGAGAGAACGAATTAAGTGAAAATGAACCCAAATAAATAACCCGCAATTTATAAAACCCAGTAGATGCCTAGTTAGAGAGCTATCAAATACCGATTTAATTGAAATAAGGAGGACACAAAATGCAAAATTTCCCAAAATTCAAAATAAAAATTACTAAGTTACAAAAATCCAATAAAGTTTCCAAATTTCGAAAGAATCCCAGAAATTAAGGTTGACCCAATAAAATCGTATAAAGAAAATATAGAATATGCGCTAAGATACACAGATCAAACAAAATCCCAACCCAATCGAATATTTAAAAAGAATTTCAAAACCCTAACCCTAGAACCGAAATCTGGGAACGAAGAGGAACGAAATTGGGATCACCCAGTGGAGGAGAATTCGAATTCAACGGAAATGGAAATGAATCGAAGAAGAAAAGAATAAATCTGAACAAATTCGTATCGAAATAGTATGTATTGAGACGTAACAAAAACAAGCCAAATTGGGTAAAGTTAGGGCATGCTTTATAGGATTGTTGGCGGATCCTTAACCGTGGAGGTCAAATTACCAAAAGAGGCAAGTATCTTCACGCAAAATAACAGATGTGCCACTTGTTATTCCTGGAATCAGAAAAATGATTCTGTCCGGTGAATTTGATGTAAGAACAATTTCCAACGCGGCCGGTCCGTCAGTGTTTTTTAGACACGTGAGTAAAAGACAGAGAAATGCTTTTCTAATCGTAAGTTTTACTTTTGTCCTAAAGATTATATATAGATAAATAATATTTAACTCAAGTGTAAATAGTTAATTATGTTGATAGATGATGACAATGCTGTGATTTTTCATGCATTTAAATAAATATTGCAAAAAATATTTAAATTTCGGAAGTAACTTTAAATTTTAAAATAATGTAATTTTTTTATTATCGAATTAAGTGTCAAATTATAAAGTGAAATATCGATTTGTCCAAAAAAACAAATTGACACTTTTAAACCTTATTTAAACCTCGGTGACTATCACTATCTAGAAAAATGGTTAACATTCGGATATCAAGTGATGATAAATATATTAAATAATGTAGTAATTAATGCAATGAATAAGATGTCGATTTATCGAGTTTTACCTTTACATTTATAAATATAATAATTTTTTTAACAACTTAGATGTGATGTATAAATATAGATAATATGTTTTTTAAATTTTTAACATTTGACAACAGATTAAATCAGCTAAAGCAGAAGTTTTCAAAACCTTTCACTTTTACTATTCAAAATTGTTCGTCTAAATTTCTTACTTATTCTCTTGATGTCAAAATTATTAAAAGTCCATTTGAAGAAGCAGAAAGCTATCTTGTGTCGCCTTGCACTTTTGGCTGTGTGACCAGGGTGGTACCTCAACTGACAACGCCGGTGCATCGTACCAATCAAAGCTGGTCCATTTCATAAGCTGCTCTGCTACAGAAAGAGGCAACCCACCAAGAGTCCACCTTCCACTTTGTTGGTACCAAACTACCAATAAATTCATATTCAGATCTTGTAGTGGATCCACTATGCTTCAATGTAATTTCTCTGAGAATTCTAACAGGGATCAAAACTACACTCAATATAGCAATAGAATGGAAATCAGATTTGAAAAAGAATCAAGGAATTTATGTGGGAACTTCATTTCACCAATTTACATCTTTCCTTTAAAAGACTATCTTCTGCATAATACTGTAGTACCAACAAGAACCAAAAAATATTCAATGAGTTCAGGGGAAGACCAAATGGAGTATTTGATTCAACAAGAATACGAGATAATGGGTTTCTGGAATGCCATAACTGTAATAGCGATAACGGATTAAATAGAATTTAAAATCAATGAAGTTTGTCTAGCGAACAAGTAAAAGACAAACGGTGATATAATCAAATACAATGTAAGGCAAAACATAGAACATCTTTACTTTCACCATGATGGTAACACCCATTTATCCTGACTACTATGGGAAAGCAAGACACAACAAAAACGCATCAAAATATAGTAAAGAATCGAATTGACTGCTTCAACTATAATCCGTTGCTCAACAACTCGTGGGAGCCCATTTGCATTTCTTTTAGGCCACAGCAGGCATGTCCTTGAGCCATGGATCCAGGGGCTTACCAATCGAGTAGACAATGAAGCCAATCTCTCTCAGCTTGTCCACATCTACAATGTTCCTGCCATCGAACACAAAAGCAGGTTTTTGCATGCTGTCATATATCCTCTTGTAATCAAGACTCTTGAATTCATCCCACTCAGTCAAAATGCAGAGACCATGGGCATCTTTTGTGGCTTCATAGGCATCCCAAACCACAGAAACTTGCTTCACAGTGGTAGGACTCATTGGTTGGAGGTGTAGAGGGTGGTCCCAATCAAACTTGTTCATTGTAAGGTCCCTCTGGATCTGATCCTCAGTGACCTGTGGATCATATATGCTCAACCGAGCTTTGTCTCCCAATAGCCCCTTGCACACGTCAATGGCTGGTGTCTCCCTTGTGTCACCAGTATCCTTCTTGAAGGCAAATCCAAGAATTGCAATCTTCTTGTTTGAAACTGTGTTGAACATAGAGGAAACAACACGGTTCACAAAACGGCTTTTCTGATAATCATTGATCTTGATGACTTGTTTCCAGTACTCAGCCACCTCTGGAAGGCCATTGCACTCACAGATGTAAACCAGATTTAAAATGTCCTTCTGGAAGCATGAGCCACCAAACCCAACACTAGCATTCAAGAACTTGGGCCCAATCCTCGAATCTGTACCAACAGCAAATGACACCTGCTTAACATTAGCTCCAGTAGCCTCACAGAGAGCAGACATTGCATTAACAGATGAGATCCTCTGGGCCAAGAAGGCATTGGCAGCAAGCTTTGAGAGTTCTGCAGACCAAAGGTTGGTGGTCAGAATTCGGTCTTCAGGCACCCAATGTGCATACACATCTTTCAAGGCTTGGATAGCCTTCTGGCCTTCTGGTGTCTCCCGGCCTCCAATGAGAACCCGATCTGGTTTAAACAGATCTTCAATTGCAGTTCCCTCAGCAAGAAACTCAGGGTTTGAGAGGATTTGGAATTTGATTCCCTTGCTGTTGTGGGTCAGAATTTTTTCAATTGCCTCGGCTGTTTTTACTGGGACTGTCGATTTCTCAACCACAATTTTGTTAGATTTTGACACATCAGCAATCACACGGGCTGCACTCTCCCAGTATGTCAGATCTGCAGCTTTGCCAGCTCCAAGACCCTGTGTCTTGGTTGGCGTATTGACAGAAACAAAGACAATATCAGCCTCAGATATGTGCTTCTCCACATCGGTGCTGAAGAAGAGATTCTTGCCTCGGCACTGATTCACCACAGCATCGAGACCTGGCTCATAGATGGGGAGTTGGTCACTGTTCCAGGCATTGATCCGAGATACAGAGATATCAACAACAGCCACTTCAATGGACGGACACTTAAGAGCAATGACAGCCATTGTAGGCCCCCCAACATACCCAGCACCAATGCAGCAGATCTTCACCATGTTTGATTCCTAGTATATATACCCTGGAAAAATAATAATTATTATTATTTATTATTAGATGAGATTAAAAGAGGACACGATAGCACAAACAACCCATTTTTAGGTATTTACACAACAAATAATTTGCTTTTACGGATAAAACGGTAAATCTAGTAAATGGATCTAAAGTTTGCAAACAAGTATCATAATTGAGAATATGAAGACCGGAACATGATAAGACTGAATTCCTATGACAATTACCATCAACGTCTTCAAATTTACAATATTTATAATTTAGCTAGGTAAGCAAGCAATAGAGACGAAACTAAGCACCGTATGTAAGCGAAGTTAACACTAAGATGCGTTGCTCAGTTAACGATCGAGAGAAAGCTTTCTATACAAAATTTATCCAAGATCTACACTTATAACCTCCACCAAGATCTCCAAAAACCAAGCCGATAAGCATACAATTCAAGTCAATCCACGACTGCACTTCACAGTAGCTTCAATACCCTTTTCCACGCAAACAAAAGATGAATGCATGTATGCACAAACTAAACCTAACATGAATCTGAAAATTCTCTAACTGCAACAAGTTAGTATCTTTCACAAAGTAAAAGTGCAAACAAAGCCACAAGATCTGAAACCAAAGCATGCAAACATTGTTAGATCGGAAACCAAGTCTCAGATCCGCAAGTAAATTCACAAGATCCATTACCAATTCTTTTGATTTATATCTACAAATGCAAGCAAGCCCACAAAACCATCAGCAGTCACGAAGCAGATCAGCAGATCCGAAACAATGCATTTAGATCAGAGAAGAACGCTAACGGAAGATTCAAGGACAGGCAAGGAAATTTACCTGCAAATCGGGGGTAGGATTTGATTTGATTTCAAAGAGAAATCAAAGAAGAGGAAGAAAACTGTTATTAACTATACGAATGCAAAGCAGAGCGGGCCTGGCTATAAATAGTCAACCCATGTCCGGGATCTATCCTCGTCTTTTCACCCAATGACTCTTGTGTCCTTTCGTTATTTTAACAGTGTGACGTGCGGCTGTCAGTTCTGGTTTAGGACCACATTCATCATGGTTAGAAAGGTCAAAACGGAGCAGTCGGTCACGCTGCGGAATTTACCGAATTAGCCCACGGAGATTTAGCACTTAGATATTTTTTTATTGTCTAAAATTATTCCATTTCTACGCGTTTTCTGTGTATTTTCAATTTCAATTTCAATCCGAAGCTAGAAGCCAGCCAAAGCCAAACGCGAGGCAAGTAGGCAGCTCTCTGTAAACCACTCTTCTGTAAACTTCCTAGATGCTGCTGTTGACTAATATTAGTTTAACTTTTTTGTTCGTTTACGCTTAAATGTGGTCGCAACTCCTATTAGGGGCGATTAATCATGGAAAAGTTGCGGTTTCCATGATTAATAATTTTTAGTTAATAAATTAATTCTTTCAATAAAAGTTTAATCACTAAATACAATTTTAGCCATGATTGAATTTAGCATATGGGTTTTTACATGCAACTTTTCTATACTAAATACAGCAAAATATTATCATTATTTGAGATGTTAACATGTATCTTTGTAAAACGATAATGATAAGACAACCCATTTAACAAAAACAAAAATGAAAAGATCCAAGAGAATCCTTACCCCTTGATATTGAAATTTAACCCCTAACTAAGATTGTTTATCTTATATTATGAATTAAATTTGGTGACATGTTGGTCGAATTTAATTGACTTATTTTATAAAATTTCCATTCACCAAAAATGCATTCCAGTAATATTGTAGTTGAATTAATTTATTTAGAGATATATAAATTCAACAACTACATTTATCATCTAATAATATAAACTTTCAATAAACTGATAGCTATTTGTTAACCTTTCTCGTAAATAATTAATAATCAAAGTTTCAACATTCAATTCTTTGAAGGTCACATTATTGAACTCAAATGCATGACAATGCTCATATTATCGAATCCTTTACATGTAATCTTGTTTTGAAAAATTTTTGTTAAGTAGTCAAAATTTCAACGACCTTTTCACTTGAAACTTTTTGGACCCAATTGTTTTTTTTTTTTTCTTCCCTTCCCAGAAAGCTGTAACTATCTATACTAATTTTCTCAAGAAAATGACGGGCACAAAGTTCAAAAAAGAGAAGTGAATTTACTTTGAATTAAAGAAGCTGGCAAATGTATGTAGATTTGGTGTGAAATCTTGGAACGTTCTAAGGGAAATCATGATTGTTGATTGCACCATACAATACTTGAATGTGAGATTATAATAAAAAAAACAATAATTTAAGACTTTTCTGGAAGAATGATGGTAGCCACTACCCAACTAATAAGGGAAGTTTTGACCAATAATTAATAATTAATGCACCATTAAATTACCAAATTAGTTCAAGAAAATGGGTAGGAAATGGTTCTTACAGAAGCAAACGATCAAGAAATGAATACAGGTGACAGCTATATGGGCAATGATTTTCATGTGCATTAAGGGCATGTGTAGTAATGAAAAAGGGACACTATAATTCAATAAAATTTCTGGTGAAAAAAGAGTGAAGAGACAACTTCAAAACTAAGAATCAACTTGCTTAAGGACTCAGAAAAGATTTTTGAGTGAAGTTGAAGTTATTTAGATGTAAAAAAAAAAAAAAAGTTTGGAAAGCTACAAGTGAAAGAATGAATCCTGAAAGGAGAATGGTGATGATGATTGGCAATGATGCAAAAATTCCAATAAAATAGTTTTAAAGAAATCAGGGTAAAATCTCTATAACCTTATTTGAGATTGGGATAGTTTGGTGAAAAGACATCGTGAGAACTTCATGTTGGCATCGGACTAAATTCAATATATACTGGCATTACATTGAGTTAAAAAAATTTGTTATTTATATTAATAATAAAATTATCAGTAATTTTGAAGTTCCTTCTTATTTGAGAGGTTAGCTCTATTAAAGAATTAATAAATACTCAAGTTAAGTAAATATCTGCAAGTTTTACTTTTTAACTTTCAAACTATAAGCAAAAGTTCATAATCACAATTGAGAGTATTTATGTTACTATCTGGGAAATGGGCTGTTACTGGGTCTATCTCATTTTTTTTACAACCTTTAAATAAAGTAGCTGCCTTAGGCCCAAAGAGATGCATGAGCCCGTGAGCTCATAAAAATATTATCTTATCAAATTTCCAGCTATTTTTATGAAAAAATATTTAAGAATTTTGTTTTAATAAAAACAAATTGAATGTCTCATTAAGCCTTTAACTAATATTAATTATGGACTGCGGTCGCTGTAAATTACGAACGACCGGCCACTTATGAAATGTTTTTATGTAAATTTTAAAAGTTATTATCTTATAAATAAAACAACTTATTTTAGTTAATAGTTATGAAATAGTAATTAACTATACTCTGAAAAGGATTTCAACCAATTAGCATCTCTTACATTACATATTAATTTTTATTCTATATAATTTTCGTGAAAAAATATGATTTATCCTTTGCTTATTTAACTTTTTTTTTTAATTTATTATTGACATTTATGACTTATAAAATAATCATATATAATAAGAAAAATAGAGAAATAAAAACGACACAAATTTTACGTTGTTCACGCAAGTGGGCTACATCTACAGACACAATAGGATGATGATGTTTTATGATAGATTATAAAATGAGTGCAAGATCGCAAATCACTCAACAATAATCTTACCTTTTCTCAGACTCTTCCAAATACCACCTCATGAAATGTCACGCAAGGGGTCAAGGAGGGCAAGCAATACGCACTTCTCCACTCTCATTATCACTCTCTAACTTCTTATGTCGATGTGTATTGACACCATTAAGTAGAAAGTGATAATGAGAGTGAGGAAGTGAGTGTTGCTGATACTCCACTTATATCACATTTTGATCATATCATAGATAATCAAATAAATGATTGAAGAGATTATGTATTTCTTCAGGATTAACAAATAATTTACAGTTGATAATTTAAAAAATGTAATTGTGCATCGAAGAGAGAATGTGCCTCTTGAAAATAATAATTTGGTGGTGACACAAGCCACATTAGTGTTCATTAAAATCACCAAATTGGGCTGTTTGTTAAGAAAATCACTTAATTGGGCTTTAAACCAGCTCAAATCCTAATTATTCATTTCTTCTGAAAGGTGAAAAGCCCAATGCATTCGTCTCTTATTTGATGATAATCATGGTTAAGCCCAGTAATCTCTTTTGTTAGATTACGCAGGTAAATTAAATTAGATTGAATAAATTAAAACACCAATTAAAATAATGAATTACATAATATTATTAGAAAAAATTAAATTTATTATGCATATTAAAAAGACAAAAAACTATAAAAATTTGAATCCTAACAACATTACCGATCACATAAAAAAGGTAAAAAAGAAAAAGAAATTCAACCAAAATACAGAAAATAGAAAGAAAAAGACTTTCAACTTAACAGCTAAAAGAAAGAAACTGAAACCAAACAATTCAGACAAAAATATAAAAAAGAAAAGAAAATAAAATAAATTTAACCAACAAAGAGTGCGAAGAAGTTTTAGCGTTTCTGAATTAGGAATTTTGGGGTTTATAATTGATATCTTCTTTTTTTCTTGGGCTAAAAAGATGAATTCAATTAAAGGGTTTGATTAATGTCAGATGAACAATCAATTTCACAAGAAACAGGAAAGAAATATGATCTGCATAGAACAAAGAAGCCAAGAACAAGAAGATAAAAATAACAGTGCATGAAGCGAAGAAGAAGAAGATAAAAACAAACAATTAAAAAAATAAAAAATAAAAAACAGAGCAGAAAAAATAAATAAATAGAAAGAGAGAAGTTTAATTTAAATTAAAAAGAGCAAATGCAAATTATCAATCTGTATTTATATGAGTAAATTGGACTGCCTACGACGGAAAGATAATTGTACATTGACATCAGCTTTCAAACTTGTTGTCATTGTATTATCGATTGACTTGTTGGCCTAATGATCGTTTTTTATATTCGTTGCGCAGCACAGTTAATATGTTTAATTATTTGTCCCTTAATAATTTAAATTATGTTTAATTTTCTAAAAAATTACTTATTAATGTAAATAAAGTAAATAAAAAATGTAAGGCTTTGATTGTATATTCATCAATTGACGAGGGGTATGAATGTAAATGGGATTGACTTGATTTGGTACTTCTTCGGTAACGGTTGTTTATTTTTGTTAATCAAAGGAATCAGCGCCTTGCCCTACTCTCCCAATCAACCAATCCAACGGTCAAAACACGAAAACAAAAATTCAAATTAAACTATCTGACGCCCCAAAACAGCCCCACGAAAACTAGCCGTTACACAGAGCGTCCAATCCAAACTCCCCCTTAACGTTCTTTTTCTTCTCTGCTCCGCTTTCACTTCCACCAATTCATTCATTCATTCATTCTTTCATCGCCAAACAAAAAAAAGAAAAAAAAACAAGATCAAATCCAAAAGAAACCCTAACTTTCGCTCACTTTCTCTTTGCGCTTACAAACTTTCTCCCCCATTTCGTATCTGCAATTTCTTTCTGTGATCTTGATCAATTTTTTCATGGATTTGATGACAAACTCCGTTTCTAAGATTTCAAAGCCGATGACTCCGGTGAAAGACCGTGAGAGGTCTCAATCCAAGATTCAAGAAACCCACAACAACAAGTTGTCTGAGAATTTGAATCCGAATTTTTCTCATTCAAGCCCTGGCGTGAAGCCCACGAGTTCTCCGTTAACGAAATCTGCGAAATCACAGAAATCGGCACCCAGGAACCCCAACCCGGTTGCTTATTCTCCAAGAAACAAGCTTCGGGAGAGGAAGTTTGTGGTGGCCAAGAAGAACTGGAGGAAGGAGAAAGGGGGTGCTTCGGTTTCTTCAACTGTTGAGTGCAAGTGTAAAGAGAGGTTTGGGGTGGGTAATGGGAAGAAGTGTCTCTGTGTGGCTTATGAGAATTTGAGGGCTTCGCAGGAAGAGTTTTTCAAGAACAAGAGTGGCTCTGTGGAGGAAAAAGTGGAATCAGATGATGTTATGAGTTCATTTGTAACTGAGAGTGGTGAAGTTGGAGATGAGACAGAGAAGGGCAGCTTTGTGGGTCATAATCTTTATATTGGAGATGGGTATGGACCGGATAATCAGGATCCGAAAGCAGGTGAATCGCCGGAGCAAGGGGGTGCTTCTACAACGAAGAGAAGGAGGGATAAGTTGCTTGAAGAGGCAAGAAACAGTGTGCCTGAATGTGGGAAAGTGTTACATTTGGTTAAGGCCTTTGAGAAGCTCCTGACGATGCCAAAACCTAAGGAGACTGATGAACAGGAAGAGGAGAAAGAGAGGCAAAGGGTTGATAATAAGAAGGCGGCAATGAAATGGGCATTACCTGGACTGCAGCCACCACCTGAAGTTCATGAGACTAGAGAGTCAGTTTCTTCTCTTTCTCCGTCAGACCTGATCCTGACTGCCGAGAATCTGGGGTTAGATGCACGTGCTTCTGTTTCCTCTTCATGGGATAGTACCAGCAGAGGAAGGTAGGTTGCAAAGTTTGGATTTTTTTTTTCGCTATCGAATGCATATTCGGTTTCCCTTTATGTTCTCTTATATTGGGTTCTTGTAGCAGTATTTCTAGCAGGACTTCTAATGGTGGCAGGAGAAGCCGGAGAAATGTAAGCTCTTTTCTCTGCTTCTCTCTTTTGGGCTTCTCTTTCCTTTTTTTTTTTTTTTGTGGGTTGTGTTTTCGTTTCTTTCAATTATTATTAAAGGATCCAGGTATATATATATTCATGTTGAGTGGCTTTTGTTTGGCGTAATTTTTGTTTTAGAGCACTGAATCATGTGGGACAATGGGAGGCAGAAAGAAGAAGAATCAGCTTAAAGCAACAAGCCTGAAGCCATTCAAGCTAAGAACTGAGGTAGGTACTCTGTGAAATGTAATCTAATTTGACAGTGATATTTACAACTTGTAATTTCAGTGACCCTAATTGGTTATTTTTGGTAAAATATTTTATAATTATAGCAAAGGGGAAGACAAAAAGAGGAGGAGTTTATAAAGAAGATACAAGAAATGGTGCAAGAGGAGGAAAAGCTTCGGATACCATTAGCTCAAGGCCTTCCATGGACAACAGATGAACCAGAGGTGAAATTACCATTTCTTACAATTATTAGATTGTAGTTGCTTTGTCTCTGCGTGAAGGATTAAGGACTTGATGGTTTAGATTTGTATCTCTTGCTTCAGTGTTTTTCATTTTTATTTTTATTTTTTACTTCAAATAAAGCTTATAACTTCTGAGTTATTGTGCTGATGAGGTCTTGCCCTGGTTTTGTGTTTGTAATTCTAGTGCCTAATTAAGCCTCCTGTGAAGGAGAACACAAGACCCATTGATTTGAAGCTCCACAGTGATCTGCGGGCACTCGAGCGTGCTGAGTTCGACCATCAGGTCAGTTTCTAATTCTTATGACACAAGTTTGGATATGAAATGTCCAATAATGTTTTTGTTACACAGCAGGAATCTACTGTTTATGCTTGTTTTGAGGCATCCTTAAATTGAAAATTACTTCCTTGCCGTGTAGAAAGCTGCTTGTATATGCTGAACCTTGTAGCGTACCAAAAACTTTTATGAAGAATTTCATGACAGATAAACAGAAACTTGAAGCTTGGGAGAATATGGAAAGGCCTATGCCTGTTTCCTTGCTCTTGAATATTTCATTTGAATATGTTGTAGTGGTTAGTGTGCTATTCTTACCTCTGGCAAGCACCGTATGGCCTTTTTAGGCATAATAAATGGATATGAATTGCTAAAATTGCATTTAATAAGTTTTTGTAAGTTTTTTCATCACCCAAAGCTCTGATGCAATTATAGTGAGTATATTTTCTGTATAATTGAAAGCTTTTTTTACAACTCTTTCAGACAGTAACATTATCTCTGTGGTGTTTACTGTGTTTAAAAAGCTGTTTTTGTTTTTAATGATGTATGCAAATTTAGTGTAGCTATCTTAAATGTTATTAACTTGTTAAAGAGGATTTCGAGGCTCAGTTAGGCTACAAATCTTCATATGTAGTGTGTGTTTGTGCAGGTGTTATTCTATTTACTTAAATGTCCTCTTCACTAGCTTATCAAACATTGTGGCAGTTGTCCTGAGAAAGCAAACTGATTATCTGTGTTTCTCTGTCAGGTAGCAGAGAAGATGAGCCTTATTGAGCAATACAGGATGGAGCGAGAAAGGCAGCAGAAGGTAGTACTTGACTTGTAAACGAATGGATGTTGACGTGATGTTTCTGGTGTGTTTATAATGAATTTTTTTATTCTCTTGCCTTTTGTTGTTCGTAGATGGAGGAAGAGGAAGAAATAAGAAGGTTAAGAAAAGAGCTCGTCCCAAAAGCACAGCCCATGCCCTATTTTGACAGGCCCTTCATTCCCAGAAGGTAAAGGAAGTCGTTAAAGTAACACTCAACACTTCAAATTCTTAAAATCGTCGCAGTTAAAGAAGTTCCTAATAGTGGTCTGTTAATGATACAATGCATTTTTCTTATTCTGCTTTGGTTTGTTTCAGGTCAATGAAGCATCCAACCATACCTAGAGAACCTAAGTTTCACATACCCCAGCAAAAGAAGATCAAGTGCTGCCTATCATGGAACGATATGAGCTCTTTCACTTACCAGCAGTAGAAGGCGATGGAAGAAGACTAAAATATAGAACATTTAGGCATCCTTCTTCCTTTGGTTAAATCGATATCGGAATAATGTTTATTCTAGTCCTTGTTTCTTCTTTTCCTTTTTTCCGTATTCTTTCAGATCGTGTATATGAAGCAGCAACAAATTTAGTTGCAATTTTGATATCCATTTGTTTGTTTTCTTTAATGAAATATACCATGTATGAAATTGATTTACAAAAACTCAATGCCAGCAATTTGTAACAGTTATGCAACAATCACGCAGAAATTTGATAAGATTGGTAAGTTGGTAAGGTTGATGATGTGACAATCATGCAACAATATCACAAATTTTTAACAATCTTACAACATTAATACGGAAATTTGATAAGATTGGTAATTTGATAAGGTTGATCATGTGACAATCATGCAAAAACATCACACGAGTTGTATCATATTGAATATGTAAAATAAAAAAAAAATGTAAATGTATTGACTATTACTTTTCGTGGAGGAAAAAAAACATTTTTGCACTGAGATAATTTTGCAAGCATGCTTGGCCTTTCTGTGCATGGAGGCCTTAACAAGCAGGAGCACCAATAGGACTGGCTTAGCCTCTCGAGCGTACTGAGTTCGACCATCAGGCTATTTTCCAATTCTTTTAACGCAAGTTTAGATATGGAAGTCCAATAATTTTTATTGTCACACATTGGGAAATTACTAATTTATGCATGTTTTGAGGCATCCTTAAGTTGAAAATAACTTCCATGCCGTGTAGAAAGCTGCTTGTGCATGCTGAACCTTGTAATGGAAGCTTGTGAAAACACCGTTTTAGGCATAACAAATGGATATATATTGAAATGGTGTTGTGATCTCTAACTGTAGAGTGATGGGAGCGGAGTTCCATCACTCAACTCAAGCATAGGCTGTATAGCCTCAAACAAATCAAACAACACTCAACCATTGCCTCTCCCTCCTCAAGACACAATTAGCTAAAACTAGCTAAGCCACGCGAGTTAAGTCTACTCAAACCACACAAGCCATCAAGTGCTGCCTATCATGCAACGATATTAGCTCTTTCACTTACCAACACTAGAGGGTGAGATGAAAGAAGACTAAATATAGAACTTTTAGGCATCAACAAATTGCAGATTTGTGGATATGAAGCAGCAACAAATTTAGTTGCAATTTTGTTGTCACTTGGTTTATTTTCTTGAAGCATTCAACTATGTTGTCCAGATGCAAAAGGAGAGTGCAGCGATGAAAAAAAAAAAAAAAACACTTTGGTTGTCATTATATCCATCAACATTTAAAAGGGGTAGTTAGTATTACCAACATGTGAATGACTACAGCTCATAAATGAAAAAACTATTGCAGTAGTTAATTGACTTCCATCATGATCTCTGATGTCCACACAACACTATCTGTCAACATTTAGAGACGAATTCCAGAAGAGGAAAATCATAATTAGTTTGTTTAAGATCTTATTTATATATTTATTGATTGAAAATGAGAATTAAAAAAAAAAAGGTACAGGCTTGCACATCCGTCTGTTATGTTAACAATTTGAAATAATCTTATCATCCTTCACCTGATGAAGCTTTTAAATTCAATAAAAAGAAAAAAAACAATAAAATGGCAAATGGATACAACATACTTATAAAAGGTTATGAGAATTAAAGCTTTTAATGTTTATGATTTTATTATATCATAAATTCAAAATTTTATTCTTTTTCCTCAAACTCTTTGATTTATTATATACTAGTTTGGAATTTTTAATTTGTAGTTTTAGACATGTCTACTATAAAATATCAATCTTAGATATGAACAATGTAAGAAAAAAAAATATAATTCTAACAAGAAACTCATTGTAAAATTTTTAAAAAACAATAAATAGTATAATGGTTAAAATTTAGTTATTAAATACAACAAATATTTAAAAAAATCATAGATAATAAAATTACTAGAGAAAAATGAATATAATAGTAAATGTATATATATAACACTCTCTTGAAAAAAAATATAAAATATTTTATATAACAAGAAAATGGGACAAATAAATAATTTTAGATATAAGATTTTAATCATTAATTTTTTAATGGAATATAAAGGGTAGGGATGTCAAATGAGTCATGTAACTAAAATGACATCATTTTAATAAAATAAACAAAACATAAAATAAAAACATATAGTATAAATATAGTATAAATATAAATATAACAATCACTAAAGTGACATGATAAATATAAAATATAATTTTATATTTATATTAAAAATAATTTCACAACCCCTTTAACATCCCTAATAAAGCTACCTCAGTAGTTCACTCTTCTTTGGTAGAAATAAATCTTCTCTTCACTCCAAGTAATATTGTTTTTAACTTGCGCTCACTTGACGCAAATTTCATTTTTATCTACAACAATTCATTGCATCTGAGCAAGCCAGGCCTGAAGCCTAGCCACGTCATCATTAATCATTTCCATCATTGCTACAATTTCATTGATCTGCCCTCATAGCGTTGCCAGTTCATTCTGAGTATTTCTTCTCAGTAGCTGCGACATTTTCAAATCAAATTTCATAATAGGGTAACACAAAGTATAAATGAGCGAATTGGCTATTTATATGTTCACCCCTAAAAAAATAGAAATGAATTTCATCTTAAACAAGTAAAAATGTTATTAGTTCTATATCGACTAATGAAATCATGAATGATTAAAATTTCATAGCAAGAAACTCTTGGTAAAATTTAAAAAAAAAATAAAGAGTATAATGGTGAAAAGTTCGTAATTAAATACAACAAAAATTTAAAAAAATCATAAATAATAAAATTATTAGAGAAAAATAAATATAATAGTAATTGTATACATATAACACTCTCTTGAAAAAATATATAAAATATTTTATATATATAAGAAAATAGGATAAATAAATTTAAATATAAAAAAATTTAAGGATTAATTTTTTATAATTAATATAAAGGCTAGAGATGTCATTATTTTTAATAAATTAAACATAACATAAAATAAAAACATATAGTATAAATATGACACAAAATAATATCTATAGTATAAATATAATACAAAATGATCACTAACGCAGCACAATAAGTTTAAAGTTATATTTTATACTTATCGTGTTATTTTAATGATTATATAACCCGTTTAACATCCTTAATAAATGCTCATTTCGATATTTTTGTCTTAGGCCAAATATATTTTTGAGCTGGTAATTACTATTACTGTATGTCTCTTTAATTTCAGCTATCTCTTCTTTGATATTAGCCAAAGTAGTCTCCAATTCAAACTTGACCTCCTCCTTCTCATCAAAAATTTTCTTCCTATTAGCTTTCTCCTCAATAGTCATTACTAATTTCATCTTAACTTCTTCGTTCTGAAATCCATCTTTAAAGTCTCCCTGTTCATAGAGTTTCGTTGCTTTCTATTGTTCATCGAGTGCCTCGTCTTGTGCTCGCTCATGCCAAGACTTTTAACAGGATGTTTGGCAGTATGTAATTATTAATTCATGAATAGTCATATTAACGCGATGATGGGCAGTGGATGTTTTATCATTAAAAAAATATTATGTATAATCTTTTTACCAAAAATTAATTTAATAAGTTAAAAAAATTTTAAGGTATCATAGCTTCAAAGATATATAATTTTATAATAGTAATGTTATATTTTAAAGTAATATTATATAATTAAAAGTAAGATATTCATTCGCCAATTAATCAATAATCAAGTAGTTTGAAGTTTGGATATAAATTTTGTATAAGTAATACTACACTTACAAAGTTTGTTTACTAAGATAGTATACAAAGTGGATGTGGTATCATTCATTCAATGCCACTTCTCTTATCATCATTTATTATATTAACTTTCTCATATTCATCTTTCTATTTACTTTATGCTACGTCAACTTATATATAAACTTTGCATACAGACTTTGTAAATATAAAATTATTGAATTTTTATATATTAAAATGATTAATATTTGTGAGAGGAATAAATATAATAAATAAAGTTAATTCTTAATTAGGAGGAATTCTTACCTAATAAGGAAATGAATTAATTACCTTGTTGAGGATTAATAGTCGTAGTTGTAGAAGGAATAAAAAATTAATATCTTAATGTAATAAGGAAAAGAATTAATTAATTTCCTTGTTAAACAAACCATAGAAGTATGATATAAAAAGAAATGATGAAGTGAGGTTAAGGTGTTAGCAAGCAATGGGGCGGGGCAGGACGGGTCTAGGACAACAGTTATCCATCCCTCCCTTGCCCAACCCAATTGCCCCGAAAGGGGGCATCGCAAAAAATAGTATATCTGGATTCGCCCTGCCTAGCCTAATAATAAAAAATATACATATAGTATTATCATCTAAAGAAAAAAAAGATCACTAATCACCATTTGGCTCTCTAATTATACTAGTATTAGTTATATCTTAGATTACATAATTCTTAATATAATCCAAACTATTGCCACCCATAAATAATAATTTTGATTGTCAATAGTATTATAAAAATTTCTTATGGTGTTTAAGATTGCCATAGCGGAGATATTATAAATTTAGCCTTTATCAAATTGGTTTTTCAACTTTTCTTATATTATGGATATCAATTCATATAAAAAATAATTAGAAAAAAGCTATATTTAGGTCTTTTTAATTACATAGTCTATTAATAATGATGTTAAATGTGTATTATTACTTATGAACTTGTTAATTGACAATCATTCAAATAATTAATAATACAATTAAGTAATTTTATAATAGCATATTTGATTTAATTTCAATCTAATAGCAATAATATGATTGACGTATACCAATTAATTAAAATTATGTACATATGAAACATTAATAATTTAATTAATTAATTTAAATTATGATAATTCATATATTTCAGGTTATAAGATTGTTGTTCTTCTAGTTCCATTTCTATTTTTATAGTATACTATATTGATTATAATAGATAGATGCATTTTGGAAACAATCTTATTAATATTGCAATAATTTAATTAATATTTAATAATCTGTATCAAAATGATATTATACAAATTTAATTACTATAAAATACAAATATTTTATTTTTTCCATTACAACATGAATAAATTGATGTTAATTTACTAAAAGAATCATAATTATTAATTAACATGTGATTTTTGTCAAAGTTTTTGTATTATTTGTAAAACTACAAGAATTAATATCTACGAAGATTAACAAGTTAACCTTGAAAAATACTGGTCAATCCCAAAACCTTAAAAATTCAAGGAAATACGCATAGTCCTAAATCTTAGTAATTTTAAGAAAACCCCTACATCCTATAAGGTGGAGCGGGGCAACCAATTTAGGGGGCTTGACCCAAATCTGCCCATACCCTAACTAGCTTTGCCCCAGTTCCACCTTTAATTAGCTTTGGGGCAGGTTTTGCGTTGCTCCATTCCCACGGGCACAATGGGCTCCAGACCCGACAGATAAAATTGACATCTCTAAGTGATTGCCTAGTTGGTTTCTTCCATTGTTACAATCCTTTTGTCTTTGTTTTGTTTGTCTAAATGGGCAAGGCTAGATTCGAAGACAAAAAATACCTAAAGAGTCATATTTTCTTGATGTTTCCTCGGATAAGGATGAGTCAAAAGTGATTTGGTACTATTGTAAGCCCTTGAGAAGAGCTCCTATCTTTGAGGTTTGTTATGGCCCATTTGTTTACTCATTTTTTGCATTTTTGTTTTCAAACATGTATCCCGTGGAATTTATAGTAAGTGTTTGTTTAGTCATTTTTGTTTTAAAACAAAGAAAACAAAAAACTTAAGTATAACACATATAAAACGTAGTTTTTAAGAAATATGAAAACAGAAAAAAGTTGTTTTTATCTTTTTTCTCATTCTACCTATTGTCTTTTCCTCATTTTTTTAAAATAATTTTTATCTTTTCATTATAAATTATATTATTTAATACATATTATATTTTTATTATTATATAATATTTGAAAATAAAAAATGTTTTTAAATTTTTTTCAACTATTTTTCATTTTCAAACCAAAATACAAAATATACATAATCAAACATATTTTCACACAATTTAAATCTTTTGTGGAACATGTGAGTATATCACACATTCTTATATCCAATTATAAATTTTAAAAACAAAAACACATAATACATAACCAAAATAAGCCCTTATTTTTTCTCTTCAATTTCAAGTCTTTCAGATAAAGATGGTTAATGTTGTCCCTTTAATTCCAAATCTTTCAATTAATTGCATGTTAAATTGTTTTTTAATATGAAAATAAATAGATAAACATTATATTATACTTAACGTTTTAGTTTGTGAATTCGGTGCGTACAGGCATTGAATTCGGTGCTAGCACAGGCATCTAGCTTGTTCTGTCTGCGGCCCAAAACTGGAGAACAAATGTGCGTTTTGCTGTTCATCTATCGCTTCCAGTGTTATTGAGAGGGCATTGGAAGAGGAAGAAGAAATAGCCGAAGATCACGACAAATACTGCCCCCACATGCCAAGAGCATGCCCTTTTTTGGAGTGCAAAGTTGTTGTATCTGGCTTGCAAGATTTGGGCAACCACGGGCCTCCCTGAAAGACGGTCGCAGGCCTTCTCTATCGGGGTATGGGACTTGTTGATTAAGAGGCCTTGTCATGTTGTACATATGCTCCTATTGAGATTTATTATGTTTAGCGGTCTTGCTATTTTAATGATTTTGTTAATCTCATTAGGATTTCTTTCAAGGATTTTGTTTTTCTTTCAAGGATTTTGTTATTCTTATTGTGTTTCATTAGGATTTCGGAGCAGGTGTTCATCCCTTACTATTTTGAGTTTGATTCGTCATACTTTGGATCTTGGCAACTCCACAAGAAGAATTCAAGGAGAAAACTTTTAGTGTAGGTGTAAAGAGAGGTTTGGCGTCGGTAACGAGAAGTGTCTTTTGGTGGCTTTATGAGAATTTAGAGGAAAGAGTTTTTCAAGAACAAGTTGCACCGTGCAAGAAAGGGTGGAATCATATGATGTTAAGACTTGAGTTATAGCTAGGTGAGGGGGGTGAACTTGGGGAGGAGACACAGAAGGTAGCTTTGTTACGGATCATAATCATGGAACTGAAGATGGCTGTGGCCTATGCATTAGATAATGAATCAAACGCCTTCCCAAATTCTTGTGAAATTACGTATCACCTTTTCAATACTAATTAGAAAAGCAATTCAACTAGACAAGACCGAATAAAATTGATGCAGAGTAGTTTATTTTTGTATTAGGGATAATTTAATCTTTTAATAATTTAATTATTTTAAGTTTAATTAAATTATAAATTTTATGATTTAGAAATTTTGACTCAATTAGGGATCTTGACTTTTCCTAATTTGATTTAAATTGTTAGTTTAAGGATTTTAAGGGATCTTGATTTTTCTTAATTTGATTCAAAATCAAATTGTTAGTTTAAGGATTTTGACTCAAATAAGGATTGTGACTTTTCTAATTTGATTCAAATTCTAATAAAGTTAGCCTAGTATAAATATATATTTTCATTATTATTTTATTAAATATTATTCAAATATTGATTATTTTTTATTGAAAAGATTATTCGGTTACTGGTTTCCCATCAAAAATAGATACCGAGTAGAACAAATTTCTTGACTCTGTGCAGTAATTTTCATTTTGAAGTTTTTCCTTTTATTAATGCACGGATATCTATATCAATCAACTCTTCATCTTCAGCACTCTGCATCTTGTCTTCTGACTTTTCTGGAGATGAGCTTCGTAAACCTGAAAATAACCGAGCACTCTAATTTAGCTGCCATGAAATTTTGGCATGGATTTTACGACTTCACTCAACATGCATAGTCTGTTATAAAGCTGATAGGAACCCAGATAAAACATATTTCTATTCAGAGTTCAGACTGATAAGAGCCCATTTGCAATTATGCTCCTATTGGGATTGATAGATACCTACCAAAATTTGTTCCGAGTGATACCAATTAGGAACCTACTAAGCTTATTTGAGACAGTAGACCTTTTTTTTTTTTTTTTTAACACGAGAGTAAATAAAGATAATCACTTCACGTATATGATGCCGCTCTTTCCCAGCCATCAATACCACAGTTTCAGAAGGCCTTTTTTGCTTACCGTTCGCCAACCCTATGAATGTGAGTGATATAAAGCTAAATCTGTTTTGGTCTTTATTATTAAAGAGGCCCATTTTACTTTTGACCCACGCCCATCGCACTATTTTTGAGTTAACAAGGATAGTCCGAAGCAACTACTTTTAGGGGCGATTCGTATGTGGCAATGTCAAGGTGGGAATGGAAATCTAATTTCTAACCTGTGTTTGAAAGCCATTTCACAATTTTTAAACCCAGGAATGTTATGTTCTCGTGGGTTTCAGATTCCTGTCTGATGGGTAATCCTAAACCCTTACAATAGAGTTTAGGATGCCCCGAAATCCCAAACCTATCGGCATCACTCCATCTTCATCTTCACAAATCTTCCCTTACCGATTCATCATCACTGTCATCTCCAAACATAAACCACAATTCGAACCCCAAAACCCATTGCTTAATCAACACACAAGCAAAGAAAATAATCAAATAAAAAAAACAGAGGAATAAGAAAGGGAGAGAAAGACGAGGAGAGTCAATGACAACTCCCTCCACCTCCCTGAGAGGAAGACGAGAGAGAGGAGAAAGGGTGGTGGATGGCAACGGCGACAACGGCCTCCGCCTGTGCCTCTCTCTCTCTCTCTCTCTCTCTTTGTGTCCCGGTTTGGCAACGATTGTGTGTGGACAAAGCTTTGAGTGGCTGGATATGGGTAGAGTTTCGAGTTGTGGCGACTGGAGGAAGACAACACTAGGCAAAGCAAACAGACAATAAAGAAGAGAGGAATTAAGCGTCGAAGTGTGGCTTGTAGTGGATGGCAGTAGCAGAGCGCTGTTTGTGTGCAATGGTGGTGGTTTGGGCGAAAATAGGCGGAGAAGAAGGAGAGAGGATAAAAAGATATTATATATATATATATATATATATAATAAATCATCAAAAATTATTTAAAAAAACAGTGGTGGTAGGTTATATTTTGTTAATATAACATTTAAACAATATATACAATAAATTTACAAATCGTGAAAATTAGCATACTAGAAAAAAATTCAAAATCTTATATTAAATTTTTTTATTTCATACTCTAGTAAAAAAAGTATTTTTCACATATGAAAAAAAATTTTAATTATAAAATTTATTAACATATTTGAAATAAACAAAATTACCAAGTACACTAGAATAAGAAAAAATTTAAGTACTTTTTAAATATTAAAAAAATTTTAATTATTAAGTTTACTCATATAATCAATAAAATTAATATTCCTATGTGTAGTCAAATACAATAATCTAATTCTCCTAGTAACCAAGAGCAAGATTACTATCGATAACTACACACAGTAATGTTACTTTTCTAAAGATCAGATTTCTATGTTTTACTTTTCCAGTAACATGAATCTCATTCTCAGGATTCTTACCCCATATGCCAAATAGCCCTTTGCACTTTTGAAACTCCGTAAGCTTGATAAACCTCCTTTCTCAAGAAAAGCTTAGTGTCATAGCCCGTCCAATTTACTTGCTAGAGAACCCATTTATGTGTAAGGACTTGACCTGACTTCTAGAAAGTTACAAGCCCAAGTCCATCTTCTAGAATTCTCTAGCAAGATAGGATAAGATACGATAATATAAGAATATTCCTTTGTACTTATCTATTTTTGTAAAGTCTAGTAGATTATTATAGATAGTCATTTAGGACCATTAGATGCATTAGATCTAGGTCATTCATTTGAGAGGTGGTTCCTATATAAACCCTTCCAAACTCATTTGTAAATCATGCATTAGATCTAGGTCATTCATTTGAGCAAGAAGATTAGCATTAAGGCTTACTTAATAATTTTCGAGCTTACTTAATAATTTTCGAGAAAAATTACTTAAATACCGCACAAGCGTACTGCACAATCCTCTGATCTCGTGATATTAGGCCAAGATACCTTATTAGCAAGTAAGATTTTGCCTTAGAAAGCAAGAGAATAGCGTTATTCCCCGCGCCCCGCGACCCCCCCGTCCCTCCCTCCCTCCCTCCCTCTCCCCCCCACCCCCTTTTTGTTATAATCTTATGAACTTTGAATAATATACTTAATACATAGGGCATTCCACCATTGGTGGATACCCGAATCTAACAAAACAAAAAATGACAGTGAATAGGTGAAAAGCAATTAGTCCCCGAGATTGGTATGTGCTCTCGGTCTCTACTCAAGAGAGATTATGACCATATCTTAACTAATGCATAGCAAATGGAAACAAAAGTAAAATCAATTGTCAGATCAGTTATCACTCATCATATTGAAATTGACAAAAGTAGGGAAAAAAAAAGAAATTCACCGCTTTTAGATTTTTTCTTTCCCACTCAAACTTACATTAAGGCCATGACTATATTTGTTTTTATTCACAAGATATTAATCAATTATCAATCACATAAAAATATGGAAATTCCAAGACCAAAGGAAGCATACCCTCCAGAAAACATATATGAAGCAAGTCAAGGTCAGTACACAAAGGATCCAAACATTCAACCTTATGTCCAGGCTCTCGCAAGTCATCTGAAGCAACTATTTTTACACTTCTGCAGCTCCATAAGCTTGATAAACCTCAATTCTCCATCAACAAGCTTTAGGTTTATTAACTACCATTCTTTTCAAAAAAAAAAAAAAAATTGTTAACAAAAACTGTATTCCAACTCAAGTACTAGCGTTTGCAGAAGGTTTAGACTCTTGGAGGGAGATCACTCTTTCAAAAGCACCAACCAAGGCCTTAACCTTACTTTTCCGGGTTTCAACAAGTTTACTTGCTGTTTGTTCAATGACATTATTAAACAGGATCTGAGAATCTTTCTTTCCCTGCATATCTTGATGTCTCAGAATAACCTTTTCTGAATCAGGTTTGCTGTTATTTGTCTCACCATCAACTCCTCTCTTCTTAAAGTTTCTTCTGCCATCAGCTTTGAGATTTTGGTTCTCTCCAAGCACTTGTCCTCTCCTGAACTTGAGCTTTCTTGGACTATTGCTCTTAGACTGAACATCAACCACCTTTCCCCTTCTGAATCGTAATTTCTTTGCTTGGGAACCCTTATCCTCAGAATGTACCATCCCATCCTTTTTGGGCCTACCAGGGAGTTGAACCCCCAAATTTTCTTCTTCCATGCTCATGGTTTCATCAAATTCAGATTCAGAGAGAGATCCATCTTCTGTTTCAGTCTCTGTATACTCAGATTTTTCCTGATCTTCTTCATTATGCGATGAAGATGATGGAGATGTTGATAGCAATTTAGGTAATAGGGGCAATGGAGATGGATATGTTTCAACAGCACAGCTTTCATTTTGATCAGATTCCAAAGTTCTGCTCTCAGTCTCCGTCTTGATGACATACAGGGTTTTTTCCTCACCTAAATCATTGTCCGCTGGCTTAAGCTCAACCTTGGGTTGCTGGGGTTCAGCATTTTTAGTCTTGCCTTGATTCTTCAAAGGAGACACAACTTTCAAGCTCTTCTGCTTTCTTGCATTTAGGCTTCCAACTCTACTGATCGAGGGTTTAGCAGACAATGAAGACCTTGGCGATGCCAATGGAGCTCTTGGGGAAGCCAGTACTTTCTTTACAGCTACTTTCGGGGGCCCTGTCCTCTTTCCTGTCTTGATTTCACTGGTTCTTCTGCCACTAGAACTTACTGAATGATCAGGAGATGATAATGGCTTCTGCACAACAGGTTTCATCTTTAAAGAAGTGGCATGCTTTGGAGACGCATTTGTTTCTTCAGATTTTGATAAAGCTGGTTGCATAGAGACATCTATCTTTTTAAAGGATGATGACAGCACCTGCCTTTTGAATTTAGGGGATTCAGAAAGACAGGTTTTTGGATTGGGTGGAGGTTTGAGCTTTGATGCTGATGTCTTCTTTTTCCCAGATAGAACTTCACCCTCAGCTGGATTCTGGCCATCCGGTGCTATGTGAAGCACATTTGGGCTATCTGGTGATTTTGTAGATACTTCACGCTTGATGATCTCAGGAATATCACATATAGAGGTTTTTAGAATAGGAGATGATTTGGGACTCGCCACCAATGTCTTTTTCCTCTCTGGCAATATCATGCTTGGCATTGGACTTTGGTTGTCAGGTAATAGATTTGAAAGTCTTCTTGGCAGGGGACGTCTTGCCTTAGCTTCTTCGAATGCATGCTTCCTCCCATATTTACAGAAGTCGTGACAAGAACCAGTAGATGCTCTGAGATAATGGGGAAGATTTTTTTCTTCACTGTTTGAGGATGATTTTCCCAGAGAACTTCTTCTTGAATTGCCTCCATTTGGCTTGGTTATTTCTGGAGTCACGGATAAATCCGTACCCTCTTCAGCCATCAACTGGGTACAAGATAAAGATGAAAACGAAGTTTCAGAATCGACAACCCTAAAAGTTATTCATGGATATTATGGTAGCCAATTCAACTGGATTAAGCAAATAACAATAAGTATAAACTTATAAGTCCAAAGGCTGTACAAGAAAGCAAACTTACCAATATCTATTTTAACACAATCGTCAATCAAGAATGATTTCGAACTAGAGCAAAATCCACAATATCTCCAACCTGGAAAACGAAAAAAATAAATAAATAAGCATCACATATGGTTTTTCATATCAATACAAACTCATGTTCAAAAAAGGGCATTACTAATTTCAGTGACATCAGAAGCCAGATAGATTAACAAGCTTAAAAGAGAAAAAAGAACCCATTACCAAGCTTAAAAGAGAAAAAAGAACCGAACTAAAAAAGCTTCCCATTGTTTTTCTGTTTCATGGACTTGAAGAATTACAGAGCATCATTGAAAATTAAGATGCCATGAACTCATGGTTGCATTATATTTGATTAGGACCGACATAACAATTACAAAGGCAAACGGGTAATGTTGCACAGTCATCCAGCTTTTATTTGATCATTTAAGAACAGCACGAACACTTTTCTTGTTTTATGAAGAGCTTCAAAGTATTATTTCTGCCAGAGCAGAGATTTTTTGCAATCTCCATTTCAGTGCAAGAAATTGAGAACACAATCTATCAAATCATGTATTAACCTCAGCAAATTAAAAAGTTAAAAGTTAAAAAAAAAGATATTAAAAAAAAAAAACCTTCTGCCACTAGTTAAAATGTTGGAATCTATCATAAATATGACCTTCTGAAACCCCAGAAAAAACAACAACTAAAGCTAACAAGCTTAACTCATTCAATAAATGAAAACAGAAAAGGAAATTTTGCAATCACAAGAAAGCAATGTTTGATCCCCAAACCAATATTGAGTATTTTGTATTGCACTGAAGAAAGCAAACAAGTAGTCTGAGCAGAATACAAGTTATCAATCTCTAATTTACCGAAGAACCCAAGAAATTGAAAAGCAGCAATCAGTGAAAGCAATACTACACCTATAAATCACATCTATATGCCAAATAACAAACTTTATTATTAAAAGAATCAAAATTAAGATGATTAAGCGTTTTTACAAGCCTAAAATGCTTAGATTCTACCTACAATACCTTGATATCAACAAACGCAACCCCATCCCAACAAATTGCAAACAAACCACATAAAGATGAATAAAAGCGTGCTAGCTAAGCAACCCATATTGCATACTCAACATAGCCCTTATCCCCTCAAAAACTAAACTGCAAAAAATAATCAAGGGAAACAATTTAAATAAATAGAACAGAGCAATAAAACGAAATGAAAAGAGCTCAAACCCATTAGCAAAATCCGATTTTGAAACAAACCCATTTGAGCAAACAATAAGAGAAGCAAAACCCACATCGCATTTGGAGCAAAGAGAGAAGCTTTAATAGAATCGAAGTTGAAAAGCAATGAGAAACGAAAATACCTTTACCTTTGTTCTTGTTGGTGCCTCTGCTTGACCAGAAAGCGAAGAAAAAAGAGAGAAGAAAGGAATAGTTTTTAATGGGTTTGTTTGTTTGTTTGTTTATGCAGCGTATTGGTTTTGCTTGCAGAGATCGTGCAAGCAAGCAAGGAAGGAAGAAAGCAAGTCAAGTGTTTTGCTTTCGTTTGATTTTGGTTTTTTTATGATGCCGAAGTCCGCTCAATCCAAGCGCGTTTGTTGCAGATTTTTTCTGTGAAGGAAAAGTGTGAAGGAATGGGATGGGTGCCCACCCAATGCTCACTCCCGGATTTTATAGCGCTAAAACAAATTATTTGCTAATTACATCCTCCTCCTCTTTGACGGTAACGTGAAATCATCTACTTTTTAGTCTTTTTTGTTTTGCGCAAATTCTTATCACGTGTTACCTTGGTACACGTCATTTACCTCAAAATGTGCATATTTTTAATTGATTTAAAAAAATATTGAGAAAAATAATTCAAAGTAGAGAACTTCTTATAAATAATCATCTTTCTATAAATTTATATGCTATAATTCTATATTCAATAATGTTGAATACGTGTGTCGGATAGTGTGACAGTGTCTAACGGATGTGTTTGAAGTGTCCGATACTCTCAGATGGTATTCGACATTGTTCATCACTTGATAAAAGATCATGACATACAAATTATCAAGACATGACCATTTTTTTAATTCACACTTAAAGTTTGAGATATTTTTTGAATTTTTCCAAAAAAATCAATTAATATGATGTCAAAATAATTTCCATCGAAATTATGCGATCTTCGAAATATTATTATCTATCGTCGAAATCTATATGAAGGGATATAATTTTTAGGATTATTTTAACATGTTTCGTAAAGTAAATATTAAGACCTTAAAAATTGAACTTTTTTATTATAATAACCATTAAATCATTTCACGTCTTTTAAGTGATTTAATAATTTTTTTAATACGATACACATTTATTGAAATATAAGAATTTTTAGTAAATCAAGTGATATTATCTCTTTCAATAACTTTCTATAAAATTAGATTGTATAAATTGAATGAAATAATTTAAATGTGTATATACAATTATTGTAATACATACATATACGTGCACATTAAATTTATCTATTTTTTATTTTAAAATTTTTCTATCAAGAAAAAAATTATTATCCCAAATTATTATTAGAAATGATGTAGGATTCATTTGAAGTCATGCAATCATTTGTTATACTTTTATCGTTTATAGTGAATTATACTTTTTTTATTTTTAAACAGTTTTACCACGTCAACTAATTTTAACCCAAATTGTAATTGAAAACGATAATAAATGATTTAAAGTTAACTTATAATTCGTTGTACTATAATACTTGCTATTTAATAATTAGTGACTAAATTTACACTATTGGAGATGAAATTTTCAGTTGAATTTGTTATTTGTTATTTTATTTATTTTTGTGATTACAGAATTTATGAGTTGAACAATGTTAATTAAAAATAGCATGATTATGATATGAAGGGAATTGTATTTCACTAAAGCGTTTTAAAAAATTGTTTTTAAAATGTTAAGTACTAAAAATAGCTCAAGAATTACGAATTAAAATGTTAATTTCATTCTTCCCCTAAATAAAAATGTTAATTTCATTCTTTACCTGAATCATTTAATTTTGTTTTAGGAATAATAAATTTTGAGATTGCATTTTAATTATTGAAATTTTAATTTTGTTTTATGAATTAGATTAGTTCAAGATTTCTTTATTAATTTATACGTCCATGAAAAAACCCTAGGTTATTAATCATTCGATTAGATAATTGTTCTTGTTTTCAACATTCTTTCTAATACATATATAGTTTTAAGAACCCCTCATTTTCTTATGGCTGAGTTATTTTAGGTGCTTAAAAATTAAAGATGTTTTCCAATTAATAAATTCACTATTAATCATCCACTCACTATTTTTAATGTCAATTAACTTGTCTATAATTATACTCAAATAAATTTATGAAAAATCATATAACTCAGTATTTTGCATGCAATAAATGAGATCCTTTTTGGTGGCAATGTTGTTTTCTAAATTTGTTTCTAAAAACTTGTTGCCAAAAAGAGTGATAATAATTTGTCGTTATTTGTCTTTGGATATCAATTTGGAAACCAAAGGTTTTAAAAAAAAAAATCTGAAAATGATCTCATTTCTTGTCATTTTCAGTAGCTAATTGGTTATAATTACGTTAATTTTTCAATTTTGGAAAGCTACAACTTCAACATTTATGAAATATGTACAAATCTTTTTTTTTTTTTTTTGGTAAGGTTTTCCAAACCCATCCATAAAAAATTCATCAAATATATTTTTGATATCATATACCATTAAAATGAAAACAAGAATAACCTAAAATGAAAACAAGAATAACAATTTGGTTTGGATATGCTTTAACTTTTTTTGTGAAAATATTATAAGAATTAAAGCAAGATCTTGGACAATGTCTCTGCTCTCTCATAATAATTTATTCTCCGGGTGGTTGTTAATTAATAATTATAAAGTTGACTTTTTCTAATTAATTTAATCAAGACTTACTTATTCCTTAATCATATAAACTCAGATTATGCTAATCTTGGTTGTGGTTTAATTTAATTTCAATTTTAATTTCTTCAAACTTTCTCAAACGGAGATTTGCTTCAATCATAAGCATCTCATCATCGATTCTCCATAAATCCAAGCACATATCTTTTAATTTTTTAATTAATTAAACCCAATATTGCTTTCAAGTAGTTGATGAGTTCGTTTTCTTTATCATATCATACCCAAGAACTCTGCCCTTTTTTTAGTATAAATATATTTTTTAATGGATTAACCTTTTCAACTCTTAATTAAGAATATTATTTTTGACAATTAGTGTCGGTTGTCACACAAAGAGAGTCACAATCTCGTGATGGGATTAAATATTTTCAATTTAAATAATAATTAATGATATAAAATGATATATTTTGGGAATTCAATGAGATGGACATTAAAAGACTAACTATATTATATAAAAATATTTAATAAATTTGTTTCGGGGCCGCCCACACTTTCTTCCACAACTGTGGATTTACCTGGCCAATTTCTCTAGAACATGCTAGCCAATGCTAATTCAATTTCATTCAAACGAGCCATCTCCCCTAATTAAATTATTGAATTACATTATTATTATTATCATCACCATCGTCATCAGCATCAAAAAATAAATTATAAATTAGAAGTTCATACGTATAAATTTAAACTTAAAAAAAAAATAAATTTAATATAATATCAAAACCGTCGTGATTATTAATAATTCTTAAAAAAAAAAAAGACATTGGCTAGAGAATAATGGCTCAGTCAATTGTTATTTTTTTGGGATGATTTTGCCATTGTTTCACTAGCTTGTACACAAACTTATATGGGCATTATCTGATGCTTGCGGAAGGCAACAGGGAAGCACTTTAGTGCTTAACGTCCCACAAACTTAAAGGGGGCACAAAAAAAAATTGGCTTTTCCAAGATAAAGGACTGAGCGTCTGGCTTCTGCTGTGGGGAAAAAGCTGTACCAGTCTTTAATCATTTACGCGTAAGAAAAATGAAAAGCAGACAATTTCTTTATGGCATAATTACAAAGCGGCCTAGGCCTGCCTTGCCCTTGCCTGCTTGCAATTGCAACCTCTAAAAGAGTTTTGAAAAAGCAGGGTAATGCCCACATACCTTGGATTCTCCTTTTCTTCACCGTCCAAGCTATTCTTCGAGATCTAGCATGTTCCATTCTGTAATCTGGGCCACAAAAATATTGCAGAAAGATTTATTTTATTTTATTAGTTTTTTCATGCGTGTGAGAATGTAATTATCACAACATGGTTGGTAGCTTTAGTTGAGGAAGTTGACCTTCCAGCCATAAAGTAGGTTTGCAATGTTTGATCAAAGTAAAAATGTTTTATTCCATTTCGTTTCCTATAACATTTTCCTTCTTTATAGGTTTGAAGCAGAGAAACTTTTTCAAAAACAGCATAACTAGGTAGGATGACAAACTGCTTCTGCTTCTGCTTCTTGTATTGAAACTTTTTCCCCTCACTTAGCTGGTATGGGATTAATGATTTCGCAAGTTGTATTTGAGTTTACAAAAAATTTATCGACTTCGAACCGACCAACATCTAACTTTTTTAAAACTCAATCAAACTCATTTATGCTTAACCTAACTGTTTAGACTTAAACACCTTTAATAAATACTCAAAGAATTGCTTATGTTTATCTACTGTGTAGGCTTGAACTTTATCATGACCCCACAATGTAGTGATTAAAGACCATGCCAGCCAGCCAACCAAAGCTGCTTGATTGGTGATCAAGGAAGCATAATACCACTTCAAGGTTATCATCACATCAAGACATTAAATGGAAAGTGCTTATCAGTGTAGTCTGATATGTAAAAACTAATCCGAAACACAAAGTCTTAAGATGCCGCAAAAGTTAGAAGGGACAAAGAGAACTTTTACTTCTCCTACATAGGAGTTACACGTCTTTCATGGTTTATTTTACAATAATCATATATGCTTCACTGTGTAAGATCATTGGCCATCAAGTGATAATCTTTTAGATGATCTGTAAACGTTATAAATAGATTTGTAATCATAATTAGGCTGAAAACATATTAACCTGTTTAACATGACAATTGAGTAGGCTTAGTACATATTAACCTACCTAACCGGAAATTAACTTTTATTTTACTCTATTAGTAAACAGTGTGTAAGATGATTGATCATATATAAAATCGTTAAACTTGTGTTTTCTCATATTTAAACTGACATGTAAATTGTGATAAAGATTAAAGATATTAAATCATACACTAACTAGCAAATATAATAAACCACCAATTATACAGTATGTAGGAAAGAATGAATTCTAGAAGCAAAAATGATTTTCATTTGATTTAGATTTTTAAGCATGTTTAATGAAAGCATTACAACTATCTTTTCCTCTTCAAAATGTAAACATATAGGACAATGGTGAAAAAGGGGCATCATGCATCCATTGTATCCTAAGTATACATGTGTTGTAAATTTATTAGGTGAAAATTTACAGTTAAAAGTTCAATTGTCATGCTGTGTCACTGTTTTCGGCCTGAGACAGTCTTCTTCACAGCACCCACTGAGACTAAAAACTGATCTAGGGATGATAAGGTCTTCATGTCATCTGGAGGAAAATAACTGGCAGCCTTTCCCATGAGTGATGTGAAGAGAAAGGAGAGAGAAGGCCGAGTAACATAACGCTCACCTAGAAGGTCATCAAGAAACGCAAATGCAACTAAGAAATCAGACTTGCTTGCATTTACTGGAGCTGCAAAATGAGCAGGGATTATTCTCCTGAATCTCCAGTCCCGGGAAATTCTATCAATCCAATCCCTGACCTAAAAATTTCAGAAACAAGTCAGTCGGGTCACACTTTGTATAGATATATACTAACATCCAATCCAAATTGCTATAATGTATTGCATATTCCCCTAATGTACTGCATCTGAGTTTGGCTAACAACTCATATAATTTCAGATCATATCTTTTCCAGCACCATTGTTAAAGCAGAAAGACAATTTTATTGTCTAGACATTTATGTAGTTACCAATATCACTAGTGGGTGAAGCAGTTTCTTATCAACTGCGTTAGAGCTTAAATGTTATTGTTAGGCTCTTGCTTATTAGCCTAATCTTTTTAAATATAATTTGTGTTTGTGGTTATGATTGTATCTATAATTGTACTTGTGCTCAGTCTCTGGATAAGTACACCTTATCTGGTGTTTTAGAGCCTAAATACAATTATTAGGCTTTTACCTATCTACTTAGGCTTTTACAAACTTGCTTTACAAATGAAGATCAATTCCTCCAAAAGAGAAGTCAAGCACAAATACCTGAGAACAAGAAAAGATAATTTGACATCAGAATGGATCCTTTACCTTCTCAGGGACTTTGCTGAAGACTAGTGTTTTTACAATGGGTGATACAATCAGCTTTTGTGACATCTGAGCAAAGCTAGCATTAGGTTCCAACAGATTAGAAGGACCAAGGAACAAGATCTGGAGAACCATTCTTTCCCATCCTTCAAAAACAAATTAATGTCATTTAATTTGTTGTAATAGAAACAAGCTGACATATAAGTTGCATCAGCATTGTGGTCAAATTCACTAACAAAAGACCAAAATGCAGCTTTTGGATTGAAATGGAATGAAGTAATAACCTTTCTGAAGGTTCCCTGGGTTGTCAACTATGGGTTCCTGAGGGACCTCCTTGCCTTTGCTAAGAATTTTTACTGCCAAACCATTCTTTGCTGATGCTAACAAAGACTCTTTGCTAATACACTCAGGTGGCTTTCTTGGGACAAAAATGATAGCATCTGTAACTAGTAGTGTTCTTGAGCGTTTATGATAGAAAGCAACCTCCACATAAGGTCCAATTCCTGAAATAATGCACAAGCAGAGTATGCAATATGAACATCTCAGAGAAGTTCGGAACAGAGTTAATGCAGTTCACTTACCAACTTCTGGTGAGCTTAAAACCTTTTGTTCAATCTCCTCAGCCCATGGGGTTGACAAATCCTCATCTTCCAAGGTTTTAGCACGAAAAATACCAAAAAATTCAAGAGGAAGATTCAATGGCCAACTCCATTGCCTTGGTGCCACCCATATTTGAGCACGGGGGAACTTTCTCGAAAATGGACCTACAAAAATTTTATGCTCATAGGCAAAAGTAGGCAGGACAATGTACTCTACTGGAGCCCCTAACTCCTTCACAAGCTGGAAAAGATTAGGAAAGCAGTAGTTAGATTAGTTATCTGAAGTTCATTAATGAACCTACTGAAGTTGCCAATATTGAGAACTAAGATAATATACAGCACAAAGACAAAAATTTGGTGAGTATGTTAAGAAGATACCAGCTTTTCAGGGGCTTTTTCATTTGCATTTTGCAGGTCCTTTTCTTTTTCAAGAGTAGAAAATTTATGCAACCTTTCATTTCGCAAGTGATTTTGTAATGCTTAGGAATTGGTGAATAAATAAGATATACCATCTTGTTACAATGATTGCATGTAGGGGTGGTTAGATCCCTATCACGTGGCATCTCATTTGTAGAGGGAGGCATGATGGAATGACCTGATATTCTTTCATCCCAACGGGTCACTGTATTGGTAATTCGACATCCATCCAACTTATAAAACCAGCCATCTATTATTCAAATATTTCATGTGCCTTAAGATTCTGAATTCAACCATCTAAATGAGTATAATAGGATAAGAAAATAAGACCTGAATACACTCCCTGGTTGGAGCAATTGGGGCATGGACCCATAATCCTCCAGATTTAAGTTTGATGACCGTCATTCGGATATTTGTGGAAACACTGCTGAACCCTAGTGCTTGCTCTTGCTCGAAGAGCCATATGCAGCCTTTAACAGCCTAAAGTGGAAACAAAAAGAACAAAATAATAATAATAATAAATAAAAATAAAAAATGTGTAAGAAAACTGGAGCATATGATTAATTTTCAATCCTACAGTGTTAAATAAATTGCTATCCACTCTAAGATTGAATTAGTTTATATCGACTTGATATTGAAAGAAACTTGGTCATGAAAATTACGAACAAACAATTAGTATAGGATTCCTTTTACATTCACTTTTTTTTTTTTTTTTTAATTTCATTCAAGAAATATAATCTTCAAATTCATTCTGTTATAAGTTTCTTTAAAGGGCTAAATTTCTTTTCTGTTATAAGGACTAAATTTTGTAAACTAGAGCATCTCTTCTTTATCATACTTAATGGATTTATGTATCTAATACTAAAATTTAGTTAACAGCCCAATTCCTACTCATGACCAGAAGGCAATATATAGCATCTATAAAGGAGGTGCTTCCCAAAGCCAGAGCTGCCTCATTATTATACATTATTTAAACATCAATTTCAGTGCATGTTAATAAGACTGCTATCCCCATGCTCTGCCAGCCTTTCCTAAAACTGATTTGTGATAAGTTTGTTGGTTCATTCTTTAATTTTCTCCAAAATTTCATAATTATAGAGAATATTTTACTAACCAACAACTCTTCCTATTGTATCTCTATAAAGATATAAATTACACCTCAAGCAACTCAATCCTTAAATCAAAGTCCAAACATGGCAACTGGAAATTAATAATTTCCAAATCGAGTAATAATTATAGATTTCCAAATCGGGTAATGATTCTCGCATAACAGACTAAAGACACTTCTTGATACACCTCAATTAACGTAGAGAAAATGGAAATCTATCAAAGATATCAACCATAGTAGTGACATAATTTGGGCAATAGAAACGAGCAGCAAAAAAAGTGAAAAAAATGTCTATCTCATGAACTTATTAGAATGCATCTCTCATGCTGAATACTCAGCAAATTGACATTGCTATGGACAAGCAAGCACAACAAAAATGTGTTTTCACTTATCAAGGCATATTTATCATTTATTAAGATATACGTCTCTGAACTCAATCGAATAAAAGACATAATCCCTGAAAAAAGACACCATAACAAACAAGTAAAAATGATAATTAAAACTCAGATAACAAAGTCAAGTTGAAGATAGGAGAAGCTAACCTCAGTTCTAATAGTGCGCCTATTAAGAAAAGGACCAAGAGGGAATGGAAACCCAGTAAAGTTAATATAAAATCTGCCACTACTATCACTTCTAGTACTGCTGCTTGTTGTTATGTTACTACCAGCTGCAGCAACCACCAAACTGGAAAAATCTCTAGTTTTACTTCTGGGTTTCAATGGCAAAGACAGACCCTTGAAGCCACCTAGAAAACTTGAACTTGAGTCTCTAAGAGAAACTGGGTTCTGCAAAAGTGTTGATCTCGGAGTGAAAACAGCTATGGCTGCCACCATATCTTGAGACTGCGTCAGATGCTTGGCATGAAGTCGTTGAATTAGGAAGCACCAAGCAGATGATTGAATGGTTAAAGAGTTGGGAAACAGTGTTAATAGGATCCAGAGGTTGAAGCTCCAGGCTATGCTTGTGACACGTGGCGCACTCAGGTTAGATGGTCCTACATGGAATATTTGAGAATTTCTGAATTATTGTGGAGGATGAGAAAGGATAAAGCAACCGCTTTAGTAAAAGAAAATGGAAGATTATCATAAATTAAATTCTCTAGGGGGACTTCTGGAGACTTGCAGGGGCACTGGCTTACAAAGTGTTCGAAGTCAAAATTTCTAAGTTACAAATGGGTTTTTTTTTCTTTTTTTTTTTTTTCTGGTTAAGGGAATCTATGGCCATTTTAGTGTTAATATTTGGTTTGAGGCCATAAGGGGATGATAGCACTAACAGTATTTATACGCATCTACAAAACGCTAAACGATTTATTTAATAAAAATATTTATTTGTCATATTATAATTCAATAAAAATAACAAATTTTCCAACAAGTATACAAATTCTTATAAATGGGGAGTATGTATAACCCAAAAAACTAAGGGCATTCTACTGTAATCCATGTATCATATTGAGTTCTCAGAGTTGTAAATGGATTCCCGAGAAGTTTTAAGGTATTTTGCATTTGCATTGTCCCAAACTGCAACAGAAAGCGGACTACAGATGCAAGATCCCAATTAACAATTGAATCATCAAACAACTTCGAATGCTTCCTGAAACATCCATGACCATTAAAAATACAGTGCCAGACAAGTCTTACGAGTCTTAAGAAACTTGAAAACGAAATAGCTGAAGAAAGGTTCGTAGTATAGAAAAAGAATTCACATTAAGCAATAAAAATAATGATAAAAATGGTGAACAGACAATCCAGAAAAATTCCATCCAGCTTCCCCAACACCACGCATCAGAGCTCCAGAAGTGATGCAGTACCCACCCATTAATCACAACCCGCTGTCGACACACACACACACATTTTTTCAAACTAATTCCATTTTGAATACACCAACAACAATAGTAATTAAGAAAATAGTAATAGAATAAAAGGATATAAAAATTCAATAGTATTGATTAACATCAGTCTCATTATCAATGGTAGACCAGCAATAGCAATGCCTATTTACGGCAGACCATCTCACTAGACACGGCATTTTGACTAATCTTCATTACCAGCAATCTAGCATATTCGAGGAATAAACATTCACAACTATCATACAAACCATATCCTACAGGCACTGAAATGGTTCTCGACATTAAAGGCCAAGGGATGGTGACATGAAGCAGCATTGGAGGTAACATCTCGATAAACCTTGGAAACTGAAAAGTCGGCAAATTGCAGAATTGATGACATTGCAATAAAGGTGTGCCATCTCGTAGATGCAAACTTCTATTCACAGTACTTAAAACCAAAAAGCCAATAGCATCTCAAGTGATGATCTCTCTCACAAGCCAATCCAAACTAGGATATGCAAAGTAAAGAATGAGAAATGATGGAAGAGCAAACAGGATGGTGACAAGTATGTACAAAGCCAAGATGACTGCACTGGCAGGTATTGCATACACGACAATCAGAAGAAATATGATGACCAATGGGAACTTGGCCGTCAGATGGACAAAGAAAACCAGAGACTTCCGGAGGGAGGAATGTATTCTCTCCACACTGAGGTAATTATTAACATGAAGGTGATCATGGTTTGATCCTACATGCTCATGATGATTATGTTGTGCCCTCCTGAGGTTACCACGGCTCACTTGGCTTCCAAGGGTTAAATTACTGTTCGAAGACCAGCACGGTTGACGATCTTCACAGAAACCAGAATGCAACTTTAGCCTATCACCGTTCATGCTCTCAACCATCCAAAGTAGAAAATAATTCTTGCGAGGAAATTTGAGGTTTCCCTTGTAAACAAGACGGAATGATAAGAGATTGCACCATGGACAGGAGATAAAGAGGGGAAGCTGAATAGGTAAAGTTGGAAATTTCACAACAGCCCATTGCAGCCCTAGTATGCAGTTTTTACACATGGTATGGCCACACCATAAAACATAGGGCACATTTTCAACGATGTTGAAGGATTCCCAACATATTGGGCACTCAAGACCTTCATCTCTACTAACAATAGAAGACACCTCATCATCTGAGCATTCTGAAGCAGCTTGAGTTAGCTTCAGAGAGTCATTTTTTAAGCCAACATTTCCAGCCATACAACTGGATGCAAAATTCCACATGTTGATAGTTTGAGGCAGATGACTATACAACCAACATCAGTTGCTAAGCTTGTATAAACTGAACCCCACAGTGAAAACAGCTACCACTAACCCAGAACTTGAGATGTCTTCCTTCAATTACTCAGGCGCACAATACTAGCTCTTACAAGTGAACCTGAAAGGAAAACCACAAAGTATGAACAGAACAATATTTTTTTTCTGCAGTAATTTAGTCTGAAAATGGAAATTTGGTACCTATTGAAAATTTTACCCACTATTGCCTAGTGCCCAGCCTTGCATGTGAAAACAGGTAAAATATTAATATGGCATTCTGAATTAACCTTTGATACGATAAATATTGCGCATATTACTCCAAAAAATAAAGAATTAGCAAAAATTCAACAAGCAAACAATAAACTGGAATCTTGAATGTTTTAAAATATCATGCATCAGAAACCGAATATGATGCAGCATTCAATTGCCAAAAATGGACCCAATAACCGAACATGCAGCAAGTAGCAAAAATTATGAAAAATTCAACAGAAAATGCATGTAATTATTCATTGCAAGGATCTTGGAGTTGAGAGTTCAAAATTCCCTACTCCCAAGTGTATCCAAATTATTTGTTTAAGCTAGGAGAATACATACTACACATTCACCTGCTGAAACTAGAGAGAATAACAAAAGCATAGACAGTTAACTATATATAACTGATGACCTACTTCATTTATTTGCCCCCGAATGACCAGCAAGGATTCAACCTTGCAGACTCATTATCGACTCAACTCACGTAGATTCATGATTGGTACAACTTCGTGCATCATTTTAGCGCACTTAGACAAACACCTAAGCTATAAACAAAAAATCCAATCTGATAATCAAACAGCAGAAAAGAGCCTACACAAGCGTAGACTTCAAAAAAGGATACAAACCCAAATGATTCAACCCTAATTCATTCATACCCACAAGGGAAACCAAGGACAACTACCATTCAAAACGAAGAACCCAGAAACAAAATCGAGAGAAACGAAAAACCCAGAAATGGAATTGCAAATAACAACGGATCCCGTATAGATTCAACGGTGATTAACGAATCAAAGAGACGATCTTACCGACTGATGTTGAGAGATAAGAGAGTCAGAGTTCTCTCTCAGTCTATGAATCTGAGCGAAGTTTGGTCGAAGAAGAGACGAAGTTTGGAATTCTGTATTTGTCTTGTTGCGGGGAGTTGAGATGATGATTTCATTTCGCGAGGTTGGAATCGTTCCATTGGTTGGGTTTACTTCTTCAACTGCCGATGGCGGTGGTGGCCATTAAAGGTTATGACAACGACGTCGTTTGTCGGTATCTCCAAAACGGCACGCTTTTTGTGGATGATTCATTCGCCTTCCCCCCTTCGTTTGTATTGGGGGTTATAAGCAGTCAAAGATTCATGGTATGTGAATGAAGGTGGCACTTTTGTAAATTCACTCTGTTTTATTCTATTTTAGTTTATTTAATAAATCTCCCTCTACTCTCTATGTTTGGAAATCAATCAAGGTAATGTTAAGCATCTCATGAGAGCATGATTCCATTAACTGTAAGAAATTGTTTTTTCATTACAATTGATTTAGAATTAGATATCATTTATCAATGCAATCTTATAGTGAACAATGACTTAATTTCAAGTTTCAAACTATCAAGCGTGCGATGTTTTGTGTTTGTGTGCTAATTCTGTATAGCCATACAATTTTACACATATAAAATCGTTGAATGAGTAGTCACAACATCATTTATTATATATCTTTTATTTATTTTAGTTCTATCCATCTATAGAATTTGTACCATATATGAATTATGTTGAATAATTTTGTTTTCTATATAGTATTAATCTTAATTGAATGATTTTACTTAATTAAAATATTTTATTTTGGATTTTTTTAAAGAAAAATTATTTTTATTTAGAATAATAATTTAATTTATTGTTATTATTAAATAAAGAAACCCTTGTGTGTAAGTAGAGGAGTGCCTCAATTTCTAAACCAAACCCAACCACAAAGACCCACTACCAGCCCAACAACCCTGTCAATTGGGTTTTTTTTTTTTTTAAACAAATAACGCATTAGATTTTTTTTCCCATAAAATTTTCTGGTGAACTTATTTGTACCTAATAATTTTTAAAAGAATTTGATTGATGATTATGAAGAGAAAAAAAAATAAAAAATAAATCTATCCATATATCTTAAACACTGATGTGTTAATAGATTCTTAAAAATTAAATAAAAATCAAATCAACAGTGGATTATATTTCATATAATTAATCTAATATAAACGATCTGATTCGTAAGGATCCTATACTTTGAAATAAAAAACATGTTAGTAAGAAGCAGGAAACAAAAACATTGATGTAAGACTGTCAGAGTTCGAAGAACTAGTAATACAAAATAATGCCCAACGTCACAAATTATTTTCAGTCCCATGTAACTGTGATCAAAGAGTTGGCAAGCCCCAGTTCCTGAAAGGTTAAATTGCTACCATAATCCAGACACTTTGAAGCCCCCGGGACCGCCTGTGTCAAGCGGAACGGCCTTGTCTTAGCTTCTTCAGATTCCAATTCAAGCAGTAGAGAGGAGCAGAAAGACCACAGCAGCTGTATTGGATCTGTCCGCAAGAAATTTCTCTGCATCCTGCGCCCATCAGGCAGACGGACTCCAACCCTGCAAAGGAGGTTCCTATCACCCTTCGGTTCTTCAGGCAGAGGTGGGTATGTTGGCTTCTTAGTAATTGTTTTGTGGGACAGAGTTGCACATTGCTTATTCCGTGGACAGCAATCCATGAAAGGTACTAGACCGTCTAGCAAATTCTCAGGTTCAACCATTCCTGACCATGAGAGCGTCTTTTGTCCTGTGATTGGGTCAATTACAAGCACTACAGGAATAGAATCCGAATCCAGTTTGTAGTATGTGCACACTTTCCTGCCCTCAATTGAGTCGTCATAAACCTGCCAGAATATAAAATTAGCCCTGATAGTTTGAGAAACAGTTCCATTCGCCCATGTATCCCTGTTAAGCAAATGAGAGCTGAACTCCTTTCTAGATTGCAAATTCACTAGCAGCCACTTATCCTGGAAAAAAGCAGCATCTTTTGCGTTCTCAAACGACCCATTAAACATGAGATGGAATGGAGGACGGTACAAAGAAGCAAGATTATCTTCTCCTGTACTTGCACCTTGATCGGATTCCCAAACTTGAGGAGTTTTCAATCTTCCCGCATCAAAATTTTCGTAAAACACTGCATTATCGTAAAGTCTGTCCCTTACAACAGGTAGAGGAGGACGTACACGTACTTCACTGTCCGCATAGAAAAGCTGAATAGCTTCATCAAGCTTCCAACTCGCAGCCTGCAAGAATTGGAAGGCGGTCTCAGCGGTTTGTCCAACGGCGATCTCCAGGAATGAAGACACCATGCTTTGCTTGTCAATGCCATTGGCTCCCAATTCGGACTTCATGTTGCTATCTTTAATTTCTTCTTCAGTTTAGTGCCCTCTCTCTCACAATCTTCTTGTATTTATAAGCACAGGAAATTAAGCAGCACAAACTACTTCTCGTCTCCTGTTTCTCTTGTATTCCAATTCCCAAATCTGGGATTTTAATTCCGAAATTTCTTTGTATTTGTTTTCCGTTTTAGTTTCGTTTCTACCGCTTATTTTCTTTTATTACGGACTTGGTTTGCTTATGACACTTACAAAAATATCATTTCAAATTACATAAATAACTTTTTTTTTTAAGATTTGGGAAATAATCTCTTATATATTCTTATCAATTTGTTCACATTTTTACATAATCGTTTTTGAGTTCTCCCCTTAAATACAACATGAAGTCTTTATTTAAAATCAGATAAATTTAAAGTAGAGCTGTCTGATTTAAAAGCTCTTGAATTATAATAAATAGATACAAGGTTGAGTTTATTGTTCATAGACATTGTTTGATGACTATAAAAAGTTTGGGAAGCTTCAAGCAAGTACATATCTCTCTCATAAAGATAAACGAGATAATATACATAGAGTATTGTTACACATACAAAGTTAGTATCTTATTTTTGTATCCCAAGTGAGGTAACTACTGAAATGTTAATACAAGTAACTTGTCATATCACACCTCTTGATTAAATTAGTTGACACACCCTTAACAACTGATTTTGAAAGTTCATATTTAAGTAACAACCAATAAGCAATAAGATTGTTGGCTTTAGTCCGATACACTTTATCTATAGACTATAGTCTATTAGTTTAAAATGAATGTGTATGACATCCTATTATTGGATAGACCTCTCTTTTATTTCTCTCGGAAAAAGAAATGGAATAAAACTATATATTTAATAACTCATCTTTAAAATTGATCTTTAGTCTAAATACAGTAAAATCTCGATAAATAAAGTTTTGATAAAATAATGACTTTATTTAAATAATAAAATCTTCAGTTCCAACTGGAACTAATGTATTAAATTAATAAATTCATTAAATATATAAAATAATATTTTTTTCAAATCCTCTAGAGCCCAACAAAAAAAATTAATAATTTATTAAAAACAGAAAATAAATATATAGAAAATTCATAATATTAAGATGATTTTTTTTTTTTTTTACAATTCTAATTCTCAATTATGTAATTCTTTTCCAAATCTGCATTAAAGTTTTTTGTTTTTCTTTTTATCTAAACCCAACATCATCATTAATTTTTGTAAAACATACAACACATTCGGTATATTTTTTCTTGTTGTAGTAAGTAATTATTTAAAGTTATGATTGCTTAGATGACCTCTTTCAAGGGAACATTAGGTGGAATTCTACTATTTATAAGTTATCACCATGCTTATTGTTTGATGCATATGCTAAGGTTTTCTTAGTATCCAATTCATGGTACGTTTCTAAGAGTTTCTCCAAATAATGCATTTTCCATTATTTTCATGGAAACTTTTCAAGGTATAAAGCAAAATTTCACTGGAACAGGGCTTGGCATGGCACAAAGCGGATATTGCAACCGAATCATTTATTCAAGGTGGTCATGGGGTCTAACAGACATGAAGATGGCAGCATACCGCCTAAGCCTACCCTCAATGCTTCCATTTCCCATTACAGCAATCACAGGACCTGTTCTGGTGCTCATCCTGTAACTACGCCAAGCAAATTGTATATTCACAGCTGCCCATGTTCGCCAATTGGACGAGCAATATCTTGCTGTCCGCTTGAGCCTCTCGTTGGCAAATTTGTAACGGAAGTGTTCTGTGATGTACCGAAGATGATATGCACTGAGGCCATATGCTTCTGTGGGTTCAGTACAAGTAAATGTTGCTGATGATGCTGGCAGCCTGTCTGTAAATGGCCGACGAAGGCACCAAGAGAGCAGCTCATCACCCAGAAATCCACCAGGTTCGATCACACTTGTGGCTACCTTGCCTTTGCTTAGGCTTTGGCTGCGCTTAATGCGTCCACGAACAATGAACACCATCCTTGGCACAGGATCTCCTTCTCTAATTATCTGTCACACAAAACCTTTCAATTATCAAGAAGTTCAAATGATTTTGTAGCTAAATTCGGTAATAATGAGATTACAATACCTTTTCATCTCTAGAATAAACAAGGGGTTTCACTCGATCGCAAATGTTGTCTAGAATAAGATCGTCCAAGACTTGGAACAGAGGTACCTGAAACGGAGCTACAGATTATTAGGAGGATACCTCGTTTGTCTCAACAAAATTAGAAATATTACTTACATAGTGGTGTAATCGGAATTTTTTTGGATGGGTCAAAAATTTATTTCTAAAATATTTGGTGTACCTTAGCCAATATTGAAGTTACCTTTTTTATGAGGTCTAGGCAAAGATGGCGCTTGATGTCCCTCCGGAGCCCTTCAGGCAACTCTTCAATCCATTCCAATTCATCCTCTCCCATGGTTGCCCATCTCTGGCGTTCGAAATGTCGTACTCGCCGCCTCAAATATGACGGAAGCTGTCTCCGTCTCATCCACCATTCTACATCCTGACTTCTCAACTGCATTTTTTTCTTCCTTGCCATCACCACGTGTAGCGACACCTTCAATAAATCAAGCCATCCTTACTGTTAAGCTTTGGTTTTGTAAAACTTTTTTGCAACCATTAAAGGATCGAAGTCGTAGGTCACCTGAATATTTCCAACTAATAATGTGAAGAGCGACAAGCCACAGAGCACAATGCATATACTGAACATCACTTCCAGAAAGTTACTTGTTGGCTCAAGTTCGTTGCCGAAGGAGCTGCAAATGCTACCGGTTAGCATAATACATTATAGACATCTCAGGCTAGTTTTCTTTATGTTATTTCAGCTTCACTTTAGGATCCTATTAGATTCAAATATTAATGTTGGACCATTAGTACTATTTAAGTAAGGCCCGAACATTAGCATGGATCTAAGTAAAGGTTGCACAAATACTTGAGTCTAACGTGTACAAATAGTCTTATTATCTTCTTGTAGTTTACCTCAAGTTTAATAAGCCCCAGAATATGGGATAAAGGATGGTATCAGCATGAGAATTGCTGGAAATGACTGGAAGGGCTGTTGAATAGATCCCGTAATTGAAGGGTCCGTCATCATCCAAGCATGAGGACCTTCCGATCGCCGTTGGAAACGGAGATTTATTAAACATGTTTTTGCAAGACAGAGAGAGATTATCACAGTTTTTACTTCTTTCACACTGCTGCTGGAGGCATGAAACTACACGTTGTGCAGCAAGGGCATACCAGCAGCCTCCTGTAAACTGCAATTAAACAAGTAGTGATCACCATAGTTGGTAATTTAAAGTATGGCTAATTCAGAAATTGATAGATGCAAGACGTATTGAAGAAGATAATTACGTGTGAGAAGATTAAGTAGGCAATGAGATTGAGGCCAAAACCCCACCAAATGGTGCCAAAAATGTAACCTGTGACCTTGCTCATTCTTCTCATCAAGCGGAGGCTATGGTAAACTTTAGGGAGGAATTGAAACAAGATTATTAGCAGAAGTGTTGTCATTATTAACTTAATCTGTTCTTCTCTGATGAGTTTTGGTATTACTAGCCACAATACGACCTGCAAGGAATGGAAGAAAAAATGGTATGACCAAACAATAGAACAATGAGTAAAGTTAAATAAATTAAATATGGTAAATTTCAACGAAATCCCCTGATATTTCCAGTAAACCCCAAAGGTTTGACAAAAAATCACTCGTACGTTTTGTAAAACTTCCGCGAGGTTGGTGAAATGATCCAAATATAATATAATCCATCCAAGGCCAGGATTAATCTAGAGCATAGCTTATTCATGTAAAATATGTAATGCGCCATAAGTATATGACGTGTCAAGATAGGATTGGATATCAGGGATTCAAACCTGTGGAATCGGAAGTATGACAAAAACATCAAGCCAAAACCCTGTGAGAGAATTGACGTAGTGACTGGCAATCGCACGTGCGTCCCACACGAGTTTCCCACACCCGACAACAAGAGACTCCCTGGACACGTAAGCCAGCCTGAACTGAAGCCACAGGTGGCACAAATGCACGGCATCCACACACGTGCGAACAACAGTGACAATCACGGCCAACTCAGCATCTAAGTACACACAGGGGACCCCACCTTCCCCTACATACAACGAGAATACGTAGAAGAACATAGGATCAACGGCCAACGAAATCCCACGTGCCACAAGCAATACCCTGTTCCACCCCTGCACAAGCCCACTCCGCGGGTCCAGAACCGGAAACAGCCCCGGATTCCGGAGCCTTTGCGTGAAACTTGGGTCGGGTAGGGCCTGGATGGGGAGGAGAGAAGATCCTGCAAAGGCCTGCCATTGAGGTCGGTGGGCAGCAGCGTCAGAGCTGGTGGAGTGAAAAACAGGGATGCCAGCCTGAGTGCTGCACGTGTAGCATTCACCTGACGACGCAGTAAAAATCTGGCTTTCCTCGTTGTTGCTGCTGCTGCTGCTGCTTCTGATGTTGTCGTTGTTTTTCCTTTTGTTCTTGCTGTTGTTGTCGTCGTCGTCGTCATGATAACCATCTCTGGAAAGACCAAGACCAACCCACCTGTGAGCATCAACATGCAAACTTGTTGTGAGAATTGAGAATTATCATTTTAGTTTGAAAGCCCTTTTGCGTGTTTGAGTTCTTGGCACGCAACGCGAGCGCAAAATAGGGAATTGAATTACCTTAGGGATGAGATCATGAGGGGAGGAACTGAAGTGAAGGGCATGATGTTGGTTCGTTAATGGTGGTGGGAGAGGAAGAGCAGAAGGTGATCATGGGAGGGAGAGGGGGAGAGAGAGAGAGAGAGATTTAAGGAGAAAGAAGTTGTGGGAGAAGTGAGGGAGGTGAGGGGGGGAAGCGTGTCATGTAGTGCATGAACTGGGTGTCTTGGCTTTAAGGATGAAGAGCCACCTGAGTCTGGGGAGGCTTTGAGCTGGCCAAACCAGTACATTTTAGTGAAAGCTTTCGTGTATATTAATTGCGGTTTCGACTAGTTTTTCCTTCCATTAGAAAAAGTTTTAAACGTGGAATACGTTAACTTCATTGTATATCAACCATACAAAGAAAGTTTTGGATCGTAAATTTGATATCCAAAGAAGCAATTTTACCCAATATTTATGATAATTGAAGCAATTAGGGAAATTATTCGATTAAAAATGCTTTTTTTGATTAAAAAAAAACCTATTGGATATATATATTATCACAATGCTTTTGTAAATGTCTACTTTAAGCAAAGTGGATGTTGTCATTCAAAAGTAACTTTTTCTATTGCGATTCTCTCAAATGTTCAAAGCAAAAGTTCGCTTTGGCGGTTGGGCCGAAGGGATTTGTTTATACTATTTGCTTGATTTATACTTAAAAAAGTTAATCATTTCAATTGATCAAGAAGCGCCTTAATTGGCAAATATATGAGAATTTGACAGAATGGATCCTTACCACCATCAACCTTTTCTTTATTTCTTTATTCTTTTTAAATTAATCTACTTCACTTATTTTTTAATACGTAAGGATAAGGTTATGACTAGTTGAGAGGGAGAACTAATGGTAATGCTCATGATATATATATTTTTTGAATTATTGATATTAATGAATTAATATCTTAGCCCTATTATTATGATTAAAATGGATATCAATCGTAATTTAATTTTGACCTTTAATCAAAATGAAATCAGTAAATAAATAAATAAATAAGTCTTAATATCGATATATAAAAACGTTTGTAAGATCTTTTAAAGTTCAATTAAGTTGTAATTAGAAGAAGATTTAAATTCAACTTTAGTGTATCAAATGCATTTGGAATCTCGCCCTAACCAAGTTTATATATATATATATATATGAAGAAAGAAAAAGAGTAGTTTAATTTTGAAAGTATATATAAGAGTAATTGTAATTTTAATAAATTAAATTGACAAATATACAAAAAATTAGCTGAGTAAATTAAATTGATAATATCGAATGGCTCTTTGATTTAATTATAATAGTGAAAATATATAAGAAGCTTGTTGCATGTTGCTAGTATGAAAGCTCGTACGATTCTTCTACTAACACATTTACAACATGGACTAATTGCAAGAAAATTAACGAAGGGGAAAAAATAAATATATAAAAATTATAATGGCATGGTCAAAGTAACTTTGTTCTTCAAATGAAAGCATATAATTTCTGGGTCCCAATGTCTTTGTAGTCTTCTGCACCTTAATGTAGCTGCTTGTAAGCTTACTTTATATATTGTGCTTTAAATAGGCAGTAGTCTTCTACCTTTTTAAGTATAGGCAAGAAAAATATTTCACAATATCTTGAATTATACGTATGTGGATATTAAGATAAGATCATAAAAAAAGTTTGAAATATATATTTTGATAGATCAAAATAGCTTCTTAATTAATTTTTTTCTATCAACATCCCAAATGGGTACTTAGCTTTCCATTATAACCCAACACTAAAAGAAGTTTTCGGTATTACTTTTCATAGGAAAAAGAGAATTTGTCGAAGGGAAGGAATTATACAACAATTCTCACTACATATATATGGCTGCACAAGCAAGAATAAGAGTAATTAATAAGATTATAAGCAAAAAAATTGAAAATGAAAGTAATCAAAATAGCTTCTTCATTGATGTTTTTTTTTTTTATCAACATCCCACGTGGGTACATAGCTTCATTATATATAATCCAACACGGAAAGAAGTTTCCAGTGGTGCAAAAAATGAAAAATGAAAAATAAAAATTGTGAAAGGGAAGGAATTAAATATATACAACGATTCGTATTACATGTACACGGCTGCACAAGCAATAATAAGAGTAATTAATAAGCTGCACTAGAGAGCTACATACTAATTAAGTCCGTATATAGTAACTTACCAGCTAGTTAATTTATTACATTTCTCGGCATTAAAAATTAAAAAGCTATGTTGAGCTTACACCTTCCAACTTAAATTTAAGTATAATAGTTTTTAAAACATTATATCAGAGCTAAAAAGCTATTGAGTATTAATCATCACGAGATAAAACCAAGAGAATAGACACCTTAATGTGAGGATAAGAGGATTCAAACATGATTCTTTAGCTTCGATATTACGTTTTGGAAAACCATTAAACCTAAAGCTTAAATTACCGTAAAAGAACCCAACAACAATAAGATTGGCAAACTTTTAACTGATCCAATAAATATAAATATAACAATCAAGCAATAATAACGGAAGGTTACAAAAACATGGCAAACTATCTACGCAGGTAGCCCATACTCCGAGACAGTAGTACTGGGCATGCAACATTACATTTGAACAGTGTCAGGAAGATGCTACAGTACCAGCCATATGGGTACTTACATATTCCTTTCACAACCACAACCACAACATCATCTTCAGCCTCAGATTAATATCTACATAACGTATAGGAATATTCTTTTTTAAATAAAAAAGAAACCAATTTTCTACAAGGATGAAATATTCAAGTTTCCTTGCAAACATGAAAATAAGATTTGGAAAATATATATACAAGGCATCAAAAATCGTCACCATACTTCACTTCGAACACATCACATCTGTTTCTATATAATTCTTCGTCTTACGTGAATGTCAATATTAATTTTTTAAATTCACTACCTCAGCTTCTCTATAGAAGAAATTTCGTACGTCTTTTAGAGAGAGAGATGGAAAAGAAAAAGAGAGAGAGAGTTTTAGGAATAAGTATTATCAACTCTTCAATAGAAATTTCTATTGAAGGAAAGTGCAACTGGTTTTATTATTTTTACAAATAAAATTTATCAATGAAAAACACGTGAATTATGTTTCATTAGACAACGTAAAAACTCAAATTACAGTATAGGTAGAGATATGTGAATACATGAATCGGGTGAAGAGAAGCAGCATAATTTGTCATTTCTTCAGTGAATTATTATTTGAATTTATAGCTCAAGTCTCTGATTACCTTTCCAAGGAAAAAATAGTTACATTAAAGGACGATCTCAAATAGTAAACAAGATATGTGGCCCCAATAAAACTTATAAATCATGCATCATTGATGTTTAAGAAAAATTACCCATATTCAAAAGGATATATACGCAGAAATCCTACCTATTGAATACTGATGTATCAAAAAATTCTTCAAAGTTAAGTAAAATTAGATCAGTAGAGGATCTTTACTCTACTTAGTCACTATTCTTGATCTTGATATCGTTTTTAATATTATAGACCTTCAAATTCTCTGCAATATTTTATAGAGGGATAATTATAAGTTTATCACTAAGATTTACCTTAATTAATAACTCTATCTCTACGGTTTTAGACATATTTAAGAACAGCATTCATTATTAACAATTGTTAAATTATGACAACATACAATAAAAGCGTACATGATTCAAACATTTCAGACATCTGAAAACTTCGGCAAATATCATTATTTATATTTAAAAAAATGATAGTTAACATTGAGGAAATTTTGTTGCGCATTCTGAATCTTTGGGATAGCATTGTAATTTCGGTAAATCTCAGCGATGAAATTGAAATGACCCCTTTTAATATATTAACATCAAATAAGAAAAAGCCTTTTGGTGGAGTGTTTAGTGAGTAACTAAATTAAATACTTATTAAAAGCTTCACAGTTATCGTATGTTTAACTCTTTCCTTCACTTTATTGCGAGAATAGAGATTCGCCAAATTGATTTCACAAGTTAAATTAATATTCTACCGACTTCTTATCAACAGTACATGCATGTTATCTTCAATTATATACAAGAACACTTTTTGGAAATTGTGTTTCCTTGGTGAGTCACAAAGTCCTTTCGATATAGAATAAAAGTAAAGGGCTTTCAGTCACATCCAAATTAATAGTACTATATCGTCACAACCACAAGTAATTTTCAACTTGTAAAGAGTGTACATGCATGTAACATTCTCAACATGATCTCAAAGGCATCTGCTTCTGCTTATTTAATATTTATTGTACTGCTAGCTAGCTTCTGTGCGAACCGTGACAAAAATACAGTATATATATGCATCTATCTCTATTAAAAATCAAGAATCGTACATAGTAGTAATAGGATCATGACAATCCAAGCTGGCGTGTTTTCAACACAAATTTTCTTTTCTTGCGTGTGACTGGAAGGTTCCTAAAGCAAAAAAACGTACCGTACAGAGCCATGTTTGCTCTCATCTCCATGATTAACAAAAATCCAAGCAGCAGTAATATCATAAAATGTGTTCAAACTTGAATGAAGAGCCAAGTTAAAAGAACAGGGAGACAAAAGTGGGGACTTTGGGGACCCAATAAGGAATCGAGAGGGCATTGCATGTGTAGATTTCTTTTGCTTATCTTTTTTAATTGATTTTTGAATCTATAGATAAAGCAAGCAAGGCAAGGGCATTTGTTGTAATTTACTTTATGAACAATCCTTTTTGGAATTTAAAGTAAGATCCTCTACTTGTGTTTCTCTACTTAATTATTACACATTCATGATTTGCCTTTTCACTTTGATTTGCTCGTGAATTTCACACTTCGTTGGTTTCTTTAACAGATTTGACAGCCTGCTGGGGTGAGATTCATTTCTTTTTGGCTTGGATAAGGGGATTGCACTATTGTCCTTTCTTCAAATATCAACCCTAAATCAAAAGAATAGTTTCCAATTATTTCTTGCTGTTGAATGCTACAGTTAATAATTGACCTTATATATTAATTCAAATAATAAATTCTAAAGTTTGGTTTAATTTAATTTACATAAAATTTAAATTGTATAAGATATATTAAAAATTGACTGAAATGGAAGGGCACATTTATGATAGATTTATCCCATTTTTATAGGAGAAAATTGATAATATTTCAGATTTCTTTGTTAATAAAATAAAATTAGAGAGATGAATATATGTTACTAAATTAATTTGTAAAAATTATGGAGACCAGGTAACTATATTTCTAATCTTAATATATAATTTGATATATGTTTTCATAGCAAGTGTTTTAAATCAAAACCTACGTTATATATGCTAGCAATAGTCCAATTAATGAACTTCTTTTTAGAAAGGTGTTTATAAAGAGTTTGAGAATCTAATTAGACTGGAAAGATAAAGAAATGGAGATATCTTCAAAGGAAAAATTAATATTAAAAATAAGCCTTTGTTGTCTTTTTTCTCATGGGAAGCACAACGTGATGCACGGTGGCTTTTCAGCAACTCTCATTGGAGAAATTATTGAACACATGAGAGTATCAAGTATAGCCACTCATTCATATGGCTTGCTATAAAGTTCGAAATTTAATGGTATAAAAATTTAAGATGATATTATAATTATGAACTCATGATAATTTAATTAGTTGAGGTCTCCACTGCCTTTGGAATTCAGTTGCAATATTCTATTATTTTATATCTTTTTTTTTAAATCTCTAATATATCATCTTATGTGAGACATATATAATTGGAAAAATTGAGAAACTAACCTAAATTAAGGGGTTTTTTTTTTATAAATAACATTTGAGAAAATAATCTAAATTAAGGTTTTTTTTTGTTATAAATAACACTCTTCCTAAAAATTACATACTGTACTCCTATATGACATCACACAATATTTGACGAGTATATGAAACAATATCTGACAGCATCTGATAATATTAAACGGTATTCAACGGGTGTATCCGATACTCAACAGAAGATTATGTTATCCACATTTTCAAATACACCACACCATTTCTACTAAAATTTAAGATATCACTCCACCTACTGTAAAACTTGGCTATCGGCGGATATGACATTTTGACAACACCATATATAATTAACTAAACAGACAGTACTTTCTCAATGTGTCAAAAGATTCCCATATGATTTTCATTGGGAAAGAGGAGACAGATATAAGGCAGGAAGTCTCCTCCAATTGAAGTAGTCCAAGTAGTTCACATGCTCACTTTTGAAGGAAATGCAATGCTGCCAAGGTTATATATGGACAATTTTATCTTATAATGTAAATGCTACTCGACTGCTATAGATAGCCGTAGTTAAGAGTAATCCAAAACAAAGATATAGAGCATATGATACTTCTTCCTTATGTAATTTAGGGTAAAACGCATATAGGCCAATCAAATTTCGTAGCATATAAATAGTTGTCATGTGTGTACCTATCATCACTTTCTTGGAATCTCCAAGACTCCAATAATACGCTTAAAAGCGCATTTAATCTCCTCCATGAAAACGCATATCTTGGCTACCAAGGGGGCCACTGCGACATAATTAATGCTCTCTTTTGGGTCCTTTGGAGGCTTTGAGAGCATACATTAGCGCATGCACCGACTCTTTGCGCATCTAAGAGGTTAAGGGCCTGCTTATATACATACAAGACAATGCGCAGGGACCAGCCAAGGGTACTCATCCATGTATATAGACACCATTATTGACGATATTCAAAATCTTTCTGATAAGTATAGCTCTTATTATTGGAGCTAGTCTCATCATTAAGTTTTTTCGTAGCTTTTGTAGCTAGCAATTGCTTTTACTTAAAAAGTTTATACTCATGAATACTAGCTCTATCCTAAAAGAGAAATGGTGAAAATACACAGCAAATTAACCCTAATATAACTCATTGCAATGATATATATGCCAAAACAGAATCAAGTGATTCTATGTATGCTTTTGCTTCTTAATTTGCATATGATTTCTTCCAATTCCCTTCTAAGTTTTAATTAGTTGTTGATTAATCAATACTTACTATCTCTTTTTGCATATATATTTATATAAATAGCTGTGAAATTTGGCACTACATATATAAAGAAGATAGAAATGATGATAATGTGTCTGCCCTATATTGCTTGTACGTTGCAGGCTCATTAATTATTTTTCTGCATAATTCTTCTCTTGATCTTCTCTGTAAAAGCTCTCTGCATTTATCAGTTCACATAATTCAATTCATCACCTTCTAACTCTTGGACCCACCTGTATATTTTGGATTTTTTAGGGTAAATTATAAACTAGTAGACAACTAGATAGTGAAACAATAGACACATTCTGGATTCTATCAATAATAAAGAATAAGAACACCTCTTCTCTTTCTTCTCTTTTCTCTTTTCCTTTCTCTTTCTTTTCGTTTACGTGTGAACACGATCATATAAAATTAACAACATAGATAGTGTGTGGTGTCATTTTCATTCTCCGTATATGTACCTATAAATTTTAGCCGTACGTACCATTACCTGCTTTTGCAAGAGTGTAAAATTAAAAAATCAATTAATTGACTAATCAATCATGAACCTTCGATTCAGCTAGATTCTTGGAAAACGAAATCATATTCATCACAAACTTGAGGCCCGTAAGAGCTAGCTTCGCTATATAACCAACGTCCACACCATTTGATTTTGATTTTACCACTAAATGGATCGATTGAATAGTTCAACTTTACAATTCTTAATTTGTGTTTACACTAGTTTATATATAATTAATTACTAGATTGATTAATTCATTAATTTATAAAGGTAGAAAGGTTTTTTTTAATAGAAATGAAATGGCTTGTAATTTACTAAGAAGATATTAAATATATCCAATCTTAAATTATCAGGATCCGATATAATCATCTATCTATAAAACTATAACAAGTATCACATCATTGTGATTTTTTTACCTATATGTAATTTCCAATCTAGTTTTATTAATGTAAGATCAATGGTCATATCGGAAACGTTCTTTCTTTATATTATAATGTGACAGATACCTAATTTTATTTGGCTGTTAGTCTATGAATGTATATGTATATATTATCATAATCATACATATGCATATTATGAACGAAACTTCGAAGTTTCTTGCAAAATGGAATTTAGTAATATTATTTCAATTATTAATAGTGACGAAACATTATGTAATAATCAATTAAATAATCGATTATTATAATCAATAATCAAAGCAAATTTCATATTGTTTCCTTGTCAAGAATTTTTGTTCAGAAATAATCTTCGTTTGTCCAAAAAAATCTTTGAGAAACGGGACACCTGCAGCATTCTAGAGTTAGAAAGCAACACTGATTAAATATATTTAATATTAAACAAAGTTAGATACGTACTTAATTCTAACATATATTATAAAAACGGCTTCATACGTTTGGCTATTTAACTAATTAATTAATCAAAACCAAACCCCTTAATTAATATTAATTATTATTTAGAAAATCTAAGAAAATACTTTACGTATTTTACATAACTGAGTGCTTTTCATTACTTATCTATTACGGAATATCTTTGCTCAAAATTATGCGGACACCTTAAAAAGAAACCCAACATTCTGATTGTTAAAAAGAAACCAAGAAAATGTAATGCAGCAAAACAAAAACATTCATTAATTATTGATTTCTAATAAGATTCTTTTCAAAGGGGGCTTCCACTGTGAGGTCACAAGAAGAGGTTGTGTATTATTAATCTATCAAGGAAGCAGCAAGCATGCCTATCACATGCATGCAATACTACAATTTCCCATCTCATATACATTAACCATAGTTGTTATAATCTCTATGAATTTTGACTCGTTAACATAAATATATCTCGATGTGGGCATATTTGTTTGAAAAAAATGCATGTTTTACGAAAACACTTTAAATGTAAAGTAAAAATAGCACTAATGCAATAACTCATTTTCGATTTAGGTGGTGAGTACTAATCATTCACAAACTGTAGAAAAAAAAGATATTCCGAAGAAAAAAAAAAAACAAATCAAGCTTTACTACTTTATGCGAACTAGAAGACAATTTCATTTGTCCTTTATTTCTTCATTGGTGACTTTTTGCTAATAATAAAGCACTTAGGTGGTTAACTGCAACTTCAAAAATTTGGCCCCATCCAGCACATTTGCCTATAACTAGAACTCAAATCAATGTGTACATGATTGGAGTAGTTTTTAAGTCAGTCTTCTATTTTACTAATAATATATGTAAAACATTTTGTGTTCCATTATTACAACATCAATCCATTATACATCCATAAAGTCACATACGCTAAAATCAATATATATGTTAAGTTATGATTACAAAATATATTAATGTATGCATACATAACTGTCACATTTTACATAGCTAATATATAAATGAGGTCTTGAACTAATTTATAAAAGTTTAGTTGGATGAAGGAGATTGGACGGTTAATTTACAAAACTATATTTGATTTTTTTTAATGCAAATTAAGAAGTGAATTGGGGACATCGATTACTACAAGAAAGACGGTAATTGGAGCAAGGGAGGTGGGTGGTGCGGTGGTGGTAGTAGTGGTCCTAGCTATCAAGCATCGGTGACATAGATTGGTCATCAATGACTTGACCGTGGTGGACCCAATGGCTGCGTAGACAGGAACCCCACCTCCACCTCCTCCTTCACGTTCCGTATGTGGGTGGCTCTTCTCTTCATGTGCTACGTGACAGACTTCATACAACCATCTGTTATAATCCCTCCAAATTCTTCATCACTTCATCATCTCTCCCTCACCACCACCCTCTCTTTCCTCCTCCTCCCCCCTCTCTCTCTCCCCAAAAACACTTCACTATTTCTTTCTCTCTTCACCTCCTTAATTTTTCCTTGCTATCCATGGTTCCTCTCTTCTCACCATGCCCTCTCACCTCGACCTCCACTTCTCCTATCCAAGGTGATCATTCTCAATAATATCATATCATATTACTATCCAATATTTTATCAAGTTCAAGAATTTTATAATACATATATATTAGTATTTGTCTTTATGACGGATAACAGTAGATTCTCGGAGAATCAGTTTTCAAATTTTCAGACAATAATCTTAAACAGGCACTTATATATACATATATAATTTTTTTAACGTGTTTATATATTGAATATTCATGGCAGGTGGATTGGACTATGCAACCCTAAACAATCCAGCAGTAATGAAAGTGGTGATCACAACGATGGCAGCAGCGATGAAAACCCTACAAGCTCAGGCAATTTCGAATGCTACGCCTGCACTCAAGTAGGAGTTCCCGTTTTCCACTCCACCAGCTGTGACGACGCCCACCAGCCCGAATGGGAAGCGTCAGCCGGTTCGTCACTTGTTCCCATCCAGGCTCGGACGGGCCAGAAGAAGATTCTCGGACAGCCTCAGCGGAAGGCTGCCAGTCGCTTGTCGGGGCCGTTCGGGCGTGTGTTGGACCCACGTAGCAAGCAGGTGCAGAGGCTGAACCGGGCGTTCCTTCTGGCCCGTGGGATGTCCTTGGCTATCGACCCTCTCTTCTTCTATGCGTTGTCGATAGGGAGAGGTGGGACCCCGTGCTTGTACATGGACGGCGTGCTGGCCGCAACGGTTACCATTCTTCGCACGTTTGTGGATACGGTTCATCTCTTCCACTTGTGGCTCCAGTTCAGGCTGGCATACGTGTCCAGAGAGTCGCTTGTTGTCGGATGCGGTAAGCTCGTATGGGACGCACGTGCCATCGCCTCCCACTACGTTCGCTCTTTCAAAGGCTTCTGGTTCGATGCGTTCGTTATCCTCCCTGTTCCACAGGTCACTACTCACAACTCTTAATTTGCACAAATTTCGTCCGCTTCAAAGTTATCATTAGTAATTCTACGCCTAGCATGACTTGATATCTGCTATAGTTCGACAACTATTTGTACATACAGATAATCTTCTAGTGGTCTATATATAGAGCTTTTATCTTATTATTAAAAACGATTTTACTAATTAAATTGAGGACCCTAATGATGATACATAATCGTTTAATCAATATTGCATGGTACGATATTAACATAAAGGAGGTAATTAATTAGATATCTGCATCATTATTTAATTGGAAATTTACAGTAATAGTGTCATCATGTAATGTTGGTTTGATTTGAAAATATTGGTGTGTTGAAGATGTGATCAGGTATTGGCCTAATACTGATAATAACAAGTGGGATCCACTGACTCCAACAGATAGTACAATAATGCCTATATTTTTGTTCTTGCATGGTCCAATAATGATCACATGATGGGAAACTTTACGGCTCATAGGAATTCAAAGTGTGGCTCTAAATTTGTTTGGTCCGGTGAATACTGTTGATCGGAATATTTTGATGGCCTACCATTTAATTAATTCACATAATTGTTTCAAGTAAAGTTACCTTTCTAGGCTATGGTAACAAGCAAAGTTGTTGAGGGTTAATTAATATGATTTTTGACCTTAATAATCTTGATTCTGACCTGTGAAATATTTTTTGATGATTATTTTTTGTTTGATTTGGATTTAACTTGTACCAAAAAAAAAAGAGTTAATAATTCGTCAACTATAATGATTATATTAAGTTAGAAAAATCTGTTATATATGTATCTTATCACAATGACTTTACATCATATTGACCAACGTGATATATGTTGATGATACTGATAATATTTTGTAGACTTTTAATTTGTAAATTTCTATACATTTTTTATAAAGCTCTAAAATGTTTTTATGTGAAAAATTGCTTGCTCAAGTGGAAATTATGAACTCAACACGCCAGATGAGAAGGCCATTAATTAATTAGTCCTGCAGTATTAGCTAGTTAATCTCACTAGAGTTTCAAGTTTCTGCTCATATTCAATGAGTTCATATACGCTTTGGTTTTGCAGGCTGTGTTTTGGTTAGTGGTTCCAAAATTAATCAGAGAAGAGAAGATTAAGCTGATAATGACAATACTTCTATTGATCTTCTTGTTCCAATTCCTTCCCAAGGTTTATCATAGCATCTGCTTAATGAGAAGGATGCAAAAGGTCACAGGCTACATTTTTGGCACCATTTGGTGGGGTTTTGGCCTTAACCTCCTTGCTTACTTCATCGCTTCTCATGTAAGCCTTTTCGTATATATCCGACTTAATTTTATCCTCACTGAAAACAACCCTTTATGAGACTTAACAAAATTTGTTGTTCAACTCGGTTAAATTTTTACAGGTTGCAGGAGGCTGCTGGTATGTCCTTGCAATACAAAGGGTGGCATCGTGCCTCCGGCAACAGTGTCTGAGAAAAGCAAATTGCGATCTCTATTTGTCTTGCTCAGATGAAGTCTGTTATCAGTTTCTAGTGCCAGCAGGGGTAATTGGGAATCGTTGTGGCAGTAACTCAACCACAACTGTTAGAAAGTCAATGTGCTTAGATGTTAATGGGCCTTTCAATTATGGTATCTATCAGTGGGCTCTTCCGGTCATTTCCAGCAACTCTATTGCTGTCAAGGTCCTTTACCCCATCTTTTGGGGCCTCATGACTCTAAGGTAACTTATCAAAGACTTCATGTAGTTTAAAGATACACATTCTTCACTCATGGGTAAGACGCATCGGCTTCCACCACACCCAAATTTTTATTGGGGAATAGAAGAACATAATTTTTGAGACTTGTAAAGGGCATTTATGCCAAAATTATTGCTTCCAAAATTTTAAGCATGAAATTGTGCTTTGCTTAAGGCTAACTTTGAATAATGTTTTACCCACTTGATTCCTAATAATAGCACCTTTGGCAATGATCTCGAACCAACAAGTCATTGGCTGGAAGTGATGTTCAGTATCTGTATCGTGCTCAGTGGACTATTGCTCTTCACTCTGTTGATTGGAAATATCCAGGTTAATGATCATCTATATTCCCAAAGTCAATTTAAAAAATAAAATTGAGTGGAAATATTCGATTCTAATGAGAACTTGGTTGCTGCTTTGCAGGTGTTTTTGCATGCGGTCATGGCAAAGAAGAGAAAAATGCAGCTGAGATGTAGAGACATGGAGTGGTGGATGAAGCGGAGACAATTGCCATCACGTTTAAGACAAAGAGTTCGTCACTACGAGCGTCAAAGATGGGCGACAATGGGAGGAGAGGATGAGATGGAATTGATCAAAGATTTGCCTGAAGGTCTCAGGAGAGACATTAAGCGTTATCTTTGCCTTGATCTCATAAAAAAGGTACTCATATAAGTGGTCATTCACCATTCAAAATTGACTTGCAGTCACTATTATCTCAATTTTCTATTCTGATGGCTCTTTCTGTGTGTTAGGTGCCTTTGTTCCACAACCTGGATGATCTCATCCTTGACAACATCTGTGACAGGGTCAAGCCCCTCGTTTACTCTAAAGATGAAAAGGTGAAATTTTCTTTATAGTTTAATTTATAAAATTACCATTTTCCTAAAAGTTTTAGTTTCTAGTTAGCTCCTCCACAATTTGGTCTTTAATACATCTTTTATGTGCAAGAGCTTTACGTATATTTGAACTGGACCTTACACACATCAACCTTATAAATAGACCAAATCTACCCATTTAAATATTAAAAAAAAAAAGGAAACAAAAGAATTAGAACTTTCAACGCTTTATCAGATTAGCTTTGATATCATATTAAGTTATGCTTTTAGAAATATGGTAGCTTAACACAATTCATATTAAGTAACCCTGCAACAAATTGATACAAATTTGCTGAAATTCTCTCTCTGTCTCGTTAAATAGATAATTAGAGAAGGAGATCCTGTGCCAAGGATGGTGTTCATTGTTCGCGGGCGCATAAAACGTAGCCAAGGCCTCAGCAAAGGCATGGTAGCCACAAGTGTACTTGAACCAGGAGGTTTTCTGGGTGATGAGCTTCTATCTTGGTGCCTTCGCCGCCCGTTCATCGACCGCCTTCCAGCTTCATCCGCAACATTTGTTTGTAGCGAATCAATAGAAGCATTTGGCCTGGATGCAAACAATCTTCGGTACATCACAGATCACTTCCGTTACAAATTTGCAAACGAGAGGCTTAAGCGGACAGCAAGATACTACTCATCAAATTGGAGGACTTGGGCAGCTGTCAACATCCAATTTGCTTGGCGACGATACAGAATGAGGACTAGGGGTCCGGTGATTTCTGTTAGAGATAGTGGAAGCAATGACAACATGCTTCTCAAGTATGCTGCAATGTTCATGTCAATCAGACCCCATGACCACCTTGAATAAGCCCAGTTCCGCAAATTTTTTTTGTCTGTTAATTGGTCATTTTCTTTGTTGAAATAAAGTCTTGTTTCATTCTCTAGCCAGGTAGCCAATTGAACATGGCAGTCGTGGAGTTTGTATTTGGTTTCAATCGAATAAGTAAAGGGAAAAAAAAAAGAAATTGTTCCTTGGAAAACAAAAGGTGCAGTCTTGTCTAGGATGAAATCAAAAATTTGTTGTGAAATGGTAGAGGAAATTTAAAATTGGTGAAATGAATCATATATATATATATATATATAGAGTGATAAATTTTTTTTAAAGAAAAAAAAAGCACATTAGTTTTATATTTTATAAAATAAAAGAAATATATTTCAGCAGAGGCATTTTATATATAAAAGTAGTCAAAAACTCTTGCGTCAATCCAGACTGTATTTGGATTGACATTCCTTAGTCAATTGATCTCCTTTTTTCCCTCCACATATGGGGTTGAGAAAAACGTTGCAAACTCCCTCCAGAAATAGCAAAAATATGTCCAATTCTAACATCAATTTTCTCTTTCTTTCCCCGTGAACCAAACATCATGGAGATGAACATCATCTCCTGGCCTCCCTGAAGCATCTTCTAGGGTCTCCAATTCTCCGAATTGGGTTTCCAAATGCTGTTTTGTTCCCTAGAATTGCTTCAATTCGTCCCCTTCCACTGAACCAGGAGCTTCATGTTTAACTTCACCTCTGCAGGTACATACGCCCATGCATACTTCACCTTCATAATCTGCTCCAAAACCGCCGCATTGATTGTGTGACATGTTGATCATTTTCTATACTGCAGGTACCTTGTTTTTTGTAAATAATTTATTGTATCAGCCAAATGGGGTTGACATCTTCAAGGCCAGCGACACCAAAGCCTCAAGACTCAAGTTTTGAGCATTTTCACTTCCAAGTTCTATCTTTCCTTACCAAAACTTCTTATATTCGTAACTTGGTGTCAAAACAACGAAGGCGAATGCTGGTTGAAGGTTATGATCTTGACATGTCTTATATCACTGACCGTGTGTTGGCAATGTCATTCCCTGCTGAACGAATGCGAGCTGTTTATCGTAACCCTCTCTGGCAGGTCAAGTCTGTGCTAGAAACGAAATATCATGAACATTATAAGGTGCACTATATACTTTACCATTTCATATTTATGGAATCCCACATTGGTCATTCAGAATGTGCTAATTGGTTTCATTAGTCAATCATTTAAGACTTCCTCTTCTTTAATTTGTTTCCGATGTTGTGCAGATCTATAATTTGTGTATAGAAGAGTGTTATGATCCAGATCATTTCAACGGTCGTGTGGAGAGATATCCTTTTGATGACAACCACGTCCCACCTCTCCATATGATCAAGCTTTTTTGTGAGAGTGTAGATTCATGGCTGTCAAGTGACCCCAAAAATGTTGCAGTTATTCATTGCATGGTATAACTTTGATTTCCTATTTAAGATGATTCTTGACTCATATTTTGCAATTTTTTAGTCCAAAATTCACCAAGTCAAGTCATCTTTGCATATACAATTTATTCACTTGGTTGATATTATAAGAGATAGTTTTATTCTAACCAAGACTTTATTGTGTAATGATCTGATACCCTCTTCTCCAGGCGGATGTAACATTCGTATTTCAGGAGACCCAGAAGTGAATTTAGAGAATAGAGACAACACAACAAAAGTTGAACTACTAAAGAAATTCAAATGTTTTCTTGCTTGAATTTGCAGGCAGGCAAAGGCCGGACAGGCTTAATGGTGTGTGCCTATCTTGTTTACACTGGCATGTCAGCTGAGGAGGCACTGCAGTTGTATGCACATAAACGGACTACTAACAATGAAGGAGTAAGTCACATTAGGTATAGGAGACCATGACGACAAGGTTACTGGTCAATTAAGATTCTTGACTTATGCCCTGCTGCGACTGATTTGAACTCCTTTATAAACCTGTATTTGAATTAGTTGAAAATTTTCCAGAATTACTTGGGGCAGAATTATGCATGTTATGATTGTGTTAATGAATGAAATGAGTGCAATACACGATTTTGTTTGGTTTTTTTCCAGTTGCTGGACTGTTTCAAATTCTTTAGCAATTCATGATTTATTCAATTAAACGAGGATGCAGGCTAGGGTGTTTTCTTACCAAAGAATATTCAAAAAACTTGTAGGGACTCTGTTTTTTCTGTGTATGCCTACTAATTAACTTATGTCTAATGGGGATATTATGACAATAGTCCTTCACAATTTCGCTAAAGTTGATAGATTCTATGAGATTTAAAATAATAATAATAATAATAATAAAACTTAAAATTAAACCAACTACCAGTAACAATCAGACGTATAAAATAGGCCTAGACGGAACCTTGTTTTTCAGACTAGATAAAGGATTTGATTAACAATTAACAAGTATATTATTAGAGACACTTTATTAATGTTACAATTTGAAGCAAATGATCACGAGGAATTTTAATATAACGATGACCAAATCATATTAAAAACCTGCATAGTTGCAGACAGAAGAAAATTCAGACAACTTGGATTCTTTTTGGTAGAAGGCCTGTTCTCTATCTTTCTCCCTTATGTCGTTTGCCTTTGGCACTGAGACATATTTTCACTAATTGCGTACTTTTTATGATAATCACTGCTGGTTTCATACTTGGTTAGGTGGCTATAACATTGTTTTGCTTGTGTTGAACAGGTCTCCATACCAAGCCAAAGACGTTATGTGGGATACTGGGATAGCATAATTTCTTTTCCTAGGGGAGTTCATAATGGACCCCCAGAAGTGAAATTGCCTCCAAAATGCAGCAGAGAATTGCTTCGAATTCGACTTTATGACACAACTAACACTAACACAGTGTTTTTTGTGGTCTCAGAGTTGCAAGAGGTGAGTTCACATTGCCAAACTGATCATGTGGTGCTTCCAGAAGGGACTCCTGCACTTCAAGGAAATTCTAGTTTTGCTAGTAATGTTGAAGAAATTTTGTAATCGCATCCAAAACCAGTTAAATGTGCTTGAAATTTGGATTGGATATGTTTTCATATCTTAATAAGCTCACAGAAAATTTTCGCCCTTGTTTCACAGATTCCTGGTCAGCTGTACCGTCCACCAATGGAGGTTTCCAGGAGTTGTTGTAGAGAAGTTAAAAACGGATATGAGGGTAACACAGATCCTCAGTACTATGTCTCTGTTGTTGAAAATGGTGAAGGAAAGAAATCAGAACAAGAGGAACGTGTTGTTGTCCAAATGGACACAGAGAATCCCATAATCTACCAAAGGACCTGTCTTGATCATTACTTCGATAAGCCTTTACAAGTAAGTCACTGGTGATATGTGCACATAAACATTAGTGCCTTGCTAGCTGCTCATTGTCCATTTCAGGGTTCAGAATATGCAGAACTTTGAAACACATTCACCTTAGTAAAAGTGGACCACTTTTTGTCCAAATTCATGCTTCAGAAAAGATCTGTCACGTTTCTGAAGTTTTATGTTTATTAGCAAAAGTGTCACACTGGTGATTTTTGTTTGGACAGGTGACTGGAGATGTGAGAGTTATATTCTACCAGAAAATGATTGGATCAAGGCTCTTCTATGCTTGTTTTAATACAGCATTCATTAGAAACAGTATGCTACAGGTACTTTTATCATTTAACTAACGTGACTTTACTTGCGTAAACAAGTTTCATAGCCATCAGATTTTAGTTCAACTATGTTATATTTACCTCTTTTACACTTCCATCACTAGCTTAAGCCTTAGGGTTCACAGTTCTAAATGAACACGTTTTACTTGTGCAGAGGGTTCATTGCAATGCCAGCCAAATTGTGGGCTGTTTTGATCTTTGACAAAATCCTAACCTGTTTTATTAACCAAAATTTAAACTTCAAAAACCCAAATATCCTCTCAAGTGAGTCGCTAGAAGTCAATAAATATGCCATTGACAAGCAATACTTATCAACTAAGTGCCTTTTATAATCTCTACAAGCTAAGTTGTGTCTATCAACTTTGCTCTATCAGTCTTGTAATTTATCTGGAAAGGTATATTTATCATTGGACGTTGAACTCAATTAGACCATAAAAAATTAAGATTTTGCTAAATTTCAAAACAATCTCTATATCTCTCGATTATTTTCTCATATTTCTGTATACAAAAGTTTGCAAGTTATCTGCGTTCATTCATCTGATGTATGACATGGTAGAATATGAGTGCCTACTGGGTTTGTAAACACCTTGCATGCAGTTTTCATTGCGGGATTTGGACAAAGTTGGTAGCAAAGGTAGATCAATTTGTGGCCCTGCCTTCTGTCTGGAGTTGTTGTTTGGTCCTGCAAATCCAAAGTCTTCGTTCTCGCCTAGGCCTTCATTTGATGATGATAATGATGAATGGTGATCTTAGCAGAGATGGGTTCTGAAATCTAAAGCCAGATTTGTTAAACACATGCAATGAGTTGTACAAAGATCCAACACAAAAGCACACCACACACACATTGTAAAATATGTCACCAAAAAGATCCAAAAATGGATGAAACTCTGCACTGACCGATACAACACAACATTTGATTAATCATTCCAATTTCTTGCCGTCTGGTTTTTAGTGGGCGGTAAAGGCACTAGGAAGGAATAACTGCAAATTTTGTATATTTTTAGAATTCGAGAGCATTGATGATCTATTTTTCTTTCATTTCTTTTCTTATCTGTTTGTGGATCAATGATTTATGTGTCATCAATATCTTCCCTTTTTATATATCTACACATATAGAAGCAGCTTCAGGGTTCACTGTCTCTTGATTTTTTTTTTTCCGATATTGAGGTAAATATAAATGAAAATTTAACACAAAATAACCAATTCGAGGAAAGTTAAAAAGAATATAATAATAATTTTTATTTTTATTTTTTATAGTTAGTTAATTTGATGTCTATATCAAGTGACCAATATATTCTTATAATTATTTAGTCTATATATAAGGACTTAATAATCAGACAATTTGCTCTCAATAAATTGATAGACAAGTATCTAACATGGATAGACAACTCCATGCTTTGGTGATCTCTTAAAAAAAATTCTTAATTTTTTACCATTTTAACAATTAATCTAAACAAATCTATAAGTTGTCACTGTTTTATGGAAAACATTAAATTTAATATTAATAATCATTATATTTTGTAAAAACATTAAGATTTTTTTCCTGTGGAAATACATTTCAACCAAAAATTTTAAAAAAAAAATTCAAGGGTGGTGTTATTATTATTTAAAAAAATCGAAATAAATGCAACACTTTCACATTTTGACACCGACTGCGACTGGCAGGAGAAAATTGATCATAACAAGTTATTAATTTTCATTGTAATAGTATTTCAGTTTTATTAATAAAAAGACTTAAATTAATTACTTAATCTAAAAGAAGGTAAAGTTTTGCACTTAAGTATTTAAATTATTTTACAACAATTTGCTTTCCGATTGACGCCTAATCAGAAACATTAATCTGAATCGGATTAACTATAATAAAATGACGAATAATAAATATATATTTTTTATTTAAATAAACAAATTATAAAATTTTAATTGCCAAAATTTGAAGCAAACGTTTTACTGAATCGAATCGAATAGAATCCTCTTCTAAACTGAACTCCAAGTCTTGTCCTATCTTCAACACACATACACTTCGTGTCGTGTACTTTCGATGTTTCAGTCATCATCATCATCTTCCAAACCCTAAATTTTTTTAATTTAATTTTCTCTCCCATCTTCCGTTTGTTTCCGAGAAAAAAAATCAATTTTTTCCTTAAAAGAAAAAAAATAAAAATCTCTTCTTTCCCATGGCGACGACGAAGCCACAGCGCTCTCCGGAGGAAATCGAGGATATAATTCTCCGCAAAATCTTCCTCGTTCGGTTGACTGACGATGCCGTTGACGATCCACGAATCGTCTACCTGGAGCTCACCGCCGCCGAAATTCTCAGCGAAGGCAAGGACCTGAAGCTCTCCCGCGATTTAATGGAGAGGATATTGATTGACCGGCTCTCCGGCAAATTTCCGTTGGCTGAACCGGCGTTTCCTTACCTGATCAACTCGTACCGCCGAGCTTACGAGGAAGGGAAGAAAATCGCGAACATGAAGGATAAGAACGTTCGCGCGGAGATGGAGGCGGTGGTGAGACAAGCGAAGAAGCTACTGGTTTCGTATTGTAGAATCCATTTAGCGAATCCTGATTGTTTCGGCGGGGGCGATGAAGAGAAGAGCGCATCGAACAACGTGTCGCCTCTGTTGCCATTTATATACGCGGAGGTTGGGGGAGGAATGGACGGGTTCGGTGGGAGCAGTAGTGGTGGGTCCCAGCAGTGTCCGCCGGGGTTCTTGAAGGAGTTTTTTGAGGAGGCGGATTTTGATAGCTTGGACCCCATTTTGAGAGGGTTGTATGAAAATTTGAGAGGTAGTGTGCTGATGGTATCGGCATTGGGGAATTTCCAGCAGCCGTTGAGGGCATTGTTGTATTTGTTGAGTTTACCGGTTGGCGCAAAGAGTTTGGTGAACCATCCTTGGTGGATACCCAAGAGTGTGTATATGAATGGTAGAGTTATTGAGATGACAAGCATCTTGGGTCCTTTTTTTCATGTTAGCGCTTTGCCTGATCCAACTATCTTCAAGACCCAGCCTGATGTTGGGTGAGTCAAAATTTAGTATACTTGTTTGGCATTTTGTGTTATGCTTTGTGGGGTGTGATTTATATATACTTTTTCATCTTGTAAATGAAAATCTAAGAGGTAGGAGATGAAAGTTTTTATTTTTTTTCACTTTTTCGTTTGGGTTTTTTTTTTTTTTTTTTTTTTCTCCATGTTGTGGAGAAGTAAAATATAGGAAAAGGGCAGTAGATGAAAATATTTAAATGTTTCTCTTAATTTAAATAATAATATTCTCTAGCTCATTCGGTTGGATTGTTTATTTTAACGAACAATTAGGAAAACTAGCAGGTAATATGTTTCATATATGAGGGTTCTTCTGTACTTGTGGATGGAATGTTTAGTGGCTAAGAAGTATTTCTAACTGTTTGTAATGCATGCTTCCTGGAATCACCAGCCAGCAGTGTTTCTCTGAAGCATCAACTCGTCGACCGGCTGATTTATTGTCTTCATTCACCACGATTAAGACTGTCATGAAAGGCTTGTATAAGGATCTTGGAGATGTTATTCTCACTTTGCTGAAAAATACTGAGACCCGTGAGAGTGTTCTCGGGTATCTTGCAGAGGTGATCAATAGAAATTCATCGAGGGCCCATATTCAGGTGATTTTTCCCTGGGAAGAATTTTTTAAGTTTCCATTAAAGTTTTGCATACAATTTGTCGCAATGCCTTAAGTGATCAGATGTGATGTCAATATTTAAAAGGTTATGTACCTAATAGTTTCAAGGATAAGTTTCTATATTGGTTAAAGCCATGCACTTGCTCTTTAGTCTGCTTTAACATTGCATCTTATATAACATGTTTCACAGGTTGAACCCCTTTCTTGTGCAAGTAATGGCATGTTTGTAAATCTGAGTGCTGTTATGCTTCGACTTTGCGATCCATTTTTGGATGCGAATTTAACTAAAAGGGATAAAATTGATCCCAAATATGTCTTCTACGGTACTCGTTTGGATTTAAGGTTAGAATCTTTTCATTTATGTTCTTTCCATCATTTGCTTTATACATGCTCCTGCTGCTGTTCCCAATTATAAATTCGAATTTATATTAGAGAGTTGACGGCTCTTCATGCATCATCGGAAGAAGTAGCTGAGTGGATCAATAAAGATAGTCCTGGGAAAACAGATGGCACCGGACAAAAGAGTGATGGTGAAAATCGCTTGCTGCGATCTCAAGAAGCCACCAGTTCCAGCAGCATGGCATTTGAACCTTCTCTTCAAAATGTGAAGCCAACATCAAGTGGTGGAGGAAAATCTAAATACCCATTTATATGTGAATGTTTCTTTATGACTGCTAGGGTGCTGAACTTGGGCCTGCTAAAGGCATTTTCTGACTTTAAGCATCTCGTTCAGGTATTGCATGCATGGTTTACAAATGGGCAGATGTTTAATACAATTTGTTACTTATGAGGCTTCTCTCTCTCCTCTCTGATTTTGAATGACTTAAGCATGCTTGCACAAAAGGGTGCAATAAAGATGATTAATTTGTTATTTATTGGTGCAGGACATTTCTAGAGCTGAAGATACACTTGCCACTTTGAAAGCTATGCAAGGACAGACACCTTCTTCACAACTGGAGCTAGATATAAGCCGAATTGAAAAGGAAATTGAATTATATTCGCAGGAAAAACTTTGTTATGAGGCTCAGATTTTAAGAGTATATTACCTCTCTTTCTCTCTCTGTATCTCAGCACATACAACAGCACCCGCAAATTAATTTTCTTCTCTGTTGCACCTTGAAGTTCATTTACAACATCTCCATTTTTCTTGTTAATCTTATAGCATTGAGAGTAATGTTTGAATCATTTCATTGTGTGTTGTGTTTTGTGTGTGTGTGTGTGTGTGTGTGTGTGTGTGGTTATGGTGGTGTTTCTCTCCTTAGATTCTTGTGTGCCTCATTTGTGGTCTATCTTACCTTGTCTTTTCTTTTTCTCCTTTGCCTTGTTAAAGAGGAAAATTTTCTCTTTCCTACTGACTCTTTTTTATATTGTTGATTTGTTTTTATTCTTCCTTCCAAGGATCCGGATCTCATTCAGCATGCACTTTCCTTCTATCGGTTAATGGTGGTTTGGCTGGTTGACCTGGTTGGTGGATTTAAAATGCCTTTACCGTCAACCTGTCCAATGGAATTTGCATGTATGCCTGAGCATTTTGTGGAAGATGCCATGGAATTGCTTATATTTGCCTCTCGGATTCCCAAAGTGCTAGATGGAGTCTTGCTGGTAGGCTGTTTGCTTTATGCTGGCAAGTTTTCCCTTTGTAGTCTCCGGTAACTTATCCTCACTATAACAAAGGTTTTCTTGTCACTTTTTGTTTCGCAGGATGATTTTATGAACTTCATTATAATGTTTATGGGAAGTCCAAACTTTATCAGGAACCCTTATCTCAGAGCAAAGATGGTTGAAGTGTTGAACTGCTGGATGCCCCGTAGAAGGTAATTTTATGTCTCCCATTCGGACATGAATATCTTTTGTGACATTTTCCCCTTGAGTTTTATAAATGGACTATCCGTTAATTGCATTTTGTTTTATTGCTTTTGCAGTGGTTCATCATCTGCTACAGCTACTCTATTTGAAGGGCATCAAATGTCTCTTGAGTATCTTGTGAGGAATCTTTTGAAGCTATATGTGGACATTGAGTTCACAGGTTCTCACACACAGGTGATTGCCATGTCACATAAGTTATTGAAGACTCTTACCGTAGTCTAAACTTAAAAGACTTGTTTATTCAAAATTGTTACATGGCATTTGTATAAAATAATCAGAATGATTTTGAATTGTATTTGCCAGTATTTTATTTTTTATTGGCTGTTATTCTGAAAAACAAGTTTAAGGACTAACATAAATGAAAAGAAATTAAAAAGGAGGCAATGCAAACCAAGATCGATGAAATTAATAACTTACTATTATCTTATTACTTCAGATATTTGAGATGTTGACTACACTGTATAGTTCATTATATTTTGCACATTAGTGAATGGTATGCAGAAGCATGATCATTATATTTGTGATACTCGAAACTGCAGTTACTTCGAACTTTTTGCCATTTTTTGGTCAATTATTTTATCCTTCTGGTGAAATAATTGTGAAGAAAGTCTAAGCTTTGGAAGGGTAGATGACCTTTTATTGCTTCAAAAATAATGATTTAAGTCTGATATGCTTTGGATGCCATATACCTTCTAGGGAGGTTTCGATTGATAGAGTTATTTATTGGTTTATCTGAGCGGTAGGTTAATCTCACGATGCTGCAAATATTATCTTTTTCTACACCTAGGATTTCTCTTTGTCTCAACTGTAAGTTAAGAAATGACGAACATCTGGTATGATTTTGTCCAATATTAACTCGAGAAAAATTGTCATTTCATTTGTTAAATTTGTTCTTTTCAATTTCTTTCATAACAGTATTAGGATTTGGGTTGATACTGGTCAGGGTACTGCCAAGGGTCTGTTTTCTGGTTTTTGCTTCTCTTCTTTGTTGTGTGTCAATACACAAAATGGTTCATATGTTCATTTTTTAAACTCATTTAAGTATTCTTACTCTCTTGCATACGGTTTTATTTGTTTCTTTTGCCACCTCAAATGTTAGTGTTCACTCCAATTTTGTTGATGATTTATTGTTAATTGTCTTGTTTTCTATCCTGCGCAGTTCTACGACAAATTCAACATCCGCCATAATATTGCTGAACTTCTTGAGTACCTATGGCAAGTCCCTAGTCATCGCAATGCTTGGACTCAGGTAATATCTTTTTCATTCACCTACACGTTAAAAATACAAGTTGATGCTTCTATGATTTGAATAAACAATTGCTTCTGCTTGACTGGTTTAAGTGTACTATATGTTGTTCCAGATTGCGAAAGAAGAGGAAAAGGGTGTTTACCTGAATTTCTTGAACTTCCTGATCAATGATAGCATATATCTTCTTGATGAAAGTCTGAACAAAATTCTTGAACTCAAAGAGCTTGAAGCTGAAATGTCAAACACAGCTGAATGGGAGCGAAGACCAGCACAAGAGAGGCAGGAAAGAACCCGACTATTCCATTCACAAGAGAATGTCAGTATGACCTTTCATTGAATTATTTCTTGTCTATTGTATATGATGATCCACAACAATCAATCAAAGTATTACTGGATATCTTCAGATTATACGAATTGATATGAAATTGGCAAATGAGGATGTGAGCATGCTGGCTTTTACATCGGAGCAGATTGTAGCCCCTTTCCTACTTCCTGAGATGGTGAAATCTCTTTGTCTTCTCTGCTTATGAATTTTATTTCTTTAAAGCCAAGGAGGCCAAAGCCAAAAGAACTTAAATGGTTTCGGCTTTTGTTTCTTAATTTCATTTTTCTAGGTTGAAAGAGTTGCCAGTATGCTCAATTATTTCTTGCTACAACTTGTGGGTCCCCAAAGAAAATCTCTTACCCTTAAAGACCCTGAAAAGTATGAATTCCGGCCAAAGCAGTTGCTGAAGCAGGTTAGCAGTCGAGCTGAGTTTTGAAATTTTTTCTTGGTTGAGGTTTTTCTCCCTCTTAGAAGTTAAAAAAGTATGGGAAAGCTGTTCACAGATCTGTAGATCGTGCCTGACTGTTTGTGGTTAGTGAGCTGTGTTGGATAAGGGAATTATAAACAAATATATTGATACAGATTTTGCATTTTAAGATCTCAGAGTTTTAGAAGTGCTATGCAATGTTTATTATCTGATAGAATCAACGGTAATGCCCTCATTTGAAGTGATATTATAATTTATTCAAAAGAAGCTCAACACCACCCATTCCTTTAGCCATGCTGTGGCTATCCCCAGGCAAAAGAAAAATGGCTGGACTTAAACAGGGATAGGTTGTTGAGTTTGTATTTTATTTCTTATTTTGTTTTTCTTTCTCAGAGTTTATGTTTAGCATGTATTACTGTTATTTTGTGCTGTGTTTTGCTACCCTCTACTTTGAATGGACATTCTTGTTGGTAGGGTATAGCCTTTTCAGACACGAAAATTTAACCTTACTGAGCTAAAAGATATATTTACTGCATCATTTTATATCTATAAAATGTTGGTTATTCTCAATTACTATGCTCCCCTTTTGAGCCAATTTTGTAAATTATCATGCTGCTGTGGGCTAATAGATAGATACCCTGACAAACTTTTTTATTGATCTATATGAAGATTGTCCGCATATATGTCCATCTGGCAAGGGGTGATAAACAAAACATTTTTCCAGCTGCCATCTCTAGTGACGGTCGATCATATAATGATCAGGTTGTTCAGCCTAGTTAGATTTTTCATTATCGTGTTTTTTCGAGTTTAATATTTAAACTTCATGGGAGATCTTCACCTCTCATTGAAGTTGCCAATGAGCTTAATCTAACAATTTCACTCTACTTCAGTTGTTTAGTGCTGCAGCAGATGTGCTCCGTAAAATTGGTGAAGATATGAGGGTAATAAGGGATTTTGTCGAGCTTGGTGCAAAAGCCAAAGCTGCAGCTTCCGAGGCCATGGACACTGAAGCTGCCCTTGGAGATATACCAGATGAATTCCTAGATCCAATTCAAGTATGTTTTCTTCTTTATTATTCCGTTTGGAACCATAACTGCCTCTACTTTGATTGGTGCCTCATGTTACTGGTAAATGATTAAGCTATTCACAGCCTTAAGCTCGTCCCAACTCGCCTTCCCTTCTTCTGTGTGCTTTTTCTTATCCCATGTCTGGGGGCCTTTTGTTTCCTGCCTTTATTTATTTATTTATTTTTGGTTGTGTTAGGGGAACAGGGGGTTCTGTTTGTGTAATTCATTGCTCGGGGCGAAATTCTGACTGTGCTGTTTTAATATTTTCTTTTATAGTATACTTTGATGAAGGATCCAGTGATCTTACCTTCGTCAAGGATCACAATTGACCGACCTGTTATCCAAAGGCATCTTCTCAGTGATAGTGTAAGCATTGTTGTTTCCAATTATGGACAGTTTTAAGATTGCATGTCACTCAATGCTGTGCTAACTGATTTAATTACAGACTGATCCATTTAATCGATCTCATCTTACGGTGGACATGTTGATACCCAACAATGAATTGAAGGCAAGAATTGAGGAGTTTGTCAGGTCCCAAGAATTAAAGCGGCATGGGGAAGGCATAAACGTTCACAGCATAAAGGATACAATACAGACAACTAATGGCGAAATGTTAATTGATTAGGTACATTGTTAAATTATTAACATTGGAATGGTTAAAGTATCTGCCTTCATATTTTGTTACGATATCATCTTAAGGAGGACTGTTACCGGTTTTGTATTATTTATTATCGGTTTCGTATTTATCTTTAGAGAGATGTTTCAAGACGTCAAAGTGACCCTGTAAAGTTATAAGGCAAGACTTAACACAGATCGAAGGAAATATTCTCAAATATGTACAGATGATCCATATTTGACTTGAATAACCTGTGTCTGTTCCAATGCATTGTATTGGTGAATGACTTCTATTGACACTCCACTCCATTTCATCATATTCGAAGAGCGAAGTGTAATCATGCTAGGTTCAAGATTGGCTCAATAGCTCACTCATAAAATACCAAAATAAGCATTGTAGCATCTTAATTGAATGGTAGACTAATCTTCCTTTTTTGCACTTCGTAAATCGCCTTTTAACAATCAAGGTTACGAGTATGCAATATTCAATTACTTGGAAAATCATTAAATCAGAAACCAAATTATCAATTCTATCATTAAGGAGGTTGATTGAGACTGACTGGCCATGACTGGTCCATAATGTTGCTTCATATAACATAAAAGTATATCTCATTCGGGTATCGAATATTTCCAGGTTAGAGTTGGCCTCGTCCTTTGCAGTCGCTTCCCTGGGGATTCTGAGTCACTATTTGTGAATATTCCACAACTAGAAATTCATAATTTAAGAGATTCAGAGCTTTGGCGTGGGCATAACCGTCTTCCGCTTGGCATACTCGTGGGCAATGCTTATTGCACTCTTGCTGTGACGTAGCAAAAACTCTGCAAGTAAGATTTGTTTTTCTTCAGATATCAGATCCCCATGAGAACCCTGTAAAACAAATTAACATTATAAATATTTTATAAAACTAAGAAAAGACCCCATCTCCTGCAAAGCTAAGGTCTATTTGTTTTTTAACGACCTAGGTTATTGAACCTAAGAACATATATTATCTAACATCTAGCATTGGGGAAGTTTGCTAGTATTTAGCTTTGCCATATGATAAAAAACGGTCAAAAGGCCTAATGGGTAAATAACATAACTATAGACTAAGATGGGGGTGCTAAATGTCTACATTATAGCCGATTCATGAAAATTTCCAGAAAAATTTCAGTCCCATTTTTCTCATGAGTTAAAGAATGAGTACCAGGCGAGAAGTTCTGTCACAAACAGCATGGTGCATAAGAATGCCTGCAGCCACTGAAACATTAAAAGAGTCCACCATGCCATTCATTGGAATACTGCAGTGTAAATCTGACAGTTCCAAGGCCTCGTCACTTATCCCCCTGCCAATTGTCAATTATGGATTTACCAATATCAACTAGTATTACATTTCCTAAAGAATGTAGCACTGCAAGACCTAAGACTACTTGAACTTTGGTCGTAACTCATATGCAGTATACGGAAGAATTCCAAAACATATGATATAAAAACTAGAGGAGACCGCAAGCTTTAGATTTTGCAAGGAAATGGCAAAAGCTCCGCAAGTGTAATTACCTATTTTCATTCCCCACTACTATTGCTGTCGGCCATGACCAATTCATATCATAGATCGATACCTGAGCACAGCACCAAAAAGTAAAACATTATTATTTTCAAATCGACAAATCCATGTTTCTACACAACAAAATATTGTATTCCTAATCATCAGAAACTAGGCTTATTAAACAAGGTCAATTCCACAAAACAGCTATAGGAAAGCTTGATAAATACCGCATCCATTCCAACATGTGTTGTAGCAATTCGGTAACCACGAGATTTTAGAACTTCAAAGCACTCTTTGGGAGAGTCCCAAAGTTCAATATCCAACCATTTCTCTGCGCCCATGCTTACATGGCGATTTTCTCTGTATCTGCAAGATGAGTGAAAGTAATTTAGAAAAGAAAGACATTGGTTCCGCACAAGGGCAAAAACCAGAGTAAAATGTCTTTAGTCACCATGAATAAGCCCATCAGAAGATAATGGCAGCCATCATCAGAAATGTTAGAGAAGAATATTGATTCACCACTACTCAATAAACCACACATCACTAATATTTATTCACGGCGGTTAAATTTTATGCAAAATCTGCATAATAAAATAAAATACATTCTATCATCTATTTCAGTCAGACACCTACATATATTTCGTTACAGAATCCAAGCCGACAAGTTATTGGTCTCATATGGTTTCCGACTATCCACGCAAAACAAATACATAATTTGTAAGAAAAATAGAAACTAACAGGATGACCATTGCAATTTTCTTTCAATACTAAGCAAATAATCCATGAGCTCCCGGAAATAAACCAAACTCTGATAATCAATACAGGAAAACATAACCAAACAGCCCCAGTCGAGTCAGCTATAATCCGTAACTACCTTCTCGAACATACCAAATTGAACAAGCTACAAAATCTAACACCGCTTGCAACCGGCTCATTTCCCTTCATTACCACATCAAAATGATCAGAATCCAAAGCCGTTCATTCAAAATAGTTTTCGTCAAGATAATCAAAACCAAATATAGACATCAGAAACTACACAAACCCCGCAAAAAATCCTGAACCACCCGATTTAATTCATTAACAAGAACAATTACAATCAAAATTCATTCAAACAACCCATTTCACCTCCAGATTTCTTGCACCTTTTGGAGCTGTCACATGACACAACATGAACAGACTGCACCCCCAATGCATCCGCAGAACGAAACGCAGCCGAAACATTCCCGAAATCGCTGAGCCCTTCCACCACCAAACACACCGAGTAGCTCCGATTCTTCACCACATTCACGAACCTCTCCTTCCTCTCCTCCATCAAATACGGGCCCACAGCCTCCACAACCTCACCGCTAGTCAAAAACACATCCTCACACTTATACCTATCCAAGTACGGAAACCACCGCTTTCCTCCACCACTAGCCGCTGTGCCCCACCGCTCCATTTTCATCAACTGGGTCACATCATCTCGGTTCGTTAACAGCTTTTCCACATTGTCCTTCGAAGACGACGACTCGTCCCTGTCGCTCGCGGTCAAACCATTGCTATAGCTACTTTCCAACGAAACTGCAGCTTGTGCGGCGCCGTACTGTCTTGAACGGAAAAGGGGGCAACTGGGTACTATCAAATTAGACGTAAAATGAATAATTAGGAAACAAGAAAGAGAACTTGAATAGTGCACGCACGCGCTGCACGTGCCTATAGTGTTCATGTATTACCTCGTTTTGAGAGACGAAGAGAGAACGGAGAGAAGGGCTTTGGAGGAAAGGAGTGGAATTGGGATTCCAGAGAGGAGAGTGACGTACGGACTAGGGTTTTGCAGGAGCTCATTTTTGTTAGGTTTGGCGCCAAATGAAAATGGATAGTTTTTTTTTTTTTTTGGCTCTGTCACTGGATAGGGTTTTTGTGCGGGTTTATCTGGTGGTTGAAGAAGGCAGTTAAAACGACGCCGGTTTCAACACTTTCTTAAAACATAGAAAGAGAATCTCTCACGCCCCCTGATCTTTGATAAAAATTCCATGGCCTCCCCCTTGGGTTGGCTGTGGTTGTGGAAATATTACTGACCTCCTCCCATGCCGTTGATGATGGTCAGCAAATAGTAAACCGAAGAAAAGATATATTAATTTTTACTTTCAAAAAAATAAATTGAGATAATTTTAAATTTATAAGGTTTATTTATTAAGTTTTGGTGAATCAATGTACATGTTAATGTTATATTTTGAGATCAAATATAAAATAAACTATTACTAAGATTAATAGTCATACATGGTATTATTTCTGAAAACGTAGGAAGATTATCGAATTTTTATGAAACATCATGATTCTTGAGGAAACATAATTCAATACTGATTTTTTTTTTTGAATCAGCTCCTACTTAATTTTGAGTCAAAATTTCTTGCCCTTCAAGTAACACCAAGTGGCTTAGTCAATCATCCAAGTCACAAACTTCCAAGAAGATGAGGGTACGTAATCTAGTCACCACTGACCAAAGCATTTTTTATGAAGGCAAAAACGAAAACCCATTGTTTTGTCAACAAATTTGACTCAACAAACGCTGCAGCAAACATATATAAATGGAATTAGTAGTAAGACAGAATAACTAACAATCACATACTTTTATCTTTTCTACTCCAAACCATTTCTACTCTGAAAATGGCAGATTCCAATGAGCTAATATCCTCACCCCACATAGCTCTCCTTCCAAGTTCAGGCATGGGTCATCTTATGCCTTTCCTTCGCCTAGCTGCTTTACTCATCACACGCAACAAACTTGATGTAAAGGTCACCTTCATTACTTCATATCCAACAGTTTCATTAGCTGAGTCACAGGCCTTGTCTCATTTTTTCTCTACATTCCCTCAAATTAATCAAGCAAAACTTCATCTTCCTCCACTTGATAAGCATTCTGTAGCTTGGGAAGAAGACCCTTTTTACTACCATATACAAGTCATCCGACAGTGTTCTCATCTTCTCTCTTCTCTTCTTTCTTCACTAACCCCACCTCCCTCCCTTCTTGTTACAGACATGAGTTTGGCAGCCTCAGTTGTTCCGGTCACTCAAGCTCTTAACATAGCTAATTACATCTTCTTCACATCGTCTGCTAAAATGTTAGCACTTTTTCTGTCCTACCATACACTAGTTGGTCCAAATGCTAGTGAGAACTTTCATGAGATGGACGCTATTAAGATTCCAACACTTGATCCAATACCCAAGTCATGGATCCCTCCACCACTTTTACAAGACCCGAGTAATCTCCTTAAAACTTATATCATAGAGAACGGTAAGAAAATGACAGAATCAGATGGAATTCTGGTCAACACGTTGGAGATTATTGAGCAAAGTTCATTGCTAGCACTAAACAGTGGTACAGTCATTGAGGGACTACCATCAGTCACTGCCATTGGGCTGCTTCCACCATGTGGTTTTGAGAAGCGTCAACCACTAGCATGGCTTGATGATCAGCCAGCTGGATCTGTGGTTTATGTTAGTTTTGGTAGCAGGACTGCTATGTTAAGGGAGCAACTAAGAGAGTTGGGTAAAGGGTTGGTGGCAAGTGGTTATAGTTTTGTGTGGGTGGTTAAAGATAAGAAAGTTGATCGAGAAGATGTTCAAGAATTGGAGGATGTAATTGGACATGAACTAATGGAGAGCATCAAGAAAAAGGGAGTGGTTGAAAAGCATTGGTTGAACCAAGAGAACTTATTAAGACACCCAGCGATTGGTGGATTTTTGTCTCACTGTGGGTGGAATTCAGTGACTGAAGCTATGTGGCATGGTGTTCGAATGTTAGCATGGCCTCAACATGGAGACCAGAAAATAAATGCAGATTTAGTGGAGAGAATTGGACTGGGGATATGGGAGAAGAGTTGGGGATGGGGAGGTGTGGAGATAGTGAAGGGAAAGCAGATTGCAGAACAGATTAGGGAGATGATGGGGAATGAGTTACTGAGAATGCAAGCAGTGCACATCAGAGAAGAGGCTAGGACAGGAACAGAAACAGGTAGGAGTTCTAAGACGGGGTTGAACAAGCTCATTGACATGTGGAAGAAACAACTGAGTAGTTAATGTTCTAAAATAATCTTTCTTTTACTTGGCATTTTCATTTGTCTTTGCAAGAAAATGTGTTTGTTTTTGGTTCAAAAAAGGCCTACTGCATACTGATAAGTGAGTGTAAACACTGCAAACTGGCAAGACAGTCTTCTTTCTACATTCAAAGATGAACGTCTAATTATGTAAAATGTTGACGTGAAATCAGTACAAGATCACATTGGGGAAGCAAAGATGCAATTACAAGATACATCAGATGCAGATCAAGACATAAACTCATCAAAGCTATAAACAATGACGGCACAGAAAATACATGACAATCTACAAGAAACTGATTTATTATTTGTTGGAGACTATGCAAAAGTCTCAAGTTTTCTGCTTCCTAACGAGGAAAACAATACCAGTTAAGCATGGAGTTTCCTCTTTGAAATAAAATCGAAAGATATCCCATTCTCCTGCAAACGTTGTTGAAGATCTGTTGGGCCAAAGATAATTCCAGGCGGAAAGACTCCTCCCTTGGGTAGATTTTCACGTTGACTCAACAGAATAAGAGCACATTGAACTAGTATTATTGGAGTGCTCAAGTAGCCAATCTCAGGTCCCATTACCCTTGTTACTATTTCTGTGTCAAGTTTTGAGTTCCCCTCTGAAGCAAGACTGCTATCACTAAAACCACGTCCTACAAACCACATCTTAAATGAAGCGCTTTTGACCTCATCTTCAGATGGACCACTCTTCTTGAACCATCCAAGGCTGAAAACTGAAGGAAATTTTAAGAGAAGCCACCTCCCAAAAGAAAATTGACTGAAGAGCCCCAGCAACACCCCAACTGTGAGCATTTTTAAGATGCCTAACAAAGATTTAGTTCCTATCTTCACCCCAAAATGAGCTGGTTTAACTGTAGACCAAAAAGCCTCCCTCTTTTCGACCTGTTCAGGACTCTCATTAACCCCAGGAAGACCCCTAGGGTTCTCCGTCCAAATGGAAAGAGTTCTTCGGACAACAACAGAATCTGCCGAAGGTAGCCTCAAAGCCCAAAGGCCAAGCTCCTTCTGATGTTCTATCACAGGCCCTTTTGCAGGAGCTGGATCAGGAATCTGCAATCATACAAGCAAATTTAACATCAATATTTACAAGTTATCATTCAAGTAGCAACAGCAAGATACGATAAAATCTAATTTACAATATCTCAGTAGCACACTTGATTTACAGTTCTAGCGTTACAGACAAATCAAAAACATAATTGAGTAACCACATCACCATATCAACACACAGTTTGTCAGAAAGTCATTATGATCTCCAGATGAATTCAAGTTTGACATGGCTGCCGGTTACATTATAGTTGAAAATTTTTTAGGCGGGATTCATAAGTCTATTGTTTCTGATCGAGAAAGATTATAATGCAATGAACAAATGAACCAAAATACTAACCACTGGTCTTGCTCTCCTTGGTCTTGACCGCCTCAGCTCCTGCAGTTTCTGCGCATTGGCCACACCCAAAACAGCTGACTCATAAGTTCCCAAGTTTCCAACAATCCTTTTATCAGACTCCAAACTCAGATAGGCCTCCACCTGGTTGGGCACAGCAGGGGCTACCCATTGCCCGGAATGGAATATAAGCCCCAACTCAGCAGGAATTGAATCAAATCCACATGCAGAAATCACCAACGAACCACTCTCCACCGCCTTCTCATGGTACTTCGCTTCCATTCTCTCCATGAACTCAGGCTCCCCACATATATCCAAGTAATCACACCTATTAAAAAATAAATAAATCACAAAAAATAACAAAAATAAAAAATTTGAGAAACTTTCTATGATCTAAATCAATTTCAAACCCGGAATCGGCGCAGGCAGCAACAACAGGCTCGCCAAAGAGGCGGAAGGGGCCAACACAGTCGAGGATGATCTTGGTCTGGGAGCAGAGACGTTGGAGGGACGGTGGGTCCGTGGTGTCGGCGGTGATGATAGGAATAGAGGGCGGTGAGTTGGGGTGAGCAGCCCATTGGAGAGCTTGAGCTAGCTTGGTGGGGTTGCGGCCTGCAAGAGCAAGAGTCTTGAGGGGAGAAGAAGGAGCGTTGAGAAACTTCAACGCCTCTCTGACTACGTACTTCCCCGTGAAGCCTGAAGCTCCCAGAATTACTATGTCATATTGAGGACCATTCTGACTTCCTTCCATCTCTCTTTGAATTTGATCCTGACGAAAACTGAACTGAACTGAATCGAATCCAAAGAGTTTGGAAGTGGCTTAGATTGGCTTGGTTTGGTTTGGTTTCGTTAATATCTAGAGAAGTGTGCCACCATCTGTAAGAGTCAATACGATGGACATGATACAGTACACATTATCAATCGAATTATAAGAATTGAGAAAGTGGAATCTGCTTATTTCAGTTTATTATAAGATAGATATATCCACCCCATTGGTTATTTATACTGGGATTTTCTGAATCTTTCCCAAAAATTATAGGATATTAGTTAATCAAAAGAAAGATTAATAACAAATTTAAATCAATCATCAAAAAAATTAAAATTCACTTATATCCTAATGTTACAAAAACGGCTTGATCTATAGGTGAATGAAAAATTGTTAAAACAAATTTAATTTTGTAATTTATGATTAATGACCTTGCAAATTTAATTTTATAACTTATGATTTAATAAACCGTTACAAATTTAATTTTTTTAACTTATGAATTAACGAGTCATGTTAAGAATTAAATTTAAAATTTAGAACCGTTATAACAGTTATAAATTTAATTTCCTTTATTTGGTAAATGACCCATGAGAGTTTTAAGTTATAATATATTTATTATATTATAATTATAGGTATAATTAAATAACGTTAAGTTTTTTAAGTTATAAAATGCTTATAATAAATAACTTAAAGATTTAATTAAGGAATCAAATCTTAATTAATAAGTTAAAGAGTAGCAATTTTTCGAATACGTATTGGAGAATATGTTATCATGTTTTCTTATAAATAGTAACCGGTCATCCCTAGTCTCTTCAACTATGACGGACAATCTTCTGTTTAATTTATTTTTTACGGTAAAGAAATTAAAGGGTAAAAGAGAGCAAACCATTTTTATGTCTAATAGATTTCTATTTTGTACTGTAAATAAATTAAACGGTAACAGGGAGAAAACCATTTCTAATGGATTACAAAGCAGTTCCTTAATTCATTTATCATGGAAAATGTATGATTAATAAAATTCTTATTTATGATTAGTAAAGATCATAAAAGTTCTATATTAATGAGATAAATAAATATGCAAATTTACAATTTATACTAGAATTTTCTGAATTTTCTCCAAAAATTATAGGCTATTAGCTAATCAAAAGAAAGATTAATAACAAATTCAAACCAATCATCAAAAAGAAATAAAATTCGCTTCTATCCTAATTCAGTTGTAAAAGTTTTGGAAAAATTGAACAAGACCGTTGTGTCATGGATTAGTTGTGGTTTGTAAATTTAAGTGAGTGAGTGTACTGTTCGCCTAACAAACTTGGCCTTTTAAAGATCTTTTATGATCCTCCTAACACAAGCAGTCGGTTGTTTGTAGCCTTGAATTTATGCAATAGAAGCTACCACATGCAAGCAAGGCAGTGCAACTTTTATTTAAAAAAATTTATACGATGAAGAAGCTGATAATAAATTGTAATCAATTTTCTAGTATCTAAAAAGTGGATACAGAAAATATATATGCATATAACTCAGGGAGATACTCTTGGCTTCATTAACTCAACACCTAATCGGTAAGAAACAAACCCATCTATTGCAGCATACTGGATTTGCTTCTCACTTAGCTGCTTTTGATCCCATTCACTCATTGCAACCGCTTTTGGTTTCTCCATCCAAACATGTAGAAATTGTACCACTAAAGCCCCCAACCCCAATCTTCTTAACTCTTTGTCATTGTATTTTGATGCAGCCATCTGGGAAACATCTTTAACTTTTGCTACGTACAATTGATAATCTTCAAAAAGTTTCCTTGCATCGTTTCTAACTTCTTTCCCAACAAAAGTAAACTTTTTGTTGCCAAGAAAATCGATGAGTGTTTGAGGTATAACCCTTGCATGATATAACTGAAATACGAGGCATCTGCATTCTATACAGAGTTGAATAATAGCCACTTTTTGATGTCCATTAGCCTCAGATTTTAGACACCACTCTGTGTCAAGACCTATAACAAGTTTATGAAGACTATGCCGATGAATTTTTATTGTTTCTTGAATCCAATCATCAGCTTCTGAGCTACAATTAGTAACTTTTGTTACAATGTGGTCTCCCCAAAACTTGACATCCCAAGTAGAATGATCCAAACTTTTGATACTAAATGGATTACGAATGTCTGTTAAATCCATATTGTGATTTTGCTTGTGCGGAAGATAAAAGAGAAGAAAAGAAAACAAGGGTGACACAATTAATCTGACTCAATACTCTTTCAAGTAATGTGAGATTGTGAGTTAGTATCCATACTGTTTGCACGACTCAGAATCCCTGAAGTTTGATTATTCCGTCTCCTACATGGATTAGGAAAGTTATAAATTCTTCCTAGTTTAAGAGAACTTTCTCCTTTAACAAGAATTTGATTAAGATTTGGAAACCAAATAGGATTAGTTACTTCTATTTTACGGGAACTTTATCTGAAACAAGAATTTTAGTAAGATATTATAAACCAAGTAGGAGTCATTAATTTTACCGTAGGAAGCTTTTACCTATTAAACGAAAAACTAGAAACTTTTCCGTGCCTGATGTAATATTTACGTATAGCTGATAATCTTCTTGTTCTTAACCATCGAAATTGAGCATGTTCTAATTGACCAAAATATCTACTCACGCGATTTTATAGGATTGCGTCTTGAGAAATATACAGATACCAATTTAAAAAATAATAAATAAATAAATGCATAATTTTATAGTAGGGATGTTACCAGCCGATAATATTGTAATCTCTTGGGTTCTGTTGTGCATACAACCATACAATAATTGGAAGGACAAAGAAACAAGCCTTTTCCAGAAGCCAGAGCTGGTTAGCAAAGTGCTGATCGCCAGTTCGCATAAGACTCACTAGTAACCTGCTCCAGAGCAAAATCACAGCATGCTTGTCTAGTCGTTTAGAAATTAGAAACTCGGATGAAGGAACAATCGCAATATTCAATTTTATAAAGATGAAGTCAGTTCATTATCAAGCCGTGAAGTACAGTACCCCTGCACAGAAGGGAAGAACAGCCAAATTTATATACTAGTACACTCTGCAACAACTTGATTACCAATGGCAAAATTTTTGTGAATATTTACAACTTAATCATCTGAAAAAGATACAGTCATCACCAGTTCACCATATTAATTCTTTCTGCCAACACATTATGGCAACAACAAATTAGCTAATACCATGCATCAGGTCTAAAAAATGAAGAATCTATTTTGAAATCTGTATTAACTTGAATCCTGCAGCTTCTATAGCTAAAAAATGCATCAGGTTTAAAAATTTATTTTGAAGGAAAATAAATTCACATCTGATATTCCAGCTTCTCTAGCTCTATTAGACTATATCCCGGGGTGATTTTCAACCCTCTCCCCCTCACTACGGATCTTATTCTGGCAACTTCATCCCACTTTCCACCTTCTGCAAACAAATTTGATACCAAAGCATAAGCACTAGAGTTATCAGGTTCTAAATCCAGGATCCGCCTTCCTATGACCTCTCCCATCTCCCTATTACCATACACCCTACAAGCAGCGATCAAAGCACTTAGTGCAGAAGCACTTTGTCTCGATGGAACACATTTAACCACATTATATGCTTCTTCAAGTCTTCCAGCTCGGCTTAATAAATCTACAATGCAACCATAATGCTCTTCACATGGAATTATTGAATATTCTTCAGTCATAGACCTGTAAACTTGCATACCCTCTTCTACCAACCCTGAATGACTGCAAGCAGTGAGTATTGATGTAAAGGTAATCTCATCAGGCTCAACCTTTACATTTTTCATTTTTTCAAATAATTTTAGAGCATCTAAACATTTTCCATGCATTCCATAAGCAGATATCATTGTATTCCAAGATGTCAGACACTGATTGTTCATGTGCTCAAACAGATTCCTAGCCATATCCAATTTTCCACACTTGGCATAAGTAGTTATCAGAGAATTGATTACTGTTGTTTCTCTCTCCATGAGAACCCGATACAGGTGACAGTGAACTTCCTTCGCTAGACTTAGACATCCAAGCTGAGAAGACGCCTGAAGCAAACTTATCAAAGTAATTGAATCATGGTCTATTTTTTCTCTCTTCATAATCCGGAATAAGATTAGTGCCTCATCAGCATGACCATGATAGATGTTACCCATCATCATTGAAGTCCATGTTACCAAGTCTCTACATCTTATCTTGTTGAAGACTTGTTTTGCATACATTATAGAACCACATTTTGCATACATGTTAATAATTTGATTTGCAATTTCATTATTGATGTCAAACCCATGTCTTAATACATATCCATGGATGCACTTTCCTCGTCTGACATCTTTCAGGTGACACAATGCCGAAAGTATAGATAGGATGGAACTTACATTTGGCTGAGTACCTGTTCTCACCATTTCAATAAAAACCCCTAGGGCTTCACCAGCAATTTCATTTTGGAGATAACCTGCCATCATCACATTGTATGATACTATGTCTCTTTTCTCCAATCCCTCAAACAACTTTCTAGCTTGAATTAAATTATTGCATTTAGAATACATATCAATGAGGGCAGTAGTGGTCACTTGATCTATTTGGAATCCATTCTGGATGATGTAACCATGAATAGCCTTTCCCTGCCTGAAAAACTTCAAATCAGCACAACACAAAATCCCATTAGCCAAGGTAATCAGATCAGGCATCACATTTCCTTGCATCATAATAAAGAGAAAGTCCAAAGCTTCCAAAGGCTGTCCCATTTGAAGATGACAAGCTATCAGAGCATTCCATAAACCAATATTTCTCTTGTTCACTTTCCCAAATAAACATGCAACTGTTTTAACATCCCCACATTTGTTATACATGTCCATAAGACTTGTTTCAAATACTTCATCCAAACAGCCAATTCCTCTCCTTATGGCATAACCGTGAATAGAACGCCCCTCCTTTAACGCTCGTAAATGTCCTGCTACCTGAAGCAAGCTCACTAGAGTTACTCTATTCGGATCAAGCTGTTCCTTCTGCATATTTCTTACAACATCAAAAGCCTCACGAACATAGCAACGACCACTCTGTGCAAAACCGGTAATCATCGATGTATAAACAACAACATCTCTCTCAGTTATTTCATCAAACACTTTACACGCATCCCCTATATCACCAAACTTTGAGTACATCCCAATAAGCGATGAACCCGCGAAAGGGTTGATACAAAATCCAAACTTGATACTATCCGCATGGACAACTCTTCCAAATTTTGAACAACCCAGTTCAACACAACTCTTCAAACTAAAAGTAATAGCTGAACCATCCAAACCAATGTTACATTGTCTCAAATTTCTGTATCGCCTGAGTACTTCATTGAAATGACCAGTTCTAAGGTATCCAAGAAGAATTGAACTCCAAAGAAAGACATCAGTATTGATAATTTTATCAAATACCCATCTCGATTCATCTAAAAAGCCAAACTGGGCATAGCAAACTACAAGCTTGGAGCCCAAAGAAGAGTCGTTTTTGAGACCCCAAGTGAAAATGCAAGCGTGATGCCTTTTCAAAGAGATGATATCCGTGCAGTTGTTCAAGTAAGAAGAGGAGTTATCCAATATGAATGCACTGGTGCTAATATTTGTACTTGTATTAGAGAAGTATTGCAAAGGAGATTTGTTGGAGAGCATTTGGTTCCTTTTGTGATATGGCAGACGGACCCTTGGCCATAATGCATTCATATTACAGTTGTTAAAAAGTGAATGCCGGGCATGGATATGGAAGCAAATCCCAGATGGAAACCATATCATGTATTTCAGAGTTGCATTGAAATTTGAAGATGAAATCTGTAACGCTCTTTCTTTCTCAATTAGGGTGCTGCTAATGATTGTCCAATTTCAAACAAGGGGCAGGTGATCAGCCACTTTTTTTTTTTTTTTCTTACGCAACTTCATAGGCTCGCTCACTCCCAGTCATTTAGTGAACAGTGAAAATTAAAATGAAAGAAATAAAAAATCTAAAAGGAGACAGAAGAAAGAAAAATTAATTAATTGTTTGATATTATTAATATATAATGTGTATAACTGATGATAAGTGAATTTTAATATTAATTATGGTTGAAATATATATTTATTTTTTTTCTCTTTATCAATATATTTTTATAAATTATCGTGAAAAAAAAATAAGAAAAAAAGGATAAGATGGAGATATTTGCCTTTTTCTTTTATCGTCCTTCTTACACTGAATAACTGCTCTCTCTTTATCAATTTTTTTTTTTTTGTTTCCTTTTGTAAGACATAAGCAAAGAATAATATTATGCTGCATATTATGGGAAATATTATGCAGCAGGACTGTTATTAGCAAATGACATATCTGCTGCATACATTGTTGACAACGATCGCAAGATGACAGCTCTTCATATGGCGGCTAGCCAAGGACACAGTGTTATAGTAAACACGATTATTTCTCAATGTCCAGAATGCGATGAAATTGTGGATAATAGAGGCTGGAACCTTCTTCACTTTGCTGTGCTTACTTTAATTAGAAAAGAATTATTGGATGATCTCCTAAAAAATCCATTACTTAGGAGTCTTATAAATGAAAAGGATGCCCATGGGAATACCGTTGGAAAGTCAATCCCATGTGAAGGGTTGGCACCTCCCATGGGAGGTTGGTGACCAACCCTCCACCTAATGTTGTTAGGTGAACAAACTTCACTTAACACATTGAAACTTAAAGCAGAAGAGCCTTATAAATATAGGACTAATTCTGCAGATTTCTATCAACCCAGTGAAGCAATCCAGGAGGGAGCCAGGAGAGCTTCAGAAGGGAGTCAGGAGAGCTCCAGGAGAGAGTCAAGAGGACTTCAGGAGAGAGTCAAGAGAGCTCCAGAAGGGAACCAGGAGGACTCCAAGAGAGAGCCAGGAGAGCTCCAGAAGGGAATCAGGAGAGCTCCAGGAGAGAGCCAAGAGAGCTCCAAGAAGGAGCCAAGAAAGCTCAAAGAAGGAGCCAGGAGAGCTCTAGGAGAGAGCCAGGAGAGCTCCAGGAGAGTGTATGTGAGGGAGCCAGGAGAGCTCCAGGAAAGAGCCAAGAGAGCTCCAGGAGAAAGTCAGAAGAGCTTCATGTATCAGAGAAACTCCAGAGAGAGTTCAGGAATTAGAACCAGAAAGTTCTGAGAGTGTGAGAGAGCCAGGAGACCTCCAGGAAATTTTAGGAAAGTTTTTGTGTAAATCTTGTAATACAATTTTCTCTGTGAATACAAGTTAATTTTCTCCCAAAATCTGTTCTGAGTTTGCATCGCATCCCCAACAAGTGGTATCAGAGCCTCGTTGAGCTCCTGGAACGTCAGAAGTACAGAGAGAAAAAATTCAGAGAAAATTCGTCTCTTGTTTCTGGAAAATTTCAAATTTTCGGAAAGTGTTCGAATTCCGAATTTGAAGTATCCTGTGTGTTCGTGACGTCGTGCTGATCATTCTGCAATTTTTCGGCGATCGATCTGATGTCCAGAGAAGTCGCACGCGCCACTAGCCTGAACTGCGAGTGGGCTTCACTCGCCTCATGCGCCACACGCGCGACTCAAGGTTGAAGACGACCCACGTCAGCGCCACGCAATCCGCCACGTCAGCACCTTTTTGCCACATCAGTGTATCCACGTCAGCATAGCCACGTCAGAGCCATATCATCCACAGGTGTCCAATCGCTGCCACGTCAGCATATCTTCCTGAAATTACAGTTTGGCCCCTGTATTTCTGGGTAATGCTGATGACCCCCTGAATTTCTAAAATTTACATGTCAGTCCTTAAGAAATTTCAGTTTGGCCCCTGTAATTCTTGTTAATGACATTATGCCCCCTTTTAGTTTTTAAAATTTCAGTTTAGTCCTTAAGAAATTTCACTTTAGTCCTTAGAATTTCCAAGCTTCGTATTTATTGCATAAAAAGGATTTTTGAGCCTTGGAAGAGGCTATTCCACCATTTTTGACCGTTCCGGACGTAACGGTAGGCTCAGATTTTTGAAATTCAATTCCCATTTTAGTGAATTAATTATTCTAAATGGAAGAATCATCCGGAGCCATGATTAAATTGACTGCTACCAATTACACACTATGGAGACCCAAGATGGAGGATCTCCTTAGTTATAAGGATCTATATGATCCTATACAATTTCAAAGGTGGAGATCTGAGACAGAAAAAGAGGTAAAGTGGAAGAAAATTAACAAAAAATGCATCGGTCAGATCAGACAATGGATCGACCACAGTGTCTTCCTCCATGTAGCCAAGGAAACAGATGCATATTCTCTATAGACAAAATTAGAGAGTATGTATCAAGCCAAGTCAGCACGGAACAAAGCCATCCTGATGAGACGGCTTGTAAACTTGAAGTTGCGAAGTGGAACTCCTGTAGCAGAACATACAAGTGAGTTCCAAAATTTGGTGAATCAGTTGACAGCAGTCGAGTTACAGCTTGGAGACGAAGAATAAGCCCTTCTACTTCTCAGTTCCCTTCCAGATTTATGGGAGACGTTAGTGGTCTCCATCGATAATTCAGCACCCGGAGGTAAACTTACCTTGTCAATGGTTAAGGATGCCTTGATGAACGAGGAGGCGAGAAGAAAAGATGCAAGCGCCAGTCAAGATGAAGCCTACATCATGGAGAATCGAGGAAGACAGTCTCAAGGTGAAGACTGGAGAAGAGGTAGAAGCAAAAGCAGAGGTAGATCGACAAACAGAAGGGACAAGTCAATAGATGGGCGGAGACCCACGTACAAATGCTATCAATGTGGTAAAGAGGGTCACATAAAAAAAAAAACTGTCGCAGTTTACGAAAGCAGAACCAGGAGAGTTCACAAGCACAAAGCAGCGAAGAGCCATGAGTCACAGGCATCGAAGAAGTGAGCATTTGTGCAGAAGAGACATACTTCCACACAGCAGATCAAGGAGTAGAATAGGTTATTGACACAGCAACTTCCTGCCACGTCACTCCTTACAAAGAGATCTTAACCACGTACAAAGCAGCAGACTTTGGGATAGTGAAGATGGGTAACAACAGTACCGCCAAAATCATAAGAATTGGTGATGTTCAATTCCAAACGAACATCAGATGTACAATAACCTTGAAGGACGTTCGTCATGTGCTAGATCTTCGACTCAACTTGCTCTCGGTAAAAGCCTTTGATCAGTAAGGTTATGAGAGCTGCTTCACCAATGGTACATGGAAGATGCTGAAAGAGATCATGGTGGTTGCTAGAGGAAAACTATGTGACAATCTTTACAGGACTCATGTAAAGATAGACAGAGGGAGCCAGGTTGAGCTTCCGAGATGCCAAAAGAAGTATCAAAAGCAGATCAGGAGGAGAAAAATAAAGAGATTGTTGAGCCAGGGGGAGCCACAATCATCTGTAGAAGTTACTGTACCTCTTGAAAAGATAAAGAACCTCAGCCAAGACGATTTGAATGAGGCAGGATTCCGTTGAGGAAATATCCGAAATCAGAATATGCACTGCTTACTGATAAAGGGGGAGCCAAAGACAAACTAGAATTATGCATAGACATAGTTGGACTAGAAACTGTCTAATTACTTTTGTGGATATTCTCCGTCACATGGGATGGAGGGGGAGAATTGTTGGGAAGTCAATCCCATGTGAAGGGTTGGCACCTCCCATGGGAGGTTGGTGACCAACCCTCTACCTAATGTTGTTAGGTGAACAAACTTCACCTAACACATTGAAACTTAAGGTAGAAGAGTCCTATAAATACAGAACTAATTCTGCAGATTTCTATCAACCCAGTGAAGCACTCCATGAGGGAGCCAGGAGAGCTCCAGGAGAGAGTCAAGAGGACTCCAGGAGAGAGCCAAGAAAGCTCCAGAAGGGAGCCAGGAGGACTCCAAGAGGGAGCCAGGAGAGCTCCAGAAGGGAGTCAGGAGAGCTCCAGGAGAGAGCCAAGAGAACTCCAAGAAGGAGCCAGGAAAGCTCCAAGAAGAAGCCAGGAGAGAGCCAGGAGAGCTCTAGGAGAGAGCCAGGAGAGCTCCAGAAGAGTGTATGTGAGGGAGCCAGGAGAGCTCCAGGAGAGAGCCAAGAGAGCTCCAGAAAAGAGCCAAGAGAGCTCCAGGAGAGAGTCAGGAGAGCTCCATGTATCAGAGAAACTCCAAAGAGAGTTCAAGAATTAGAACCAGAGAGTTCTGAGAGTGTGAGAGAGCTAGGAGAGCTCCAGGAAATTTTAGGGGAGTTTTTGTGTAAATCTTGTAATATAATTTTCTCTATGAATACAAGTTAATTTTCTCCCAAAATCTATTCTGAGTGTGTACATTGCATCCCCAACAAATACGCCTCACCATGTCTATGCTAGCTGCTGCCTACTGACAACATTTTTCCTATCCAATTCATGCCAATGCTCATGCTCTCAACAACAACAATGTCAGTGTCTTTCACATAACTAAGTCCGGATATTCTGAGCTTGAGGTAATAGCTAGCCTTTTTAATATATAGTATTGCATTATATATATATAAACTAATTTCCTGAGCCACATATTACACCACAAGTCACTTTTAGGTACCCTATAAACTAGGTCAGTTTATGTCATATTAATATGACATATAGCTTTGTTATTCGATTTTATCTTTTTAACTTAATTTTTTTATTAATTCACGGTCATTCATTGACTATATTCCAATAGTTGTATAAATGAAACTGGCATTATTAAAAACTTTTCTATCAAAAAAATTGGATTTTGATATGAATGGAGAATTATGAATTAGCATAAAAAAATTTATAAATCAAATTCATATACCAAAGAAAATATACCCTCTTGACACTTTGACTTTCCCTTTTCAGGTTTTTCTTAACCTAAATAGAAAGAATTCGACATTGAATTTTATTAATTTTTACTGAATTTCTAGGTATTTACTAATCAAATTACAAATTTAATTCACGTTCAATCCCATGATTCTCCCTTCCTTTTTATTTATTCATATGTTTATAACAACAAAGAAAGACCAATACATCACAGGAAGAAATTCAACAGCTATTTACATATGTTGGTTGAAGGAGGGCAAATCAAAGAGGTGTTATCTGCAAAACAAATGAGGAAAACTATTAGAAAAATGAAGAGGAGCGGAGAAATAAGTTCAAAGAGGACTCAAGAAAACAATGGAGTCACATTCTTTGGTGGCTACACTTATAGCTACAGTAACTTTTGCAGTAGCTTTCACTGTTCCTGGTGGTTATAACAGCGAGAAAAATGATGTTAACGAAGGCACCGCGATCTTCATTCGAAATTCAGCTTTTCAAGCATTTATTATAACGGATGCAATAGCCATGACTCTCTCCCTTTCTGCAGTCTGTACCCACTTTATTATGTCATTTGAGAAAATCTCGGTCGGCCGACATGGTAGATCAGTAATTCTGGCATACGAAAATTTGTCTAAACTTGCCTCATGTTTGACCATGCTTGCAACTGTAGCAGTGGTGGTTGCATTTATCACTGGCTTATATGCAGTGCTAGTGCCTTCTTTATGGCTAGCCATTACCTCTTGTTGCATTGGATTGAGCTTTTTCCTATTGGTGTTTGTCGCACTAAAATTATTTTGGAGAGAATTGCGTGATTGGCATCGCGAAATGTGGGAAATTTTATGCGAATATTTAACAGGAATATTTTGCCGAAATGCTGATACGCGAAATGGAGATTAGTCCGTAAATGGAGATATCCTATTAATATTTTTTTGCAATTTTTTTAAAAAAGAAAATAATTTATGATTATACTTCTATAACTATTCTAGCCTTTTCCCATATATCTGCATTAAAATAAAGCTTACTTGTGAGAAAAGACAAGGGAATCTTCTTTATTAGTACTTATATTTTGGCGTTGTATTTCTTAGTGAAGGTAATTTCAATAATATATTCATGCTCATGACCATTATGTGTTTGATACGCGTTAAATTGTGAAAAAGGAATGTAGTTTTAACTCTTAAATAATTAATTATTTAATTAAAAGAGGTGGTTTAGTAGGGATATTTAGTTGGGTTTGGGGTAATAGTTTCAAAAGAGTACAGTACTCTTTATATATAATACATATCATACCATCTAAACCTCCCCAGTTATTAATTTCTAATCCAAGATTTGAGAACGAGTCATTAGTATAAAAAAAAATTGTAAATAATTAAAAAAAAAAGCTGCTGAACTGGCCATTGAAACAATTTTTCCACGTAAAGCTTTTGAATACAGAACTGGCTGTCGATATTAACCAGTTTTTGATTCTATATTCGTTTACTTTTAACCATTTATTTAAAACAGATGAGTAATCAGAAAATTTATGTCAAAATGCATTCTAATATTGTTAAAATAAACTAGAAAAGAAAAGAAAAAAAGTTCTAACGTTGACATTGATTGGATGGAGTCGATAACCGTATCAATGCATCGCAGCTGAATCTATGCTACAGTTAAGGGTTAAGTTGTAGACTGCACGGTTTTCATTTCAGTATGTTGATGTTGTTTGTCAACGTTGAATTGATGATAAGGGGTTAAGACGACGCAGGAGAAGCAATATTGCTTTGCCGAAGAGATGATTAGACCATTCAACCAAAGCGCATCTCTGAGGAAAATATGGATATATAATTAATTATTAACCATATTCTAAAGCTTGATACAAAACATTCAGAACGTTCCTGCAATGCAATTATCCTACGTTAAGCCAAGCAGTTTTGGTTTTACCCCTGAAAAGAACAATAAAACTTATTTACGATGAATCACACGACTGACTCAAGGCACCGAGAAACCAAATACATCTTATAGATTTTCAATCTTAATCATTAGATTTTGTGAGATTAAAATTATAAATTTATGTCAATTAATTGTTTCAAAAATTTTTGTTAAAATATCATCTCCCTAATATAAATTATATGTATTAATATATTATTATAAAATAATAAAAGATAAAATTCAAAATTATTATCGAAAAAAACCCTTGCCAGCCACCGTTTCCTGATGCGTCTGACGATATTGTCACCACCATCAGGATCATCGTTGACCGCTCTTTATGGATAAGCTTTCATTTTAGCAGTTAATGTTGTTAATCTACGAGATCAGATAGTTAAAGTTTCGAGATTTAATAATAATATAATATAAATTATATTTAATACTATATTATTATATTGTCATCCTCACCAACCATCGTCTCCCGGTACTCCCAAAACTTTAGATCTCGTTGATTGTAGCATTAACTACTGAAATTATGTAAATTCATAGAACGCGACTGATGGTAATCCTAATGGTGGTGGCAATGTTGCCGAAAGAGCCAAGAGACTGTGGCTGACAACGGAGAGGATGACCGGCAGTCCGACAGCTTTTTTTCATTTTTCAAAATAATTTTTAAATAAGTTAAATTTTAAATTTTATAAAATAAATAATATATTAATTAATTTTAATATTTTAATATTATTTTTAATATTTTAATTTATTTATATTTTTCCTTTTTAAAATCTAATTTTTAAAAATTATCTTTTATCTATTTAATGTAATATAAAAATAGATCCTCTAATTAATAACTTTAGGGAATCAATTTTTAAAATATTTACTTATGGCTAGCACTGGAATTCACAAATTGCTGTCTGAGAGCGGGCCCAACCGTCTTGGCTGTTGTCCTGGCAAAATCTGAATGAACAAACAATCAGAAATTACTAGGGACCCAGCTGGGCCATTGCTAACAACAAGTACAATTAATAAATAGACCAAAAAAGATAGACGAAGGTCAACACTACATGACCACACAGCACTTATCTACGGCCGAGGCATTTCAAGTCAACACCACTGCGCTGCTGGGAAACCCCCAAAGCAAAGCTGCCAAGCCCACTGCCGTGATTTCGTCGTCCATTCGCCGGCCGGATTTCAAGAACCAGTGGGTTTCTTAACTTGTTTCTTTTATTTCTATTTGTTATCTTAAGAGAAAAAGCATGATATTATATTAAAGGGCAGTCTAATTATTGCAGTTTACTGAATGTTTTAACGTAGAATTTTTTTTTTTTTTTAAGATAAGGGAGGTAACAAAAAAAAAAAAGTAATATGGTTGGTGGAAATACTTTTAAATATTAAAATAAAACTATGAAAATAATTTTTTTTCGAGTTTTCATGCTTTCAATTTTGGAAAATTTTAGATTATGTCTTAACATTTTAATTCCAAATCAAACATATTATAATTTAGTTAAGAAAGACACCATTTACATCTTGAAATTCCTCGCTACACTCATTATTTTAAATACATTTTTTTGCCTATGATATATGAATGTGAGGGAAAGTTTAGGTTTGTGAGGGGTGTGAAGTGTAGGGAGAAAAAAAATTTATATAGGTTGAGTTTTTGTCTAACCATTTTTTTATAATATAGATTGAATGATAAAAGAAAATTATGTTTATTTTTTTCTCTTAAACTAAGGATAGAATGAAAGCAAGAAATTATTATTTTAATACAAATTTATTAAAATGTTCTAGAAAATCGTTTTTGATTTAGAGCGCGTTTGTTTGAATTTCTCTACCAATTAAAAGAGTTTTTTTAAAGTTAAAAACTTTTCTAATTTTATTTTGTATATGTGGTTGCCACTTAAGAAAAGCTTATAGGGGGTTAAAAAACCATTTTATATCTTTTAGGAGAAACCAAAAATTGAGACTTTTGGTAAAAACTCTTTTTAAGTATTTTTTTTTAAGTTTTGAAACGCCAATGATATATTTATTTAATTTTAAATATTATACTTTATTATATCCTTATAACAAAATTCTATTTTGATAATTTAATTATAAAAAGTGTTTTTATATTTATCCCATCAAACAGCTAATAACTTTTTAATAAAAACTCTACTTTAAAAAAATCAACATCAACAAGCTCTACTTGAATAAGTTGAAACGAAACAGGCCCTTGGAAAGTTTAATATAACGTGGAGAGTAAGATGTAACTTATGAAAACATAAAGTTGGAAATAAAATTAATATGTAAATGAAAAATAAATAGGCCTAGGTTTTGGCTACAAATCAATATATAATATTAAAACTGTAAAAATGAGTTGAGTAAAAATATAATTTAAAAATTTTAGATGTGAGGTTTGCTGATAAGATGTTGTAAAACTAATAACTAAGCTGTATGGAAAACTTATGAATGATATAGAAACATAAAGGTAATAATAAAATATATGGTCAAAAAACCAAAAGGGCGGAGTGTTCTTATTGTTTTTGTGCCTCAAGTACTTTCCACTTCAATTGCCGAATGCATTGGTTATATGTAGAGGAAGTTTACATGAGCACCAGTGACCGAACCATTTACGTATGCGATGATGTGAAGGATTTACGTCACACTTTGGTCCCGGCATATCACAACCTGTCAGTTAGGTCCACTTCCATCTTGTGTTTAATATAAGTAGGTACACTTCCATCGCATGTCAACTATCAATTAGGTCCACTTCGATCTCGTGTCAAATATCAGTTGGCTCCATGTAGAAAGCCATATGACATTTACATGACACAAAGAAAGTTGTTGAAAGTAAGATTATAAGTATAATGGTCTCACCGTTATGTTAAATGTAGGGTTATCAAAATTAATCTAGGTTTCTATTTTAAATTAATTATTTGTTCTTATACCATCGAGTCTATTTTAGAAATAATAAACGAATTCAATTTTGTATTTTTAAGTTGCAAAAATAAGATCAACTTGTATATCATTTTAGTACGTAGTCAAATACGATTTTGAGATTTCTTTTTTAAAAGTCAACCAGTAAAAGGAAAAACTCTGAGCGATTAAACGATGAAGTGATCGTGTCTACATAGCTAGTCTTTGATATGTTTATTCAAAAGTAGATTTTTTCCTAAAGTAAATAAATAATTACAAATATCTTTATATAATCTCTTGAATCATTTAGCTATAATTTTGAAAATGTAAATAGTTCTTGAAAAGCCTAAATTTTGATTAAGATTTTATAGAATTTCATCCAATAATACTTTTATTAAATATCTTAAAGTGGTTATGCTCGCAATTATGAATTGAGTTGGCTTTTCAATAATTTTTCCCATATATGTTATCAGTAATAAGTTTATGGGTATGAGGAGACCTAGTTGAAACTCATTTAAAAAAAATCACAATTATTAACCTAATTTAATTGAATAGTTAACAGAAATTTAATTTAATAAAAATAAATCTATTTTGTTTATATATTTAATTGCAGTACATGGAGCCTTCTACTTCAACGGATCCTATTACCGAAGTGAAGGAGGCAGCATCAAGTGGCAGCAGCGAGACGCAATCGCAATCGCAGATCATCCAACCCATGAATCCTGATTTGTACGATGCAGCAGCTAAGGGTAATGTCCAAGGCTTGGAGGAAAAAGATCCACAACAACATGATCTTGAGCGGGTACTGACGCTTTTGAAGGATACGCCAGGGAATCCTGCTTCCGAAGTGAATAAGGCACCTACAATTGGTAGCAGCCAAATGCAGTCACAACCGCAGATCATCCAACCCATGGATGCTGATTCGTACAAAGCGGCATCTGAGGGTAATTTCAAACCCTTGGAGGAAAAATATCCACATGAACATGATCTTAAGCAGATAGTGACGCATTTTAACGATACAATCTTGCATATCCACATCAAATTCCAAAAGAAAAGAGGGCAGACATCAACTGAGTTCGTTGAGAAAGTACTTGATAAATGTCCATCACTACTATTTCAAGCTAATACGAAAGGCGATACTCCACTTCATGTCGCAGCTAAAGGCGGGTGTTCTCATATCGTTGAAGTTTTGATTCAAAGGGCAAAACAACAACCTGATGATCAAGAGAGTAAGCTAAGAGCTGACTCGCACATGCTAAGAATGACGAATCATGAAGATAACACACCATTGCATGAGGCAGTGATACATCGTCGATTCAATGTGGTGGAAATATTAACAAACGCAGACCGTGATTTTCCATATGAGGCAAATAAGTACGGCAAAACTCCACTTTACCTTGCTGCTGAGGCTTCATCTTTGGAGATGGTGAAGACAATATTAGACAGCTGCGAATCAGCAGCCCATGAAGGCCCTAATAGAAAGACGGCTTTGCATGTGGCGGCAGCCTTGGACTGGGACTATGAAGGTGAGTATATTGTATATGTGGTATATATGAGTTATGATCGTTTGAATGATAATCAAGTGAAGCCAACAAGTTTGACTTAAAAGATCTGCTAATAAAATCTGAAAATGTCATTAGAGTTAGAATGTTAGACTACTCCTTTAATTATTACTTTATTTTAAAGTTTTATCTCAACTTTATAATATAAACATCCTTTGTTTATTTAATTTTATCTTAACTTTTAAATATTTGATGACATATGAATTTTAAGATTAATATATAATTAAGATATGTATTTATTCTCTCCTTATTAATATATATTCTTTTTATAATTACAGTTGATTCTTCCTTCGACTTTTGAAAATAAATTGATAAAACAATAATTATTTTATTAGATTTCATTAAGCAAAGAGGTGTTATTTGTTTCTATTTTAGGAGCCAAAATAAAAAACTGTTAATTAACATTGATTTCACTACACTATTAATCTAACTTGCATATATTATTGACTTTTATGCCAAAATTTCTAGCTAATTGATCATTAATTAGTAGAACCATCCGATTGTAAAAATCTATAACAAGTATATCGTAACCAAGAAACAAGGATCACCTACTCATCTTATTTTTACATCACCTTTTTGCAAAGGTGTGTTGGGCAATTGTAAAGAATTTATTAACGAGGAAAGAGAATATATATACATTTTAACCATGTATTAGCATTAAAATTTGAAGAGTGTGAGTAGAGGATCGTGGTTCCTAACAAATACTAACAAGAAAATCAAAACCCTAAGCAAGATTTGGTAAGTAGATGATTCGTAACGAATACTAACAAGCAAATCAAAATCTTAGAGGAAATTAAGCGCGTAGAAAATTCTGATTCATAATGAATACTAACAGGCAAAAGTTTCCAGCACTATCCGTTTGTTTTTGTTTTGTTTTACAGTAGTTATTAAAGATTTTGTTATTTCTTATTGGAGCCAATATTCTTTTTATTTTTAATACATTATAATTATGAAGGAGGTTTTCATTCTATTCTGACGATTTTCTAGTCTTGTTCCCGTTGGCCCGGTATTCTAAGTACTTCTTGCGTCTTCTTATCGCTAGCAATTGAGGGAATAACATATACACCTCGAAGGGTTGGCAGCTTAAATTGTAGTAAAATATTTTTTTTTTATTATTTTTGTACGTAGAACAGGGAAGAGAATTATAGCTGTCAAGGATAACTAGATAAGTCAATGGATAATGGTACAGTAATCTGTGAACTTCTTGATTATCCAAAATAATTTATTAATTTGATCCTTTTTTTTTTTCAGATATAACAGAATATTTACTTGAGAAGAAGAAGAGTTTGTGTTTGACAAAGGCAACAGATGAATATGGATGGACTCCACTCCATTATGCTGCATATGAGGGTAATTCTGATGTAGCAAAGCAGTTATTAAAAGAAGACAGATCTACTGCATACATTGTTGACAACGATCGCAAGATGACTGCTCTTCATATGGCAGCTAGCCAAGGGCATAGTCTTATAGTTAAAGAAATTATTTCTCAATGTCCAGAATGTTGCGAAATGGTGGATGGCAGAGACCAGAATCTTCTTCACTTTGCTGTGCTTACTTTTACTAAAAAAGAATTGGATGATCTCCTAGAAAATCCATTGGTGAGGAGTCTTATAAATGAGAAGGATGCCAATGGAAATACTCCTTACCATGTCTATGCTGCTGCCTACCGACAACCTTTATCGTATTCAATTGGTGCCAACATTCATGCTCTCAACCACAAAAATGTTAGTGTCATAAACATAGTTGTGTCCGGACATTCTGCCCTCGAGGTAATATCCCCTTTTAACTTCGTATTACATTATAGATATAACTCAAGTACTCTATAAACTAGGTCAGTTTATCTCATATTAATATGACAGAAAGAGTGCATTTTTGTGAAGCAATTGAAGATATTTTGCATGTCAATATATATATATCCTTACATGAATTTTATATAAAAGTTATAAACGAACATATAAAAATTGTAAATGCATTTAAAATTTATAGATAGTTAAAAAACTTTGTAAATACTAATGCAACTTTTATTTGTTTATTTACAACTTTTTTTACTATAGTTATCTAAAAAAAACCAATAATATTGAAAACTTTTTTTATAATCTTATACAAGTTTTATAAATATATTTACAACTTTTATGTATTTTGATACAGCTTTTATATGCATTAGATTTATCCTAACATTTGATGCACGATAGCCAAATCAATCCAATGGTCGAACAGTTGCAGTTAGTATTAACAATAACTCTTCTTTTATAATTGTTGAATTGTAATGGATGTGCATACTACCTCATAATACTAAAATGATATGCCAAGCCACTAATATTATGTCATTTGGTGGAGTTAGTTATTTTTTAGTTTTTTTTTTTCAATTCTTTCAACCACCCATATCACTTGTCATCATTTTATTAGATGGGGTTGCTGAGTCATTATCTTTTCTTTCTTAATTTTTTTAACCACCTATACATATTTATCATCTCATAAATAGACGGGCTCACCAAAGTAGCAAGATGATTTGGTATGCCTGTCTCGTGTAAGCCCTTCTCGGAAAACTATAATTAGAAAAAAAAATAAGTGAAATTCATAAAACAAACAAATAATACCCTCGTTGACTGTTTCACTTTCACTTTTCAGATTTTTCTTTCCCTAAATAGTAAGAATCCAAATTGAGTTGAATTTTATTAATTTTTACTAATTTCTAAATATTTAATATCCATATTAGAAATTTAATTCACGTTGATTCTATTTATAAGATCTTTTATGTTAATGAAAATATCTTTGTTTCTTAAACTTTAACGTATCAAAAAATAAAATAACCAATTCCAACATATTTGTGAATGGATTATATAAATATATATAAAGAAATATTGGTCTCATTTGAATTCCATTATTCTCCTTAACCTTTTATTTATTTATTTATTGCAACAATAGTGATTATTAATGCATTACAGAAAGAAATTCAAGCTCTGTTTAAAGATGTTGGTGAAGGAGGACGATATCAAAGAGGTGTTCTCAGCAAAAGAAATGAGGAAAACCATTATAGAAATGAAGAAGCGCGGAGAAAGAAATATAAAGAGGGACTCAAAAAAACAATAGAGTCACATTCGTTGGTAGCTACACTCATAGCAACGGTAACTTTTGCAGCAGCTTTCACTGTTCCTGGTGGTTATCACAGTGACGAAAATGATGTACATGAAAAAGGCACTGCAATCCTGAGTCGAAATTCAGCTTTTCAAGCATTTATTATAACGGATGCAATAGCCATGACCCTCTCCCTTTCAGCAGTCTTTACCCACTTTATTATGTCATTTGAGAAAATCGTGGTCGGCCGACATGGTAGATCAGTAATTCTGGCATACGAAAAATTTTTTAATCTTGCCTCATGTTTAACCATGCTTGCAATTGTAGCAGTGGTGGTTGCATTTGTCACTGGCTTATATGCAGTGCTGGTGCCTTCTTTATGGCTTGCCATTACCACTTGTTGCATTGGGTTGAGCTTTTTCCTCCTGGTGTTTGTCGCACTGAAATTATTTTGGAGAGATTTGCGTGATTGGCTACTTGAAATATTGAAAAATTTACGGAGAAATTTAGCTTCTAAATGCCAATACGCAAAATGGAGATGCGGATACATGAAACGGAGATTAGTCCGTAAATGGAGATATTCTATTAATTATTTTCGCAATGTTTTTGAGAAAGAAAGTAATTTATGATTATACTTCTATAACTATTCTAGCCTTTTCCTATATATCTGTATTAGAATAAAGCTTACTTGTGGGAAAAGACAAGTGAATCTTCTTTGTATTAACTATATTAAATGGTAATTTTTATTAGTACTTATATTTTGGAGTTGGATTTCTTAGGGAAGCTAATTTCAATAACATATCCCTGCTGATGACTATTATGTGTTTGATTTGTGTTAAATTGTGAAGAAGGAACGTAGTTTTAACTTATAAATAATTAATTATTTCGTTAAAAGAGGAGGCTTAGTAAGGATAATTAATTGGGTAATAGTTTCAATAGAGTATACTCTTCATATATAAGACATATCATACTACCTAAACCTCACCATTTCTTAATTTCTAATCAAAGATTTAGGAATGATTCATTAGTATTAAAAAAAGTATATATGTAAATAACATGTAAAATACGAGTCCTAAGTGTTCAAGTTGTTGCAAGAGTATAGGGTTTAGGGAGAAAATTTTCTCTCAACTAGTGTCGCCGGAGTTACTGTTTACTCCGCTCGTTTGGCGAATCAGCCTTTGAGATTTACATATGTTGTAGATCAGAATATCCTGAGGAAACTTTCCTTCTTGACCCTCTTCAGATTCCGACCAGAAGGCGATCAAAACCGTCGAAAACAGTGTTCGGATTTACTATTCATCCGCTGCCAACCGGCGAGTGAAACGACACCTCCATCACCATCGTGTTGGCCTTGGCTCGATCTACAACTTTTCCTTCATCAGCACCACCAGATTCACGCCGCAACACCTCCGTTCAGGGCCAAAAAGTTTCAGATTTTCACTATTCACCGCCGCCTGCCGCCTGTCACCGGCGAGTGGCATCTCACCTCCTTCAAATTCTTGTAGATCAGGCAACGTTCTACAAGTTTCCCTTCATCAGCACCACCAGATTCGCGCCGCAACACCTCCGTTCAAGGCCTCAAAGTTTCGGATTTACTATTCACCGCCACATCTCACCGGAAAACGGCGAGTTGTATCTCACCTTCGCCACCATCTAGTAGATCGGGCAACACTGACCAACTTTTCCTTCTTGGCCGTCATCTGATTCCAACGAAAAGCCCCTCAAATCTCCGTTTCTTCAATTCAGATATTACTGTTCACCGCGTGGTCACTATTCATTTGCCGGAGATACTGTTCATCAGCCCTGCCCAGTTTGTTCCTCAGGTTATTTCATGCATCTTTGCTTGTTGGTCGATTTCCTGATTCCTTGTGGTTTGGTCAATGGATCCGCATAAGACTAATTGGGCTGACAAAGTTAAGATTACCGATTCGAATAATCGATGCAAACTGCTAGGGATTACTCCCAAGAAACTGGGTACAGTGCTTGAGATCCCGGATGAGATCGTTGATGAAAATGTGGCCAAATGGCGTAGATGTCTTGTTGGTTTATTTTCAGGATATGTGATGCCTTTTCATGCTGCTCGCTCGTTGGCCATGCGTGCATGGAAATCCAGCGGCTTGGAGGACGTCCGTTCCACAAACAAGGGGTTTCTCATCTTCGGCTTCCAAACGGAGGAAGAGGTTCATAACATAATTGCTCGCGGTCCTTGGATGTTCGGAGGTAAAACAATTATCTTACAACCTTGGAACCCGCATTTAGATTTTAATGCAAATCAATTGAGGTATATTCCTATTTGGATCCGATTATATGGCCTGCCTTTCCCTTTGTGGACAACCAAAAGTCTTAGCATTGTTTCCAGCATGGTTGGACAACCTATGTCTTGTGACAAGATGACTTCTGATCTTTCCAGATTGGAGTATGCAAGGGTATGTGTTCTTCTTGATGCAAAGCGCCCTCCGATCCAGAACTTTGAGTTCAAGTGCAAACTCTCTCCTGAGCCCATCCAAATTGAAGTCGAATATGAGTGGATTCCAAAACGTTGCTCCAAATGTCGCAGGTTTGGTCACCGTTGTCCGGAACCGGCAAAGACTCCAATCCAGGATAAGATTGAGGCTAGCACCTCTGATAGCACCCCTTCTGATGGTGGCCCCTTGAATTCGGGTAAGGTTGCAACTGATGTCGCTGAGAGTTCCAAAGCTGTTGCTATTCCAGCAGATTCTTTAGTGCAAGTTGTGACTCTTAAGGCTGCTACAGTTTTGAGCACAGAGTCAGTCTCAGAATCTGACTCTCTATCTCCTTTTGCGACCGACCAAGGTAAGCTTTTGGGTACTATCCATTATTCAACCAATCGCGAGGCATCTATTTCGTCAGGGCGGATAAACACAGGACAACCTCTTGAGACTTCTTCCTCCCGTTTTGAGCCTTTGAATAGGCTGAGTGATGAGGACCAATCTGATAGGATTGATCATACTCATACGGACACCCCAGCTACCCCGGTAAAGAAGGGTAAGAAGAAGAAAAACAAGAACGGCTGAAGCTCTTGTATTTTTATGATTTAAACCGTTTGTGACCATTTATCATTTATGTTGTTAAGGCCGTTTATGGTCTTTTTACTTTGTTTTAGGCCGCTTGTGGTTTATATTTTTTTATCTTTTGTTGGATTATGTGTTTGGACTTTACGTCCTTCTTCTTGTAATTCTTTTTGGATTTATATTACTAAGTAACTTTTCCAAAAAAAAAAGTGTTCAAGTTGTTTGTCAACGTTGAATTGATTGTAAGGGGCTAAGACAATGCAGAAGAAGCAATACTGCTTTGCAGAAGAGATGATAAGACCATTCAACCAAAGCATATCCATGAAGAAAATATGGATATATAATTATTAAACCAGATTCTAGAGCGCGCGCGCGAGAAACTTCAGAACACTCCTGCAATGCATTTATACTGCATTAAGCCGAGCAGTTTTGGTTTTTAACTCTGAAAAGAAGAATAAAACTTATTTATGATAAGCCACACAACTCACTCAAGACAATGAGAAACCAAATAAAGGTTAAGACGGGAGAAAAGCATGTACAATGTGAATTTCCCTGACAAAGGAAACTAGGCTGCCATAGCCAAGAGAATTCTACTTCTCTGAAATAAAATCTCTCTCTCTCTACTTATTTTATAGAGAGTGGAGGACTACTAATTGGGCATCTCTGCCTTGGCGGACGTCTAGTCCTCTTTCCCCATCCTAACAGGCTTGTATCCTCAAATGCCAGTTCTCTACATTTAGGTGGCTGAGCCCGAGCGTGAGCCTGCGGCTGGCAAACTACAGTTGCATTTGGAGGAGAATCAGAACCTCCTGTACGCCTCTTCCTCTTTCCCCCACCGTTTCTAGCAGTATTTTTCAGCGACAAACTTGACTGCCAGGTGCCACCAGTTGCTTTAATCAGCCCTTCAATTGTCTGAAGATCCTCCGTCACCTCGTTCTTTAACAGTAAAGCAATAGAAGGAAGTATGTCCCTCTGGAAGTCCTTCCGCTGCCTTCCTCTCCTTGCCTGACCTCTTCGTGGCCGTTTTGGCATTATGGTTTCAGTTGTAGCATTTTCAAATACCTGAGGCTTATAATTACATTCTTCTATCTTAGTTTCGGTCAAATTTAATGTCATAAACTCAAAGTAATCCATCCCTTCACCGATGATATGTTCAACATTAGCACTTTCCTGACCTGATGAAAGTGACCCTCCCTCATTCCCAAAATCACCCTTGCAAGCAGATATAACCTCTGCAAACCAATGCAGGGGATCGCTTGGAGAATCTTCTGATTGATCACAACAGACATCAATGTGATGAAGCACACTAGATGAAGAAATGGCAACTAAAGCCTCAGCTGCTACCTGGATCAGTCCTCCATGCAGCTCTCTAGATTCATCTTTTAGCACCTTAACAGATTCTTGACGTTCTCTGACATAAGATTCAAACCCAGGAGCAATATCTATTTCTGGTTCAAATTCCAAAGGTGCCTCCAAATCTATCTCAATAGCAATCTTGGTTCTGGATGATGAGAGAGTTAATTGAGCCTCTTCTTCAACCCCTTCTTCAACAACACACAGGTTCAAATCTATGTGATGCCTTTTATCAGCACCGTGATTTATTAATCCCTTCTCTATCAGGCCTTCCACTTTTTGTTGCTCTTTAAATTCTGGTGATGATGGATCACAGGTCTTGGTACCATCAACAGCTGGAACAAGATAGCCTCGTTTTGAGGGGGAATTAGGCGTCGGAAGATCCTTGGCTGCACGAAGCTTTTCATATATGGAAGCCCCAGAAACCTTTCTATTGCTTGAACACTCACCAACTTCAGTTTTCCAGTGATCAGAATCAAGGGCACATGTCGCTGATGAGGAATCCTGAACAAAACTTTGCAAGGAGCTTTTTCCCGTTATTTCAGTTCTGTCAGCAAAACTCTGAGAAAAGTTTTGCAAGGAATCCGGATTCATCTGGGAAGAACCTTGCCTTTCTTCAGAAGAGTTGCCATTACATGAAGGCACTCCTTTAAGCCAAGCCAATCCTCCATAAGGGTTCGGTTTCTCTGTCCTATTGAGAGAATCAGTACCAGGTTTAGAAATTGCTTCATTCTGATACCTGTTTGGAGGTGCTGCATTCGTTTTCTTTTCTTCTGCAGACTTTGCATTCATCACAGAGCCTAAATCCTTAACGTTTTTTTTCTGACCATTTGGACCAAATTGTTTACAACCAGAACTACTGTCACTTATACCATTCAGGTGACCAAAGCCATTCGAAGAGCAGCAAACCCATGATTCTTTTGACTCCAACTGTGAACTAATGGAAAGTTCATTTTGGTAGGATGCCTCAGCTCTAATACTTGGCATAGCTCTCAAATTGCTACTGAAAAGCAACTTGTCCCCAATAACTTCAGGGCTCTGCATCAGTGTCACTGAACTCTTATTTGATTGAGTGAAGGTGCCAAACGAAGCATTTCCTTGAACTGTGATCATATTCTCGCTCAAGCCAGAATAAATCTTCTTCCAAGAAGAAATGGATGATGACTCAGAATTCATCATATCAGATTTAGGAACCTGCGGATGCTCAATGAAAGTAGAGGCCTCAACAGATGCATCATGGTTTCTTCCACCTATTTCAACTCCGAAAAGTTTCTTCTTCACATGTGATTGCGTCTTATTTTGATCAAAGGAGAGAAATGTAGCAAGCTCATTGGAGTTCCTAGGTTGAAGTTTCTGTGACTTAGAAGTTGTAGGCAAATCTTCAGGACGAAAACTTGTACAAAGGGATCCTCCATTGCTTCCGGTTTGGCCTAAGCATTGAACCATATCCAATTATCAGTTGTACTACTTATTCTGTCATTGATGACATCTAAAATGAAATTTAAATATAAAATATACTAGCATAATGCCAGCTTCTAAGATGAACAACAAACAAAGCTCCATTCTACAACATACTAGCTTATGAAAGAGCTATCGGTCACCTTAAAAAAAAAACCATCCTTGAAGCAGAAGGAAGCCTAATTAACACACAACAGTCTCAGTATATTTACTTTACTTTTTATATGATATCTCTATGTGTTCCACAAAGATCCACTTTAGTTGGGATAAGAATTCCCTTCCACATTAAAAGAAATGATATTAAATTATTCTCTCCTACTTTCATTGAATACTACAAGAAATTTCCAGGTTTTAGTTTTGTACTCCTTATTCTTCATATTCCACTTTTCTTTTCTTCCATCAATCTTTGAGATGCATATGGTGATGGAAAATGAATTGGTTCTTTCCCAGATTCATAGTTCAAAAAGGTCTGGCCCACTTGTAATGGACCAAAATATGATGACTCAAGAAAAGAACTTCAATAACAGATTCCAATAAACTCAAAAGGATGTAACAAATTTAACAAACATTATTCCAAAATAAGACCTTACCAGCTTCAACATCATAAGCTAACCATCCTTTCTCTCGCCTTTTGTTCTCTAAATGCAGATTGCTAAGGCTGACTACTCCATCCTTTCCTTTTCCGGGATCTTGAGAAAATTTATTAGCTGAGCACTGAAAGCCTGATTGCAAATTTGAAGATTGAATTCCTCTTTCCATCTCCTCTTTGGAGCAGATAATATTTCCAAAAATATTGGTGGAAGCTGAGGCAGATGCTTCCTTAATCTTGATAGGCTCATCCAAATTACTTAATGCACGGGGTTTCCTTGTATACAGATGGGAACTGAGTGCATTACCATTACAACCAGAGTTGACACCAGTGCTAAAAGACATATTTCTATCTCTGCCATGAGACACCGCATGGTTTCTTCCAAGAAGATAACTTTCTCCCACTTGTACTCCACAACCTCCTTGATCTTCCTTTTCCTCATTAATGTATTCTTCAGCAGGAAGTTCAAGGTCAAATAACCTTCTTTGCAGCTTCTTGCTTTTGGATTCCAAAGTCCCACACTCCTCCAATCTTAATCCATTTTGGGCAGGACCATAACTGGGTTGCATGGTAGTCTCTTTCATGGATCCAAATTGATAATGGACGCTATCAGCACCTAACATTGTCAGTCTACCATGATTTAAATCCACTGCAGACAAAGCGGAAATATGTTGCCTCCCCTTGTCATCTGCTGATGGAAATCCAGAAGAATAAAGAATTGACTGTGATGTTCTTGCGGGTGTCATATATTTGTGTAATTCTCTGCTTCTCATTTCATTCATCATGTCCCTCTGTATTTTGTAAAGGCGATGGAGTTCATGTAGCTGGAAAACAGAAAACGCCATATCATAAAGTTCAGAAGTCAAGCAACTACCCCAAGTACTCAGCTTTCAAAACTTAATCTCAAAGGCATCATTAAACCGACGCAAAAGTTCAATTAAAAAAATTAAACAAACCATACCTGATGCCTGAACATCGATTCATGTTTCAGTATAGTTTGCCTCAATTGTACCTTGTCATGTCCCCCATTAACATCAATCGCTGGCCTTGTTGATAAAAAATCACGGTATGGACCAAATATATTGTTTTGCTGACAAAATGACCAGTTACCACTGCCAGTAGTATCATTTAGATCCCTTGAGGTATAATAACCTGGCATATACATCTTTGAGTGGACCTCAGTTCCCATTCCTGAAAAGAACTCCATAAAATCACTAAATCAACTTGAAAGAGAAAGATAGTGGAAATAAATTCACTGGGAATCAAAAGAATATAATTCTCAGCTTGGAAAACTCAATCAGAGACTCAGAAGAACAACCAAAATTAGTTCCATAAAAATGAAGCCATAGGAAAGCCAATAAACCTTCTTATAAGTTATAAAGAACCTTTGGAAGTGATAATACATAATAAATAAGCTTGAAATGGGCATAAAGTGTTATTGGCAAATGTTGACTTTAAGATGCCATTAAAAGAATTACTTGTGAGCATTTGATGAGATTTTCAACTCTATCATTCTCATCCTAACAATTGAACTTAATTCCATGTCAATTCCTAAGACACCCTTAGAATTTAACATATATAATTTCTTCAGCCATTGCAGTTGTGGTTCTGCAATTCTCCCACAATGACATGGGCTCATATCCATTCATTTGCATCTACATGAAAAGATCTAGAAGTCTGACTTCTAATACGTAGAAGATATAAGACAATGTGACAAAATTTATGCATTACGAGCCAGAAGATGTGCATAGGCCATAATATGACATAAATAGAGAAAACAAATAACATCCCTGCAGTTACATAGCCATCTATGAGCTACTGATATCAATTTCTATATAATGATGCAAAGGTGATATATGATAGGCATATCAAAAGTGAGTTCTGAACCGGTCCATTTTAGGAAAAGCTTCATAATTTTGATGATTATAACGTTTGCTTCACATTATGGAAGACTTAGCAGCAAAGTTGTTTTATTTGTCTGCCCACATTCCTCGAGATAAAAGAAAAAGTAGAAGAGACATAAAAAGCAACTTGCTTTTCAGCTCAATGCAGCTTCATATTTAGAATAAGATGAAATGCTACATAAAAAATGAACTACCTGGTCAAAACCCTGGAATCATTAAGACGCTTCTTCAAAATCAAACAAATCTTCAATGGACACATAAATAAAGCCAGAGAAAGATACTCTCTGATAAGCCAAACAGAGAGGGAGAGATATTACTCAATTTGACAGAGAGATCTGAGATAACAAAAGGATTCGCCGAATTTTTGGAGTCAAACAATTAACAGAAAGGTAAAAATATGAAGTAACTTTACTTGATCTCCAATTGTGACCCAAGATCTTATCGTAGATCTTTCAAATGGAACATACAATTTATGGTTGCAGGCTCTATAGCCTATAACTCGAACAATTCAGTGCCTTAAGCAATCAATGCAATGGAAGACCCCAGTAGAGAAATTGTAGCACTAAAATAGTTATCTGAAACAATATAGACATAAGCCAAATCATAACTGAAGTCAATTCCCGAATCACAGTCAAGATTTTACGATAAGGAATGAAAAATCTAGCAAAAGACCTAGTGATGGACACAAAATACGCAACAAAGAAACAATTAAACAAGCAACATCAAACCCCTATTAACAGTACATAAAAATAAAAAATGACAACAACAACTAGTCCACATAAAGAAAGAACCAAATGCACAAAGCCAATTACCCAAATCAGACTCTAATGATGAATCAAAAACCATAATTTAGATTGACATAACCCATTAAACAATCATAAAGCGCCAATCATCATACCCAGAAAAACCACAACCTAGGAACAACAACAGTTTAACAACATAGATTACCCAGCTTAAAAATAAAATAAAAATTTTTACCTCATAACTTTATCCTCCCCTACCCTTTATGCAAGCTGCGTCATAAATTCGCCAAATCCTCGAGAAGCCAACGATCTTCATCACAATTCACAGAAGCAGCACAAAACTACACAAAGACCAAAAGAAACCATGATGATGACCATGAAACAAAAACACACAAAGCTTTGTAAAAGAACAGTTAAAGCCAAAAACCAAAAGGGTCGGTACCTCTCTCAGGACTGCCATTGAAGAAAGCTTAGATCATCACTAGAGAGAACAAAACAAGGGAATTCAGATCTTCTGGGCCAGCACCTGATAACATAATAGAGAGATCCCACATCCCAGACAAGAGATCCTTTCTCTCTACAGAAAAGTCATCTATCTTCCGAACAACAACAACAACAGCAGCAACAACGACTTGGAATGACTTAAATTTTGTCAACTTGTGGTCTCCCTCATTATTCTATATACTTTGCTTCACCCTTGGCTCAAGTTCAATGATTTGTTTTAGAATAAATTAGATAATAAATATATAATAAAAGGGCGACTGACCTGAGGATGTGAAAGATATGGGGCAAAATTTTTTTTCACATTTTCTAGATTCTCTCCACCTTCCATGCTTTTTGGGTACAAATATATATATATATATTTTTTAAATAGTGTAGAAATTTGCAGACGCCTGGGTGTACTCAGACAACAACTCAACAGTTTCCAAAAGTGGCTGACCCCTCTTAATGGGATCTTTCCAAGATTGTTTCATCCCCACGCGCATTAACAGCGCTTGTTTGTCTTCTCCTACTGAAGTACAGAATCTATACTTCACTGACATGACTGCATCACATTATCTAGCTATCTGTCAAGTTATCAACAATCATACAACAAACATCATCAACCATTACATTTTGCTTCCACCCACTCAATTCAATTATTGTCTCCCTCTCCCTCTGCCTCTCCCTCTCTCTCACTCTCATTCGTTCGCTCACTTATTGTATTAGTTGTTTTTCCTTTTCCTACCATTTCTTCTTCTTATTTTCAAGATACAGCTAGCTATAGCCTAATCTATAGGCTCTGGCCCCTGTACCTATACTATTGGGTTGAGGTTGTACTGTGACAACTTTTGACTTTTCTTTATTTAAGTTTGAAGAAAACAAAATTCATTCATAATATGAAATATCATATTATTAATTTTTAGTTTAGTTCACATGTGAAACGACAAATAAGTTTAAGAAATCATCAACCTGCTCTTTGCTATTTTCAAAAAATTATTAAAAAAATTTCTTATTAATAGATTTTATGGGGTAAAAATAGATTATCAAAATCTATTAATAACCTTTCAAATTATTTATTTTATAATTCTATCTCTCTCTTTAATAAATGATTTAACAAAATTGACTTTAGAGCTACATCGTGAAACTTAAAAATATAACACTTTTATAAATAGTTAATTATGTTACATCTCTTTGCAAACTAAACCATTTATGATGATGCTTCAACAAGATACAAATATCCAAATTTGATATTTTTAGGTACTTTTTTAAAACTATTATGGTACTAAATAATTGACAAGGATTTGTATATATTTTTCATGATATTATACATAAATCGGATAGATTATGAAAAATTTTTACGAGAAAATTGTCTTTTACAATGCAATATGATAAACTAGATATTTAATTTAGTATTTATATAAACTTTTTTGGTGCAAAGACAAAACGAGATGTCTTCTATACTTTAAAAGATGTCAAAGAATAAATTGATACTCAATATAATTAATTAGTTTAAAGCATATTTTTTAATTCAAATAAGTACCACATAATGACAAAAGCACTTTTAACAACATAAAAAAATGTTGAAAAGACTCCTAATCATGACAGGAGAATTAATTAATCAACCTTAATACAAAATGGATCAATCCATAATCCACAGGGCATGTGGGCTGATTCTGTAAATTATAATGGTATTAAAGTGGGTGGTGCAGTGGTGGGTGTCCTCTAATCTCTAACACTCGAAGAGGGCAGAGGCGCGTGCATGAAAATGAGAAATCTCTACTCTTAGCTCTGAAATGTGATGAAAATGAGAAATCTCTACTCTTAGCTCTGAAATGTGAACACTGAAATGAATAATTTTATAATTGAACGGGGCTGCTTGGCCTGAGTTGTACAATATTTATAGGGAAATGAATAGAGAGTTGGCTTATTGCTTTCGTTTACTGGTCCATGTTTGCTTGTTTCTTTGTTGCTTAATATTCTTCTTATCAACCATTTTTCCAGGTATCGCAGCCAATGATATTTGGTTTTCTCTGATTTTGGATATCCTCTCGTTTCCTTTCCCTTTTGATTGCTATATGATTTTTTTTTTTTTTGGGCTGTATGACAAATATCACAATCATATTACAATATATAGCTTCTTATTGTATACTTTACCTAAGAACAAAGGCAAATTAGGATATGAATATAATCATTTCTAAAATATTTACTATTTATTTATATGAGGATGTTTTAACCTATAAAACATGTTAATACCTCAAAAATTATATAATAATTGTATGTTATTGCAATATATTAATATATCTTTAAACAAAGGAAAGGTTGAAGGTTATCAGTTAAATGAAAAATACAGTTTAATTTAACATGTTTTATTCTATATCATTTTTTTTAAGATTTTAACCAATTATGGATTCAACCCGTTAACATTTTCACCTTCCTTATTCAAGAATACATCTTTTTTTAGTACAATCATATGGCATCATGCTTTCTTTAAATACAAAATTCCTTTAGAAAGAACAAAGTTTTTATTCCATTTGGGTCTGTAATTTGGATCCTATGAGAACTTGTTTGTAATTACTAATCTAAAACAAGTCTCCTATGTGCAATAATGAGCCCAATTAGAAAAATAATCCTAGTTTTGAAAGCTGTCAATTTCAATCAAGAATAGAAAAGAAGTAGAAAAGCAATTAGCAAGCAAGGTACACAAAGGTGAAAAAACATTGGAATCAAATCTTCTTTTTGTTAAAATTGGCAATTAGGATCGCTTAATTTACTTTCTTTTGGTGGAGGGGGCCATTTTTGGGGTCATATTAATCTTACATATAGGCCATTAGAAACTGCTTTAACTTGAAGTTGTTTGCAAGTTAGAAAAGATTTGAATATCATAACGAAAGCTGCTTTTCAAAAGCCTGTCAAACTTGAATAGAGTGATCTGAAGAATGACCCAAAAGGAGAACAAAGAACCATAAAAAGGGGTAGAAAAGTGTCACTGACATCATTTGCCAAACTAAACATTGTTTCCTTTCCCCTTATCCATCTCTACAACCTCAGCAACCGTCACTAGTCGCTATTTGATCAATTTCATCTTTTTTCTAACGGCTAATCCAATAATAAATGAGATAATTTTTTTTAGTATTTTTATATTTTTCTTTTAGCGTATTTATTTCAACGTCTCTATTAGCTAAAATAGTTTTTTTAATATCAAAAACTCTTTTAATTTTTTTGAGTTATTTAGCTACCACCTAATAAGAGCTTTTGGAAACAACTCTTTTCGAGTTTTTTGTTTTAAGTTGTAAAATATCAAATATACCATTGCCATATTTTAAAAGATTTACCTTATTTTTCATTTCTAAAACAAAAAATTATTTTAAATTATTTTGGTAATTTAACATTAATAAGTGATTGTACATTTATTCAACTAAACAACCAATAACTTTTTTATAAAAAGTCTATTTTTATAAGTTATACTCAAATCAGATCTATTTCAATAATCTCTACTTAGAGAAATCGAAACAAATGAGTCTTCACATTGTATAAATATTAGTTTTAAATGAGTTATACTTGAAGAAACCGAAACAAACGGATCTTAACATTGTACAAATATTAGTTTTAAATGATCATTAATTTTCTTTTGTAATTGTGTTGGAATTTTGTCTAATTGTTTATTAATCGAGAGAGAGACGAAAATATCTTCGTAGAATCAGCCAACAGTAATGTCTAAGTCCGTAGTTTTCTTTTACAAAAATTTATCCCGCTTGGCAAGAAACAAGTTTAATGAAATCTATTAATAAGGGTTTCTTCAATAACTTTTAAAAATGTTAAAGAGAAAATTAATGGTTTTACGGACCCGTTTTCTACTTAAAATTAATGCAAAAGATAAGCGCGTTCAATAAAACTAACCCAATAATTAATATCACAAGATGATATTATTATTGGGATTGATAACATAGCTGGTGGGTGGGATCAAAAAATAAAACTAAATATGTTATGAAATCTTATTACCATGGTATCATGTGTTTGTTACATCAAATTACTTTTATGAACCTTTGAACTTTAAACTTGACATCAAAATATTTAATGGTTTTTGAAATCATTATGAAATCTCTTTGACGAGGAGGTTTTACGATGAAATAGTTCTCTTCAGCAGTCATTTTTCATCTCATTAGCCTCAACCTCTTATTTAGTAAGGATAAAATTATAATTTATATATTTTATCATCAACTTAGACATATTTATGGTAAGCTTAATTAAATTCTCATTTAATCTTCAATTAACTTCCTTTCTTTACGTCATCTATACTTATTATTTGATATAAGATTAATTAAATTATCATTTAATTTTTAGTTAAATTATTATTTAATTTAATAGTCTTTAATTTTTTTTCAATATTTGTTTACTATCAATGATACATAAAAAAGACAAAGTGATGGTCTTACTATTAATAAATTTTTTATCATATATTATTAAAATTCTTCAAGTTCATATAAAAAAATCATTCAAATATTTATTAGGAGAGAGAAACAAAAATGGATGATTTGATATCCATTAGATCATTGATTGAAATTTCAAATGAAAGAAAAATGAATGAATTTTAATAAATTTGAGAAGAAAAAATATAAAAATGGAAGAGAGAGAGATGGATGGCGTGTGAGAGAGAGAGAGAGAGAGAGAGGGTAAGGTTGGTAATTGATGAGGTTGGAGAGAAAATAGGAAAAAATGATAGAAATATATAATAAAGAATTAAGAATTTTTGTTTAATTCATTAACTCAATATTAATTATCTTATGTATTATATTTTTATTTAATGTTGAGACAGGGGTTAATAAGATAAAAAATGAGGGCCGAATAAAACTACACTTTACATACGATAAACTTACAAAGATTTATTTTGGTCCCAAAGGTTTGGTTGTTGAAAACTGAAAAATATCTTTCATTAAATACCGTATCAATACATGCCTACCTGCACAGCAACTCTTTACGCTGCAATAATGGAAACAAATTGAATCCCGTTAAGGTTTGCTGGGCAATGGAGACCTGAGCTATTGCAATTTATACTTGTAATAAATTGTTGCGTGAAGTGAATGTGATTGATAAGTTTTTGATTTCTCTGTAGAAATTTCATGAAAGATCTAATTCATTTATGTGCACAAAGCCTCAATCAATATTCTTAATTGTCTGTATCATTGAGTAAATGATTGTAACTAATCATTTTAAAACTTACAGGCCGTATGTTTTTCTGTTGGAAGTCTGAATTTTATATAATCTCAAATTCCAAACCTTTTTATGTTAAATCTCAAATTTTAAACTTTTGTACGTTGATTATTTTTGGGACTAAACACTTTTTCTCAGATAAAAACATATGAATAGAAAAAAATGGTTGAATAGTCATTTATGATTTTTTAATAACATAGAAACTAAAAAAAATTTTATATTAAATGTGAGAACATTAATTAACAATTTAATTTTTTTTACCCTGTAGTATTTTAATTTTGATTTTATTGTATTGATTATTTACAAATGTTTATATAATATATATAATATATAACACATATAATACTAAATAAAGACATATATATCAAATTAATAACTTTAAGATGTTTTTAATTATTAAAAAAGTCATTTAAGACTTCTTATAAAATCTTAAAAAATAAAAAATAATCATATCATTCAGATATTTGTATTCAAAACTATTCAAATTTCAGCTAAATTTATATCCATTCAGATTTTGAATTAGAAAAACAAAAGCATATGTTAATATCTCAAAGACGAAAACTTTGTAAATAGCTTCTCAATGACTAAATATTTTATTGTAAATTTTATTTTAACATTTTATTCAATCATTTTTAATCAATAATATACTTCCTTCGATGAATTTTCAATTACAGAAGTCAACATTGTAAAAGTACTACACAATTTTAGAGGTAGTAATAAGGCACGTGTTAAAACTAAACAGTGTTTCATCTATTTATTTAGGGTAAATGACAATGTATCCTCTTATAGTTTCATCATAATTACTTTAAGATTTCGCATTTTATCTTTTTATTTGATTTTTTATTACCACGTGTACTAAGGTTAAATAGAAATTTCAATTTTAGATTATAGTACACAAAAAAAAAAGGCGAGTAATAATCATTTCACGAGAATTTCGGGGTGGAACTGTTATTTTATGAAACTCTCAGGGAGACAAATGTGATTTTACCCTTTACTTGGAAACTCAATTTTCAGAATTAGCAATAGGTAGGCTTAATAGTATCTTCCTGGAGGTAACTTTCCGAATCACGATATGTACAACATTTTTATTGAAATTGGTAATGAAGGCTACATGGTACACATAAAATGTCTCTTGGGAGTAGTAAATGTTGTTAATATTAGGAACCTAATTATGATAGAGACTGTTTGAGCTAGGGCATCTAATCACCATTTCTGACTGTTACAACTTTGAGTTTGCATCATTTTTGTTCAAATTTGGAATAGAGAAGAGAACATGCTGTGTCCCATATTCCCTTTATTCAATAATATCATTGATTCTTGGGCTCTTAGCCACTCATTGTGGCATACTAACATGATTTTGATTTGAGCAAATATAACTTTCTCCTCAAATCTAAGCTAATATCAATCTGGAGACAATCTTTTCATAGATGCCACCATTTGACATCTCAATCAACAAGTATATTGTGATCACCACTCCCTATTTACCACAAAGAATGAGGAGCAATTTGGATAATGGTATGTACAAAACTACAAATTGATATTTTCAAAATACTAAATTGAACCCTCATATCCAATTGAAATTTTATCTTTACTAGTACTATCAAGTGCATAAGAGATATGGTCAATCGCCATGAGTAAACATATCAATGATGAGGAACCCATTTTCTCCATAATTTGTTCTTGGTGTTCTCTTAATGCATCTAAAAATGTCAATTGCCCAAAGTGTATATGGTGCTAAATTGAAGATCAAGCACAACACTAACCACTTTGAGAAAAAATTGAGGATCGTAACATTAGAGAAGATCATAATATACATAACACGCATCTGAGTTTAGGGACTAGTAAGACACAAGTGCCCATGGGCCCACATTTCTGAGTTGGCCTCAGTATACACCGCAAGGTAGAAATTTGTGAGGTAAAAACTAACTTTTACAAACCCCCACAAAAATTTAGCACATTTCCCAAAACTACCTATCAACTACAATTGAATCTCACCGAACTTTTTTAGGGCCCATAAGCCAACGGATCTCTTCCCAAAGCCCAACACTCCCAGAACTATTAAGCCCAATTACACTTGGGCTACAAGCTGCAACTGTCCAGTAAACAGCCCTTATTTCCTCACTAAGTTGCTCTTTCTCCCACCCACAGCACCCGTCAAAGAACCTGAAATCTTCAGCCCCAATGACATTTCTCTTCACCATCTCAGCAGCACAACCCACAGTCTCTTTGGTCCCAAAATACAATCCTTTCATCACTTCTTCAAACACCCCACTCCTCCCCACCCTATCATCACCCGCTTTTGGCTCAACCAAGAAAAGCCCGTCCTCCAACGGCCCACCAAAGAACAGTGGCCTATCGGAAAATGTTCCTGATGCATCTAGAACCGTTGATCTCGTCTCCTTGATTGACATTAGCGATGGTCGATTGAGTATGATCCCAGATGGGCCTAGAGGCTCGGTTGATAAGAGAAGGATCACCGTCCGTTCAAAAATATGGACCCCATCAAGCCTTTCTGTGGCAATAAGCAGGCAACCCTTTTCAGGCTCATGAATTGTATGAGCCCATTTATCCCCAATTGTGATTTGAGAAGAATAGTCCAGCGCAGTGTCAGGATCAGCTAATGTTGAAGGCTGTTGGACTGGGGATGGTCTTGAAGCTTGTTCTGCAGCAACTAATCTTGCTCTGAATGATCTCCAATCATCATCAAGAACAGGTTTTTTGTCATCATTAGACGGCAGAGATGAACCCAAGTGGCAACCTAGTCGTTAAGAAATCCAAAGTTATGCATCAAACGAGATTTTGAGAACCATGCACGCAAAGACATCAGGGCCTGTCTTGACTTGGCAAAAGATGAAAACTTTAAACAAAAATAATCAAACCCAGATCAAGAGTTAATCACTTACACGTTATAGAAGAAGTGCTAGCAATCCTTTTGCAATGAAACTGATTAGAATATCTCTTGGGGTAAGAGAGAGTTCTTGCTTTGATTGATGGGACAAGTTCAATGGTTTTGGTGAAGGAGTTAGAGGTGAGACAGCAAGCTTCCATGCTTCTTCTTTCTCTGAGTCTGATCTTACTGTCTTTCTATTGTAATTGAAAATGTTGAGGATTTGAAGGATAGGAATAGGGTGATTAATACAGAAACATGAAATAATCAATAAATTTTGGTTAAATCTACACCACAAGCTCAGTTGGGCCACATCCCATCATCCAAGTTGAGTGTTTGATTAGCTCTCTCAAGGATGGGCCATTGGATATGTATTACACATGGCACAATACTAGATGAGTTGAAGTCTGCAACAAAAGCTTTCGTGGATAAAGTAAACTTTTTCGACCTTTTTGGATGATGTGGCACACTCCTAACCAGTTAATGGTTATGTAGCGTTGCAAAATGAGCACTCTTATCACTTGCAAAGCTAAGATAAGATCCAAGAGAAAAGAAATGTTGGAGATTAGATTGGTATCTATCTAGATATTTTTCTTTAATAAAAGTACACCATTTGTGAAATTGATCATTCAACACTAATGCTTGATAGTCTAATTTTTATAGGGAAGTTTTTTTTTTTTCGTCTGATCAATGAAAACATTTTTTGTTAATATACATATGTGGTACGTCTTCATTTTTAATCTATTAAGTGACAATCATTTTTCATGGAGTAAAAGAAAATCAATAAAAACTTGCGTTGGACCGAAACAACATTCGGATAATATTTTTTATTGGCCTTTCTATGCACAGGCCTTGTTAGCAGGAAAACTTCCGCAATATAGACGGAATTCGGAAACCACCAACACGAAATCAAGCACAAGAAACGACAAGATTGCGGAATTTACGGCTTTAGCTAAGGTGCATGGGTTGTACTTCCGCAATATAGACGGAATTCGGAAACCACCAACACGAAATCAAGCACAAGAAACGACAAGATTGCGGAATTTACGGCTTTAGCTAAGGTGCATGGGTTGTACGGTGCACCACTTTTTCAAATTTTTATAATTTTTATGTAAAAGTTGTAAATCATTGTATAAAAATCGTAAATGTGAAAAAAAAAGTTGTAAATGAAAAATTGTATAACTATTTTTAATTTCTTGTAAACTAGCGTAAAAGTTGTAAATCATTGTATAAAAGTCGTAAATGTGAAAAGGTATTCATTTATAACTTTTTTTTTCATATTTATGATTTTTATACAAAGATTTACAACTTTTACACTAACTTTACAAAAAATTGAGAAGTGTTGCACCGGTATATTGCATGTACCGTAGAATGACCCGGAATTTACCCACAAAAAATGATGCCAGATCAAATAATGTAAAGAAACTATTAGAATATGTTATGTTTTTATCTTCAAAAATATTTTCTAGAATTCAATATTAACCACGTTTTCAAAATAAAAAATATTCAAAATCAAGTACATTTAACTCTTGATCTGTTATCAGCATTTGGTTTTGTTTCGAAGCAATGAGCGTGAGGACTCTATAGTACAAGAGTTGGGGCAAGGAATATATTAAGAACATTTCATCACCTGAACATGCAACCAAGTGATAGAAGCATAGTAAGTATATACATGTCTACTTGACAAAAATATTTGGCACTGAAAGATAGGAATAAAAAAAATAACATTTTTATCCATGTAATTGATATTTAATATATGCAACTGCTAGAAACCCAATATCTAGACTTGGTAAAATATTAAAATAGAGACTCAACTGAGAAACAAAGAAACATGCCTAGTACTACCGATGTTCCCTTCTTGTTGACTTCTCCACCAGCTAATATGATATATAATGAGCAGAAAAATTATATTCAGTATAGAGATGTAACAGAAGCACATTCTTGATCATAATATATAATGAGAGGGAAGAACCCTCTCTAGCTCCTCTCTGAATCCCTAACAGGCTCCATATGTTTAAACTTATCCAAATGTATATATCGACACACAGAGAACACTGAATAAATATATTCTTGTTTCCCAACATCGAATCCTTGCTGTTGTATATTCACGTATTGTGTAGAACAAAAAAAAAAAAAAAATGGAATCATAGGGGGCACTTCAGTTTCATCAATGAAATTCTCAGGTTTTTCAGTCAACTGTACTATAAGAGTACAGAAAGTACACATCAAAGTTTTCTAGGTTGAGGTCATAGCCCGTCGCTCCCATATCTGGGCTTTCTGTTTATTAGATGTTGAATTTAGGTAGTTCCTGCTTCTTCGCCATCCTCAGACATTTGTTCTTTCAATATAACTGTATTCTGGCCTGCCACTGTTGTCCTACGGCTGTTTGGCTTCATTGATGTGTCCGCTAGACTTTCCTGATCATTAACACAATTCAAGCACCCATCAAAATTTAGATCTTCCCCAGGACCATGATCCGAACCCACCATTTGCAGAATCTATGTCAAACAGAATGAAAGAATTACAGTCCAGTTATAACAAAACGTTAAAAAGTAATTGGTGGAAGAAAATTCCATGGACTGCATGTGTACAAGATGGACCTTAGTAACATTACAAAAAAATTGAATTATGGTAATAAGTACCTTTGATGCTTGACATATTTGAATCATAGTGACAGTTGTCAGATGCTTAAGTATAGTTCAATTAACAAGTATAAATAGATAGCACAGAAAAGCAATTCTGTGGAACTTGTCTGGAAAAATCGGCAACACAAGCTTTAATATCAGAGCTTCCCTGCCACTTCTAAAAAGATGATGCTGCTAGCAATATAAGCAACAATTTAGCAATAAAGCCCCCTAAATCACTCCCTCAACAACATCTACTGGTACCACCGGAATGTACTTGACCCACTTAAGATCTTGACCTAATGTGTCAATCATTTGATATATTATTTCTGATTTTGGGTGCAACCTATCATGTACTGTAAACTCATGGACCTCATTGTCCACCTCAATAGAACTAGCCCCTGACGGCTTTTCGATTCCAGAACTTTTCATATGTCTCCTTACGTTAGCAACATTGTCCCAGCGTCCTGCTGCAGCAAAAATGTTTGATAACATAGAATAATTCCCAGCATCCGATGGTTCCAGTTTAACCAGGTTATCAAGTGCCTCCTCCGCAAGTTCTACAGCATTATGCATGCGGCATGCCCCCAAAAGGGTACCCCAAATGATAGCATTTGGTTCAAATGGCATACTGTGCACAAGCCTAAAAGCTTCCTTAAGACGTCCACCACGACCCAAAAGGTCAATCATGCAACCATAATGCTCAACTTCAGGAGGAATCCCATAATCTCTCTCCATTGAGTAGAAATATCGTACACCCTCATCAATGAAGCCTGCATGTGTACAAGCACATAAGACGCCAATGAAAGTAAATTTATCAGGCTCAAACCCTTCTCGTTTCATCCTTGAGAAAAGCTCCAGTGCTTTCTCACCACGACCATGCATGGCAAGCCCTTGTATTATAGCATTCCAAGAGATCACATCTTTTTTAGGCGTCCCATTAAAGACACTCATAGCCTTGTCCAAGCTACCACACTTTGCATACATATCAACCAATGCATTAGACACATTTGTACTAGATTTAAACCTATTCCTCTCAATAGAAGCATGAACCTTCATCCCCAATCCAAGCAAACCAGACTCAGCACAAGCAGCCATTATACTAATAACAGCCCCATCATCTGGCTTCAATCCAGCCTCCTCCATTTGTTCATACAATCTCCTTGCCTCCTTTACCATTCCTTTCTCAGCATACCCACATATAATTATAGTCCAAGGAACCAAGTTCTTAACCGGCATCCTGTCAAACAACAACTGGGCCATTTCCATGTCTCCATCTTTGCTATACCCCCAAATCATAGTCGACCACGAAATGATATTCCTCTCAGGCATTTTCTCAAACAGTTCAAACGCCAAATTCATTTCTCCCGCCTTCGCATACCCATCTATTATCGTATTCCAACTAACCGAATCTCTCTTAGGCATTTCGTCAAACAGTCCACGAGCATCACTCAAAGCTCCAGCTCTCACCAACCCAGCAATCATTGAATTCCACGTCACAGTATCTCTCTCACCCATGACCTCAAACAACTTCTTCGCTGCATTAAGACCAAACACACCACACTTCGAATAAGTGTCAATAAGCGAATTGGGCACAAAAATATCAGCAAAAAAACCACATTTCTCTATCTGGGTATGTATCATTTGCACGACTTTCAACCAGTTTTGCCCGCTACACGCCTTCAAAAGAAACGGGTAAGTAAAATTATCAGCAAAAACACCGTTTCTTTGCATTTCAAAGAACACCCCAAAAGCCTGCGAGTTCATTGAGTTCTGCACACAGGCTCTTATCAAAGTATTATACAAATGAACATTCGGGTCCGGAATGTTATTAAAAACTTTCACAGCTAACCCCATTTGGCGACAAAGCGATAACGAAGAGATGAGTTTGGGCGCTATGTAGAGGTCTTGATGAAGGTCCTGTTTGATGATTTGGGCGTGAAGTTGTTTCACGTAGTATAGGTTGGTGCATTTATGAAGGTCTTGTAGCTTCTCCTCCAGCAGCCTTCGCGGGGAGACCCACGTTGGAGCTCGAATCGGGACTGACATTTGTGGCTTAGTGTTGTGTAAAGGCATTGAAGAGGCGATTTAGCATTGTGTAAGAAACAAACAGTTAGAGATTGATGTTTCAACCAACAACTGGTGTCCGCTTAAGCCGAGGTGATAAGATACGCGGTCTGGTGTTTCGTTTCGCATCACCTACTTGCGCTTGGCTTGGGGGGATAATGTAAAAATATCAAGCTTAAGGGTTTTTTCGATTTTTAGTTTTATTTTATTTTTTTTAAGGATGTGTTATTTTATGAATTTACTATTTTTATTTTCAATTGAATTTAGAAATAGGTGGTTGATTTTGAATTACTTTAAATTTTAAAAAGGATATATGGTTGAGATTGAATATAAATTGTATTAGAAAACGTGCAGCACAGAAAACAGGATTTGAATTCATAAAAGAAGTGAAGGATCCAAGACAGATTTGATTTTTAATTCGGATTTTTTAATTTAATGAGAATATATGATTGATTTTAATTTTTTTAATTTAAAAATAATAAATAATTGATATTAATTTAAAATATATTAATAAATATATATTATTTAAAAAAATTTATAAATAAAAATAAATAAAAAGATCTGATATTTGTGAATTCGGGGAAATGTCCTCGAAACATGGATAGGAATATGGAAAAGAAACATACGGGCTAAAATCTTGTGGGCTAAATTGTAATTGTAAGGACAGGCAACTAACCTCTACCTCGTCGCCCAGGACTTTTCCTGCCGAGACAGAGAGGGAAACCGTCACTATAAATATCTTATAGTTGGATAATTTGACTAAAATTCATCGAAACAATCGTTCAACTTGGTTATGTATTCGTAATACCCCTTTCAACTGTAGCTGCATAATTTGACTACAATCTGAAACAATTATTCTACTAGACTTGGTTAGTACTATTGGTACAGCCTTTTTTATCCTTTTGAAGTTTTGACATTAGAAAAAGTTGCAAATTGATAATAATATAGTAAAAGTTATTAGTGATGTAATACTAATAAAATTAAGGTATATAGAACATCGAATTATTAATTAAAACATCCCAAATAGAAAAATAAAACACATATAACAATACAGTGAAATTTGATAGATTTAGAATTCTCTCCGTCAAATCTCCACTTACCATTTTCTCTATTTTAAGACATAAAAAACCTCATTAAAATTAAAAAAAAAAAATCAAAGAACAGGTTTTCGAATCGGTAAATAAAATATATGCGGTTTAAAGTTTCAACCATTTTTTCCCCCATTAAATATAAATTTGTTGACATAAATTAATTGTTATCAATCACATAAAGGAACGGCTGGATTATTTTAATAGATGTCGAAATCAATCATAAACTCACCAAAGTTGACAAATCAACTTACAATGAAAGAGAAGTTTAAGAAATAGTAAAATCTTGGTTAGATTTTTATTCCATAGAAAAGGAAAATTTGTAATTCTTGTTTTTATTCGCAGTTATCCTCATAAATGTATATATGCATATATAAACAAGGCAATAGAAATTAAAAGAAATATATTTTTTCTTATAGTATATTACTTGCGTATATGACACAACTATGTCACATCACATCATATAAAGTGTTGTAGGATGGCATTATTTAATGCTTAATGGTGCAATGTGAGGTGTCTAAGTTGCCAACGTTGCTTATTGAAACATAATTCACGAAAGCATGACTAGATAGATACCAGACTCCATAGGTGGAGTTAACGTCAATGACCCCCGATTTGACATAAATGTATAACACAATTTGTTAGTTAAGTTTCTAGGAAAATTTATAAAAACAGTTCAATTCGAATTTTGCGCATCCATCTAATAATGAATAATACTATATTATAATAAATTCATAACTGACTTTTTCTGTAATCTAAGTGAGTAAAATTTTGGTGGAGATATAATTATCTTGCTATGTTTTGTAACCTTTTTTGTTTTTTCTCTCCTAATTATTTTATTAATTCAGATAGTAAAGAATTGATTAGAGAATTTGATTGTAAAAATAATATTATTCGTCTGTTTGTTGATTTGTTTGATAACCCTACAGTAAGATATCCATTTGTCGAACATAGTTAAATGTTTGTTTGAGTAATCTGTTGGGTTAGAGTATTACATTTGCTTTTGAACAATGGTTATATATTCAATATCTCAAATAGAAAGTTGGTTAAAGTATTGAAAATTTTAGGGAAAAAAAGGTAATTTATTAATAGACCTCTTAAAAAATTGAAAAATAAGACAAAATATTAGTGTCGTGATATTATGGGATAAACAAGCAGTTGAGTTTTTACATGAGACAATATATGATCTAATCCGATAGACAAGTGGTTGAATTCTTGTATAACAAGAATTTTGCGGAGTGAAAACAATTAAGTTATTTATGTCAGTGTGGTGGGCAGATCAATCGAGTGAAAAGGAAAAGAAAAAAACAAAAGAAAAAAGAAAAAGAAAAACGCACAAGAAAAAAGAGAAGAAAAAACAAAACACAATTGCGAAGCAGAAGAAAGTGGGGAGAGTGAGAGATAGATGATGCGTGCGGAGTTGTCCGCAGTCGTTACCTAACACCATTTGACCCCACCCCCATCAAGCCACCTAACATCCCTGAGCATCCCTGCGCTCACCAACACACTCTGTAGCGTAGCGTAGCGCCAATCAACAATTTTTCAAGTCTTAGCGCTCTTTCTTTATTTTTCTCTCTTCATATTTTCATCTTTCTGCTCTCACTTTTCAAACAACAATGGAGGCCAAGTTGCTCAGACTCAGAGCCTCCTCTGCTTCTCCTGCAATCCCACCTCTTACTCCTTCAAAGCTTTCCAAACCCACTTGTGTTTTCACTCTCAAAGCCAGACGGAAATCTACTTCCACGATTCTATGTTCGGGTTTGCCGCAGAAACGTGTTCAACCCCTTCAGGCATCATCAACTTTAATTGGGTATGGAGGAAATTTTGCCCTTTTGTCTAAATTTTGTATCTTTTTACAATCTGGTTTAATTTCTTACTGGGTTGCTTGATGGAGTCCTGCTTTTCTGGCGTTCTCATTAGTTTAATTTTTTTAAAAAAATTTATATGTTTATCTATTTGTTAATATTTGCTTTGGTTTTGTGTTGCTATCTGGTTTTGTGTGAGGTTTGTGTGCCGTTTTGTTGATTTGGATTTGCTTATTGTGCAAGTCTGGAATCCTTTTTCGTCACTGGTGATATGAAAATTTGACCTTTGATTTTGATTTTTTTCTTTTATTAATATTTTACATTGTAAGTTTTTTAGTTCTTGTTTGTGATAATTCAATGCAAATATTGGATTGATAATCGTCAATGCTGGTCTTTGGTTTGTTGCTTCTAATGTGGGAGAGATAGACGCAGCATGCATCTCTCTCTCATGCTGTGAAAAGGATTCCTGCCCTAATACATTTCATTTATTTACTTATTTTTCATAGATTGGTGAGGGGCTTATTTGAGAATTGATTCTTTGTGAAGTATAGTCTTGTCTTTTGTTCTGTTTTGACACCACTTATATGTGTGAAATTTGTTTGAGTACTTGCATGTTGCATTGCATAAGTGATGTTTATATGTTTAGGCATTTTTGTTAAATTTGGCGTTGTGTTACACAATCCGCTTAGCAATTGTGCCTAATCTGTAGAGATGATCCATTGCCCTTTGGAAAAAAGGAATAGCTTCTAAAGCATGTGTTTTACATTGTACAGAATTACCAGCAAACGTGCACCATGATTTTCCTCTTCCAGAAATCCAAATATAAAATTGGAACCTGGATTTAGAAATGTCCAGATTTGATGACACATGCATTTTATCTATTTCTTGAAGATCAATTGCTGCAATTCTCTACTTTTTGTTTGCATAACATGTATTATGTATGCTTTGCTAACTTATAATTGGAAGTTAAAACTGAGTAAAAACGTTAGAACATGTAAATTATTCCAGTTTATGTGCCATAATACTTCAAAACAAATTATAATGTTTGAAAGATCACATGATTATTCCATTAAGCATGCACAACGTGATCTAATTAATACAATGTAATAGTTTTTAGTCAACTAGACACTAATTGGATATTGATATTATAGAGTCCAAACTCTCCTCTTCAATGAAAGCATCTTGTTCAGAATTCTTTCTGAAAATTCATGCTTAAATATGCTACTCCTGGTTCTTTGGTTTGTTATCGTTTACTTCTCTCAATGATCCTTGTTGTCTTAACTGTTGCTTTAATTTATTTAGTCATTGGGTTGGCTTGAGTTCTTGCATTACATTAATTTATTTTTGCTATCCATTTGAAGGGTTCTAGCATTTTAGTCTTTGAGTTGCATAGACATGTTATATAATCAAACTTTCTTTTGTGTAGGTCATCGGCAAGAAAGAAAAGGGTTGATGAGAGTGAGAACCTGACCCTGGAGGGCATAAGAAATTCTTTAGTTAGACAGGAGGATAGCATAATATTTAGCCTTTTAGAGAGATCTCAATATTGCTATAATGCAGACACATATGACCCTGATGCCTTCTCAATGGATGGGTTCCATGGCTCTTTGGTGGAGTATATTCTCAAAGAAACTGAAAGGCTTCATGCCCAAGTATGTTAAGCCTTTTCTTTTTGCCTGCTTTTTATTCCTTTATTGGAGCATTAGAGTGTATTGAAAAATTATAATTCAAAGGGTGGTCAGAGGAAGAAGAGAAGATTTATATCATAACAATTCTGACTAATTTAATTGCATACATATTAGGTGGGCAGATACAAGAGCCCAGATGAGCATCCTTTCTTTCCAAATGAATTGGAAAAACCTAACGCAATGTTGCCGCCTTTGCAATACCCAAAGGTAAGATGTTTAGATATATTGGAGATATTACTTTACTGTTTTTTTCAGATGTTTCAGTGCTTTTATAAACTTGATCTGAAGATTAATAATATCTTCCTTTTTATTGTTAGTGACCAATTACAGTCATTTAACTATTGAGTCTGCCAACATACATGAGCTCTCTCCGTCGTCTCATTTTTTTTTTTTGTTTTACCATAATTTTTTCTAATCTTTTTACCTTATTTTTTGGGTTAAAACAGGTATTACATCCCATAGCTGATTTAATCAATATAAATGATAAAGTATGGGACATGTATTTTAGAGATCTTCTACCAAGGTTAGTGAAGGAAGGAGATGATGGTAATTGGGGATCAACTGCTGTTTGTGATACAATTTGCTTACAGGTAAGCACTTTAACTAACATATTTACATTTGAAGAGATCTGAAATTAGGTTGAATTACTGGACCGGAAATAATTCTAGATGAGATATTGATATACTATCTGCAAGTTAATGTGGCTTTTCTTGTCCCCGAAGATAATAATCCTCATTTTTCTGTTCATTGATTGTAGTTGCCTCCCAATAGTTCTTTTCTTCTCTTTGCATTTGATTCGGTCAATCCCATACAAGATTGTGGATTTAACTGGTGGAAGATTGATTTTGGCAGAGAGAGATGAACTAATTTTTTAGCTAGGTAGAATCTTACGTACATATAGCTGACATCTGGCTAGTTTTTTTTTGCATGTTTATATTTTAGATAAAGAAATTATCAGACAGTATTATTGATAAAGTCTATTAGCAACATAATAGGTTATCAGTGTCATGGGCTTTATTCCTGATGTCTTTAAAGGTATGAGGGAGGAATAGTTCATGTAGATAATATATGAGGGAGGAATAGTTCTCAAGTTCCATTTGGAAATGTAGGATGGATAATCCAATCTATACCATATGGAGAGTTAATAATCGTCTATTGTACGCTGATATTGAGATCTTTTCATCATATTGGCATTCAAGTTCAGACTGAGTAAGATTACTTTGAAATTGCTGTTTCAAAATGTATTGGCTGTTCCTTTAATATTACAAAGGTCATTTATGCTCGCGACATAAGTTACTTCAAGTAACTTCTCTAGTATGTGATTAGTGTGGTTCAAAGCTGAAGTTTTGAAGTCAGAGTTGGGAGTTTGGACGTGGTCAAGAAACACGTTATTTGCTGAACTGAGTTTTCTTATTATTGAATGGAAGATTTTTGTTTACGTGTCTATTTATTCCGTATTCATGTCTGACTTCTTTTTGATACCAATCTATAAAAACTGTATAAAATTTTAAAGGAGGTAGTTGCAAAGTTACTGGCTTACCCCACTAAAGCAAAAACCTAGGGAGCAGTGGCCACCCTATACAAAGACAATAGAAAACAATATCTTGAACCCCAATATAAACTAGGCCCTCCCTGGACAAAAAAATTGCCTAGACAAAAATCAAGACAAGTGAAGAAAAGAGAAAACCCTTGAACCCTGCAGTAATCTTTTTTAATTGCTCTGTTTTTTATGTATTACTCATATGCTTGCCTTTCTTCCAATTTATTGCTTGGATTCTTTCCTTCGAAGGTTCTAGTATGATTATTGTTTTGCATCAGAAACTGGAGCCCTTTTGTGTTCATGCAATCCATGATTACTATTTAAATCATACTCCAATATTGCATATTAACACACTATGTGGACCCATTGATGCAAAGTGCATGTAATGCGCATATGGTGTAGGGATAAATGATTTGTTAGGTCACTGTCTCATTCTGATCAGAATATCATGTTGCAGATCAGTTTTGTATTCTAAAAGTAGTGATTATACTTATACAACTTTACTGTTGGGTGAATACTGGACATTAATATGAACTTGTAATTACAGGCACTGTCAAAGAGAATCCACTATGGTAAATTTGTAGCAGAGGCAAAATTTCGAGCAGATCCACATGCCTATGAAGCTGCCATAAGGGCACAGGTATTATTGTTTCTTGAATTCATTACAGTTGCACTTCTCTGACACTACCTTTTTGCTGGATCTTGGTTTTTCACACACTAATATTTTCCTTTTCATTATGAATTTTGCAGGACAGGAAAAAACTGATGGATATGCTGACATTCCCAACGGTGGAAGAAGTAATCAAACGAAGAGTGGAAATGAAAGCCATAGCTTATGGGCAAGAAGTGACGGTGGATGTTGATGTAGAAGGAGAAGATCCGGTATGCAAAATAAATCCAAGCTTGGTTGCAGATCTATATGGTGACTGGATAATGCCGCTAACAAAGGAAGTCCAAGTTGAGTATTTGTTGAGAAGGTTGGATTGAATAGAGATATGGAGTCTTTAACAGCCATAAACTTTATAAGTTACAGAATCTATGCCACTTCTTTGGTGGATGATTGTGACATTATTAATTCTGGTTCTTGTAACCAAAATATGCATGTCCGAGGGACCTTGAAATAAACTTCTTATAATGTAAAAGTTTTATAGCCGTTTTTACTCCTCCATGTAAATTATCTTCATTTCAAGAAATGGGTGCTTCACATTTATTTAGTGCTACATTTAAGCTGGCTTGTTTGCTGTTGGGACTTTGTACTTCAGATTACTGAATGAGACAAGCTAAGCCAACACTGCCCGTTAAAAAAGTATGTAGAAGATTGATAGACTTCCTTTGATATTCTCCCCCATGTGCATGCTAGTGCAATTGGGGTACCGTAGACAATGTTGGACATCACATCCTCAAAAGTGATTCTATTTGGTGCTCTTTTACGGGACTGAAATGGAGAGACCACTTCAACAGTAAAAATTTGATATGGCCTAAATTAGATGCCGTCAACATGTAGTTAATTATGATGCTGATTTTTGGGTCATTGGGTTCCCTAGTGGCTTCTACATCAATACATATAATAACAAAATGTTCATTAATTAGTCTTGTTAAATTCACATGGAATCTATATGCTGCTGGCGTACCTTCCCAACTACGCCAATCATCATAAACCCATGAAAATGGCTACGTGATTTGTGGGTTTTTGGTTGCTTTTCTATCTACCCTGTCAACGGGTCAAACCTAACCACACTGCCGCATCCAATTTCAAGTTTAAGAAAACATTTTATGGAGAAATCCTGCTCTGTCATCCATGTGCCTCTCAATGGGTTGGCTAAATCAGTTTCCTGTTTTTCGTCCCAAGAAAGTTTAATTTGTTTAAGCAAACGTGTAAGATTTGGATATAATCTGTCACACAATCATCCCAATTAATGCACTGAATAAAAAATAAACAATCAAACAAGAAACAGATACATAGATATTAGTTTATGGAAATGATAATTTTTTTTATTGTTATTTGAATTCTGAAAAAAGAATTACACAAAGGCATTTCGATTAATTTTCAAAAAGATGCCTTTTACTTTACCACGGAATTTATGTTGGAGATTCTTCCAAGGTATGGTAAAAAGTCCACGTTAAAAAATGAGTTATTTCCATTGAGTAGTTTGTATTTTGTTTCCCTCTTCATGATCTTTCTAGAGGGAATATCTTTGACAAGTGAAAACTCTATTAATAGATTGTATTAAGTTATTTTCTGTTAATAATATCTTTTTAAAATCTATTAATAATCATGTGTTTATGATTTTGCTAATATTAGACTGTCTGAAACTCTTTCCATTAGAGATCGAATAAAACATTAGGTAGTCGATAAATTAACCCTTGAAAAATTGTAGGATGCAATGATACATATTGCATAGAGACGTCAAGATTTTCATTCAATTTCTCCCTTTTTACCTGTTGATTATTTTAAGGATAAGTTACTTGATATAATAATGAAGGAAAAGTTAAAGTAGAGAGATTGGCCACACCAGACAGACAGGTAACGTGAAGTATTGAGTTTTGTCTGAACAATTGTAAAGCTATTTTTCACTGCTTGAACAGTGAGCATGCATGCAGTGAGTCAGCTTTAGCTTTGACAAAATCATATTGTATAACCTTGTTTTGTTAGTTTGACCAAGATTATCGGGACAACCCATGTACTAACGCATATACTAACCACGCTAGTTGGACAGATCTAGAGACTCCTACTTGATAAGCCTGTAAAACCCACCTGCAAAAACGCCAAAACCACAGTTTTGCCTTTGCATACAATACAGTTAAGGCTAAAGAGAGAGAGACAAACAGAGAATGGCAAGAAAAATGGTGATGGGAGTGGCGGCAGTGCTGATATGGGCCGTGTTGGTGGTGGTTCAACTCCCTGAGGTGGCGGCTACACGGTGGACAGTGGGAGGCAACATGGGTTGGAACACTAATGTCAACTACACCATTTGGGCACAAGACAAACACTTCTACAATGGGGACTGGCTCTGTAAGCTCTCTCTTTTTTAATTCTCTCGACTCCATCTCTTCCTTGCATGCGCTTATCTTTAGATCTGTACTTTACCTGTTTACTGTCGTTTGCTTTCTTTTTCTCATCTTTGTGTGTGAAATGAAAGTGAGTTCTTGTTGCTTGCTTGCTTAAGGTTGCATTCTTTAGTTTTAGCTCTTCTTTGCATGGAAAAATCTATCTTTAGATCTATTGTTTCTTATTGAAGCTTCTTTACTTTCTCTTTGCTATGTGTTAGTGAGTTGTTAGTAATAACTTAATTTACTTTCTCTTTGCTTCTTTAATCCATTACTGGGTGGGTTGTTTTGAAGCTGAATGAGTTGGATCTAGTAATGGATTGTCATTAACTGAATTGATACTTTCCAAGTTTAGAGATTCTTCTTTGATTTGTAATTTTGTATTATAGCTCATTTCCATTATCAGTATTGTGTTTGTGCTTCTTGCAAATTAAGTTACTCTGCTAGCTCAAAAGAACAAAAGTATACTTTTCTTCCTTTTTGGCTGCTGAACAATGCTGATAAGGAAGAAACAAGGAATTTTCCTTATTGAGAACCTGAGAAAGAGCAGAAATAGATGTTAAGAGTATATATTAACCTAATTGAGCTGAGTTATTCTGTTAGTAGTTCCAAATCTATTAGTTTTCTTGTTTCGGACTCTCTTAATTTTCTTAGCCTCCAAAGACGTGTTCTTGGCATAGCTTTTGTCATGGTATGTTAATCCTCTGTTTTGATGCTTGATGTATTTTAATTGAATTAAAGTACTTTCTGGGAGATGAATACTCTTTTAGTTTTTTACATTTACCCTCCTGCTTGGCCAGATCTGAAAATTTTTCCTAATGTTCTTCACTTGATGAATGAAGTCTCTCTCTCTCTCTCTCTCTCTCTCTCTCTCTCTCTCTACATATATATATATATATATATATATATATATATATATATAAAGTATCTTGTCTTTCTGTTGTGTTAGTTATAAAGGGTTTGGCTTTTTGAATTGTGCTGATTAGTAGGTTTTTCTTAGCACTTAATGTATCATTGCTGTTATTCCTCTTGCTTTTTGAATCAATGTTGCTGTCTTCGTGCTGGTTTATTAGTCATGACAATTTAATTTATCTCCAAATCAGCAGACTTAAAATCATGTATACAGGCCTAGTAGATAAGTGGATTACGTGATTGATTGAAACATCATTGTCCTTCTTTAATTAATGGTTTAAGCCAGTCAAGAGCCAAAACCTCTTTTGATTAAAAATTCCCGGGTCCTCAACCTTAATTGCCTCCACTGATGGTGAAATGTAGTTTAGGATAGCACAAATTTATAATCCTATAAGCCTTATTTTGGTTAACCTGTTTGACCATCTAGCTGAATTTAATCTATACAAACACATAAGCAACATTTAGGCTGCTTTCAATAAGGTTAACACATGATTCTCATTGCAGGTGTATTGCAAAGCTGCTTAAAGTGTTATAATTGATTTAATCTAAAACTGTATCTGGAACCTTGTCTATCACGTAAGCTTTTATTGCTGCTTGGTAACTCTTGTTTTCCACAGTTTTTGTCTATGATCGGAACCAGATGAATGTGCTAGAGGTGAACAAGACAGATTATGAATCTTGCAATGCTGATCATCCACTTCACAACTGGACCACAGGAGCTGGGAGAGATGTGGTTCCACTGAATGTGACTCGTCATTACTACATCATTAGTGGAAAGGGTTTCTGCTACGGTGGCATGAAGTTAGCCATCCGTGTCGAAAACCCTCCTCCTCCTCCCACAGCTTCCCCCCTTAATGAGAAAAGTGACTCTCCAAGTTCCTTATTCAAAGGCCAGATTGTTTTACCAGCTGTTTTTGCCATTGGGGCACTCTGGAATGTATTCCTTGGCTTCTGGTAGCAATATCAAGCTTAGCATATTCATTACGATGCTGGTATCTCCGCAGACATTCCTTAATCACTCCATGAAAGGAATTGAGTTGGCTTCCACATTACTATTCTTTTCTTCTTTGTTTTGTTTCCAAATTTTCCTATTGGGGTAATCTTTTGTGGTGTCTTCTTTCAGTATAGTTGATCTAAATCAGGGTAATTTATTGATGAAAAGGTAGTGCAAGGTTGTTTGTATTTGAAATGTGGTGTTGTGGTGGTTGAGAATGTTGACAAAGACACTAAGATATGCTTTTAAATTATTTATTGGAGGATTGTAATGCATAGTTTGTGCCCGCATGCAGCCTTGCTGTATACTTGTACGTTTATGTCGTTGTTTATTGTGGAAATTTGTCACTTAATTAAATTCAAGTATTCACATGGCTGTTCGGAATTGAAATTCAATAGCATTATGCCTCAAATTCATTGTACGAGTCTTGCTGAGTGGACTAGATGGGTGTGAAATTGAACAGTTGAGATTTGAGTGCTTTGGTGTTCGAAATTTGGTTAAAGACTTAAAATTCACTACAGCAAAAATGGGACTTGTGGCACCAAAATGATACTAATTTTTGGTTTGAAATCGTGAAAAAAATGATGTGAAGGAGGACTGAGTCTGGCTATTGGCACATGGTTGAGAGCCTAACATTATAGAGACTGGCGACTGATTCCGTCCATGAACAGAAGATTGCAAAACAATTCATTTTTGCCAAGTTTAGTTGTATAAAAGAATTTACTCTAAGATGGCATGCAAAACATTGACAAGAGCTAAAATGTTTACATCGATTATCTCAAATGGGGAATGGTGGTATCATGCAGCCAAATTTATGATCATAATTACAAGAATCTTTTCAATCATGTCCATGCAAAGCACATAAAAAAGCTTCCTCCATAAGTAAATTGCATTGTACATTTCATGAAAGGTATTTTTATTTATCTCAGAATCGATAGAAAAACAATTTTGAAAAACCATCAATTTCTTTTCTAATATTTTTAAAAGTTATTTATGATATTCTCACTGATGAATTTTTTTAAATTATTTTTATCTTTTCCTTAGTAAATGACTTGATAAAATATGTTAAAAATGACATCAAATAATTTGTGAATACCCTAAATAGTATGGTAGAATGTATTAGTAGCGGTATTTTTTATTTACTTTTGAAATTGTTAGTGAGAAAATATTTTTTTTATTAGACTTTTGTTTTCTCTTGCCTACGTAGAGACAGAAACAATACTCGATGAAAGATTATCTTTCTTCCTTCTGAGACACAACTGTATTCTCGTTCAACTCGTCAAATACCCAATTGTCTTCTGCCATGTAATGCCAAAGCCCACATGTGTTTTTCCCATTTTACCCCTCCTTTATCCTTTGTCCTCACTACAATTCTCCAATTAACAATTGCATATCACATACATAAACATAACCTTACGTTGAGCATTACTTGCTAAAGCACGACAGATGTCCTGTATGCCAACTCCTCCATGCCCACATGATGAACAACCTTATTATTAGACCAAAATAAATGCTATACCATATCAATCCACAATTACATCTCACTGATTCAATCTAAAACATAGTAGAGTGGCTGCTGAGAGTGTCATAAATCAGAATGGAACTGAAGGGTTTCTGTAGGATAAGAGATCTCAGAGTTTTCATAACAATTTTGCTAATTGTGGTGATGGTTCAGGGCGTTGCGGGTACTGTGCATCATGTGGGTGACCAGACGGGCTGGTCTCAGAATGTTAACTACACTGATGGGCCAGCCATAAGCAGTTCTACATCCATGATTGGCCAAGTAACCTCTCTGTTCTTTCACGTTGTCTTTGTTTTCTCGTCTCCGATAAATGCTATGTGACTCCCCTTTTCTTACACGACTTCTAGTATAATGTTATATTGAAACAAATGGGTATAAAAAATTAAAAATTCATTTTACGGGATAATGTTATAAAAATTATAGCTATTTTTAAACTAATGGTAGAATGTATGTCATATCATAACTGAATATACGGTTATCTAACCACGGGATGCATGCATCTCATATGTATTGATATGACATCTTATGATTAAACAATTGTATATGCAGTAAGTTACGAGCTTTTCATGTTATTGATGTTGTCTCCGATAACACATTGGTGCATGTGTAACCACTATTAACACAGATTTTTTCACTAATGAAAACTAGATAATAAAATTGATATTTGGGCATCAGGTATGAGGATATAAACTGATTGATTTGTAGTTGCCAACATCTAGAATCAGTGACCATATAATTGGAATTGATCCATGCGGGTCGATTGATTTTGATTTTCCTCCGTTTTCCCGGGTTGATGCTGTTAAATCAACTGAAGTATTCAACTTCGACAAGCGGATTTACAGTGTTTTGGAGGTGAACAAGACAAGCTGCAAGAGCTGCAATGACCAAGGCTTCATCACCGACATTACATACAGGGACGTAGCCAGAAATTGAGTCAAAGAGGGACAAATTTATACCACCATAAAGCATATACAAACAACATAAAATCAAACATCAAAAAATTCATATGCAATTATAATGTTTCCTATAATACTTCAGTTATAAGAAATATTATGTGCAATATCATGAAGATGTGTATGATACAACAATTTTGTGTTAAATGCTTAGCCATACAATATAAAAGCATGACTTTGAAGCAAAAAGTAATTAAAAGTAAAAAAAATAAAGTTTACAAGTCCTGAAGTTACCTCTTAAATGTTAAAAATTGAATATTGGTTTTTGTACTGGCAATTATATTTCTTTCAATTAATATGCGAATAATATTTGATTTTTGGATTCATAATTTGTTTAAATGAATATTTGGGAGCGGGAGAGATTTAAATTTAAGACACAAACTACTTTGAGTATTCTGGGGATTAAAGAGATATGACCAAGAAAGGAAGAAAGTAAATAAAAAGATGGATTTGATTTTATTAATCATATGGGTTTTTTTTTTTTTTTTTTTTGAAAATTCCTAAACACGTCGGGGGTGTTTGGTTTGATTTCATTAAGTGTGCAGGGGAACTTTAGTGGATATCTAAATATATAGGGGTATAAGTGACATTATTCGTCAATTTTTATTTTTTTTTTAATTTCACAAGGGGCAATCGCCCCTTCTCGACCCTACGTAGCTCCGTCTGTGATTACACATGGTGGACGTGATGTGTACCAGCTCACACAACCAAGACCTTACTACTTTCTCTCCAGTGGTGGCTTCTGCTGGGTGGCATGAAACTTGCCATCTTTGTTCGAGAAACCCCGCCAACTCCGGCACCAGCTCCACCAACAAACACTTCGCCGCCCAGGAAGAAATCCGGCGGCCCTATCACCCCATTAGTTGCAGCGCTACTAGGTACTTCTCCTAGCTTGAACATCTTAAATAAATTTGGTTAATTAGCTTCATCAATTCTGTAATAGAATGATAGAATTAATGGGGAGAAATTTAATAGTATTGATAATACATGTGATTGGGAAATTGTCATGCAAGCATGAGAAAACTTGTGTGTTTTGGGAATCACAAAATCAATTTGATATATAATGTGTAATCTTTTATTAGAAATATACAACATATAAAAGTAATGACAAATTATAGATTGTAAATTATACTATATATTCTAATAATATTTAAGACATATATTTATTTATAAATTTATATATAAGTCAATTTTATTACTACCTTCGATTTTGTTTAAATATTATAAAATAGGATAGACCACGAGTTTAATAAAAATATTAATTTACTCCATAAAATATCCTCTCTCTGTTCTTTCAATTTAAAGGCAATAAATATTTTCCCAGACATCTGAATTTTTTAGTTATATATAACTGCACTTTACATTTAAAGGCTTCCAAGACTTAAGGTTTTCATCCTTATATTTTAGAATAAACTAATATTAACAATTTAGCACCCTTAAAATTAATGGACATGCATTAAAAATATTAGAAAAAAATGAAAAATATAACTAAGTTACGGGAATTATTTTGAGATTTAGTAAACCTTTAGTTTGTTTTGATTTTCCAATCAAACTCTGTTTTTTTCTTTAATTGCTTAATCAAATTTAATATCAATTACCAAATTTATCCTCAAATTTCAAGTACAAGACATATATGACTCAACAAATCAAACTCATTATATAACAAGCATCTGCATTGTTCAACAACTCATCAACTTAATTAATTTGTTAGATATTTGTTTACTTATCTAAACAAAATCATTTGCATAATAACTTAACACTTTATTCGATAATTTCATACTTATAAACATGGTGTAAATTCTTTATGATGATTTTGGGTCATTGGGTTCCCATTAGCATCTGCATCAACAAATATAATAACACAAGTTCAAGAAAACATTAAAATGGGTTGGCTAAATTCATCCCAAGAAAGTTTAATTATTTCGCTTAAGCAAACGTATAAGATTTGGAAATAATCTATCAAACAATCATCCCGATACATGCATTTGGATCAACCTAAACAATGAAGCTAGAATACATATATTAATACTAGTTTAAGGAAATGATAAGTTTGTGATTAGCATCTGAGTTCTGAAACAAGAATTACAAAAGGGTATGTAGATTAACCATAATAAAAGATTACATTACTTTTACCATGGAATTTATGCCGGAAATTCCTTCAAATATGGTGAAAAGTTTATGTTAATTGAGTTAGTTCTATATTGAGTAAGCATAGTTTGCTTTTCAAAAGTCATTAAACACATTATCAATCGCAAAATTATTTTCATTTCTCTATTAATAAATAATATGTAATCGAATTTAAATACAAATATTTTTTATAATTTTTGATAATTAAGGTTATATGGAAAAATAATATTTGAGACTCATGTCTGATATTAAAGAAAACAATATACATAAATCAAATTACCATTTTGGAAATTTGTAGGAGACCAAAGTTTTCATATATATATAAAATATATATTTTGGTTGCATTTGGTTATTTTAAGGACATGTTCCTTGATATAATAATAATCAAAGCAAAAGTGGGCAAAGTTACCACTTCAGACAGGGAAACACGAATTAACGAGGTTGTCTGATCACTCGTTAAATCTCTTTTTACGAGCTCGAATGGTGAACACATGCAGGTGAGTCGACTTTAGCTTTTATGGAGTCTCGTTCACTACAACAAAATATAATATTTACCACGTTAATTTGAAGCTGTAAAAATATATTGACTACTTGATATTTGTTTATGATGTATTAAGGAGTGGTTAAAAGCCTAACTCTTTTATAACATGTAAGTACACGTGGTAAATAAGCAATTAACATGTTGTGATTAGAATCATTGACCACGTAGAAATGTATGTGGTAGATTATCCCACATCCACCACTTGCATTTGCATGTGGTAGTTGTCTTATTTCAAAATTTTTATTAACTACAATACGATTGACGTGGTTAATTATCTTATCCACCATGTAACATATGTGTTGTCTTTTTAAATTTTAAAATTTTTTAATGACCATATGATATTAGGACGTGGTAGATAATATTATCCACCACATGAGAATGTACATTATTGATTAACTTTCTTGGAGTTATAATTAACCACTACTATGTGTACGTGGTAGATAATTTATTGTGCAAGTTGTAAATATTTAATATTAGATGTTTTTTCTTGGTTTTTTTATAATAATTTAATTTATAATAAATAAATTTTAATAAATCAAACGCGCGCGCACACACATATATATACTCAACAAAATTAAAATTAACAAAAATAACAATTGCCATTTAATTTAAAAATCTCTATAAGTATGACATAATCAATGAAGTATATAATGTAATGTAGTTTAAGATTTATCCTAAAATGTTAAAAGTAACATAAGGAAACTAAGTACTATTATATACTAAGAAAACTAAACAAATGATTACTTAAGCATCAAATGTTACATATTTTGAAGGCCATGCTACTGTACTACCTAAAGCATCTTCAAGGATTTGCATATCACTTGTAGATCGATACAATGGGACTCTCTTAACAATTGATTTTTTTTGACCCAAACTCTCCAACAATCTGGACCAATAACCATATGATGAACAAGAGCTTCAAGATTGGTAGTATCAAGTTCAGCTTCAGCAACCACTTCTCTTGTTCCAAACCAGTGCAATAACTTGCATTTTCCATTTGGAATGAAATCATCTTGAAAGGTAACACTCGGTTTGAATGTCTATATCATAAACAACAAACAAGAAACAATAGTAAATTAAAAAATTTTAACACACGTTTTAAATAACAATTATATTTTATGAATTGTGCAAGGATAGATAAACTTACTTGAGAGAAAGTCGCAACATTTGGATTCAAACCGTTGTTGTTGTCACAATAAAAAACAAGTAAAGATCAATAAGAGTTAGTGTAATGTTAGTAATTTTATATATAAAATAAGAAGTATACACTATAGATAAACTATACTCAAAAAATCATTAAAATTTATAGAAGTATTAGATTTAGGTGAAACAAATTGCATTTTACACATATTTCTAAGTGCATATAAAAATAAAATATGCCTTGTATCTAAAAGATGTTTAATTAAAGTCATATTTTGAAATAATATTAGATTCATCATACTAACAATAGTTTAGTTTAAAAAATCACAACAATTCATTTATTTTAAATTTTAACATGAGAAAAATTTTAAAACAATGAAAAGATGGTTGGCAACCACTATAATATAATTGAAACCACTATATCAAACTCTAATATAATATTATATATAATTGAAACCACTGTAAAGTGCACATGTGAACACTATATCTTGATGTTATGAAACTATATAACATATATTTTAGTGGGACTCACCAATTTGCTTTGTATGCCAAAATGCGGTTGGATTGTGCTTATGCAGCAATTGACTTTCCTCCTGCCGTTTGGTGCTTCTCTTTGTCTTCAAATTATCAAATCCAATGGCCCCTCTTCTTCCCTTCAATACCAAATAAACTATAAAATGTAGACACGTGCGTGCGGGAGAGAATATTTGTTTTATCAAGTTTAATTATAAATAGGTCTATAGATACTTTCATATATATTCAATTGTATTATTATATTAAGTTGTCAATTTAAATAAATAAATAAACAAATTTATTGGATAAATATCTACAATAAAATGTATAATTATTGAAAGAGACACATAGTTTCAAATAAAATTTTTCTCGAGTAAAAATTCTTAAAAATTATATTTCAACAAAGATCAACTTGCCAAGTAGTTGCATTCAACTCCAATTCCTATTGTTCACTAAATCGATGAGTTTAATATTATTAATTACAGCATATAATAAGGGGTTAAAAAACTGCTATGATCACAAGAAAAAACAAGAGATGAATAGTAATTAATAGTAATTAATATTAAATAATTTATTACATAATTGATTGAGCATGATGGTGGATTGTAACTTGAGTTTAATTAGATCCAAGGTATATTATAAAATATGTGCACATAATTTATGATTAAAAAAGGATAGATTAAACTATTAGCAAAATTCAAACAATTCTAAAAACCTCATAACAAACCAATTTACTAAGATGCAAAATCTGGTTTCATACCAGTACATGAAACTTGCGAACCAAATGCATAATGATTCATGACCCACCATTATGAGGCATGACCCACCAAATAAAGTAATGACTGTGATATAATGAAGAAAAGTTACATACACACTAATAATGATGTACAAGACACGAACAACAAAAGGAGGACTGAACTATTGAAAATACAAATTTTTAACATATAGGAATCAAGATGCCTAGTGCAGCGCCTCCTGGGGAAGCAGAAAACGACTTGGAAAAAGGAAGAAAGGGACAACCTATAAAGAAAAATAGAACCAACCTCTTGATTAGAAACGTCTATGCCAATACAAAATAATTTATTAATACGGTCAAAGGTATATGTAATAACACCTACAACTACAATAGGAACAAAATAATTACTTCAAATTTTACCGAATCAACATAATATGAGACTAAAAAATCCCTAAAAAAAAATTGAGTTTATACCTTATTAGATTGAAATTGCAGCCTTTGATGGGATGAATTGAATTAAAACTGAATACAAATAAATAGCAAAAAAGATGAATAATAAGAAATATTCAACAATTAGAATTAAACTTAACAACTTTACGAGCCTTACCTTTCACGATTGAAAGAAGAAAATTTAGGGTTTTACTTTTACAATGTAGAGGTTACAAGCTGACTTTATACTAGCGGGAACCTACTTAACTTAATATAATAGTTGACGTATTATGACTTTAACTCCTTCCATAAGTTAATATTTTAGTATTATTAATATTAACTACTTGATAAGTAATGTGGTCTTCTAAAAAAATCAACCACCTGTATAATAGGATCTGTTGTGAATAAAATAAATATCAACCACATATTCATACGCGTGGTAGGCTACTAAATATTTACCACGTGTCATTAAGTCCACGTTGTTAATAAACTACACATTAACCACATGTAGATGTAAGTGGTTACTATTAATAATTAACCACGTGCCACCCAATTCACGTTGTAATTAATAATCACATTAATCACATTATGTTCTTAAGTTATTGAATGCAATTTATAATAACTTTTAACAACATCCAAATCTTGTATATGGTTAATATATTTTTTCTACATCGTTATTATGCATCCCGTTGTAAATTTGAAGTGGTTAATTAAACATTTTGTAGTAGTGGTTGTTTGAGCAAGATTAATGGGACAACAACCACTTGCTCCGAACAAATTTTGACCCAAGCATGCGACTCCTACATGGCAACCGATGAGGAAGGAGGTTATTTAAATTAAAAGGAATGGAGGAGACGTAGACGAATGAAAGAGAAGAAACAATAAAAAAATTTGAGAGAGAAATATAATTAAATTAAGAAAGAAAAACAATCTTTATTTAAAAGATCAAAATTCAGTGTTTAATAGATTAAGAAATAAAATATCTAGTGATACTTTTTTAAAGTGTTAATAAATATAACTTAATTAAGAAATAGAATCTATTAAGAAATAGAATTTAATATCAATTTAAACAAAAAAATACTAGAATTAAATCTTAGATAAAATATTGTAAATTATTAATTAAGAAAATAATTCAAATTAGGATTAATAATAGTAAAAATTTCTAATTTATTAAAATCCTGAAATCAAATCAAATAGAAAACCTATTTTACTCCTAATATATTCACATTAATAACCCATATAAAACCCATCGTCAAACACGCCCAAAACCACAGCTTTGCCTTTGCATACAATAACAATACGGTTAAGCTCAAAGAAAGAGAGCGAAAGAGAGACTAAGAATGAGCAGAATGGTGACGGGGGTGGTGGCAGTGCTGATATGGGCGATATTGGTGGTGGTTCAAGTTCCTGACGTGGCTGCAACTAGGTGGACTGTGGGAGGCAACGTTGGTTGGATTCCTAATCATGACTATACCAGTTGGACAGATGGCAAAAAGTTCTACAATGGGGACTGGCTTAGTGAGCTCTCTCTTTTTTCATTCTCTCTAGTCTATCTCTTCCTTGCATGCATGCATGTGCTTGTGTTTGGATGAACTGTGCTTTACTTGTACACTGTCGTTTTGCTTTCCTTTTCTCATATATTTATATGTTAAAAAGAGTCGGTAATTTTTTATTGCTGTACGTTCTTAACCATCTATTGCTGCTTGTGCCTGGTGACTAATATTGTTTTGCACAGATTTTGTGTACGATAAGACGAGCCAGTTGAATGTGCTAGAGGTGAGCGAGACAAGTTACGAATTTTGCAATTCTGATACACCACTTCACAACTGGACCACGGGAGATGGGAGAGATGAGGTTCCCCTGAATGAGACTCGTTATTACTACTTCATTAGTAGCAACGATTTATGCCACAGTGGTATGAAGTTAGCCGTCCTTGTCGAAGATCGATCTCTTTCTCCCTCATCAGCTGCCCCACTTAATCGGAGAGGCCAGATGGTTTTACCAGCTCTTTTTGCCATTGGTGCACTCTGCAGGGAAATAATATTATTCCTCGGTTTCTGGTAGTAATATTAAGATTAGCATATTTACATATATGGACATTAATTCCCTATAGCCAATGATACTAATTTTTGGTTTGACGCGCGGCTCCGTTTGATAAAGTATTTTATATTTTTGTTTTCAATTAAATTTAAGAATATATGATTAATATTGAATTTTAAAAATTATATGCGATTAATATTGAATAAAAAATACATAAAAAAATAGGCCAAAAGCATGAAAATAAAAATTTTAAAAAAAATAAAAACGTTACTGATGGGAACAAGACCAATTTTGGCTATTAGCACATGGTTGAGGGCCTAAAACATAGAAATTGGTGTCTGATCCTATCCCATGAACACAAGATTAATTAAGACCCAAAACATTTTTACCAAGCTTAGTTTTAATTTAAAAAAAAATCAAAATGGCATGGAAAACATGGGCATGAGCTAAAATGTGTTTACATCAATTATCTCAATTCAGGAATGTGATATCACATAATCAAAGTTCATGAACAAGATTGCAAGAATCTCTTCAATGATGTCCAATAGCAGAAGCACATAAAAAAGCTTCCCCGAATATAAGCAAAATGCTTTTTATTTTCGATTGAATTTTTGTTAATTAAAGAGTTTGAACGGTTTTTATTTCTTATTTATTAAGCATGTGAGTTAAGAAAATAAAAATCATAGATGCTTCAACAATCCTTTTAAACCGAACTAAAGCCCCTTCCATCAGAAACTAAACTAAAGCTTGAAAGCAATGCCGATTAGTAGAGAAATTTATACGCCATATCAGTACTCCGCAGTTACATCTCACTGATTCAATCTAAAACGTAGCAGTGAGAGTATCATAAATCAGAATGGAATTGGAGGGTTTCTGTAACAATCTTGCTAATGGTGGTGATGGCTCAGGGCGTAATTTTTTCTTTCACATTCTCTTTGCTTTCTCATCTCTGCAGATAAATGTTATGTTACTCTCCTTTTCTTGCATAACTTTACGAGTTTTGCTAGATTTCACTACTGTAGTATTAGACAAGCTAGAAACATAATCTGTGTATTGAAATCAACAAGAAGGAATATATGAATTGGGAGTTTATAGAGATATAGGTAAATTGGTTTTCTTATTAAAAATTTTCGTTCTTTATTATACCACTATTTTATTTATTTAGCATTTTCTTTTTTAAAAATTTTATTGTAAGAGGTATCTTCTTTTAATTCTTTTGATTATAGAAGAGATTTAGAAAAACATTAAAGGAGTTTTATCTAATGATTTTTTAATAGTAATAAAATTTTATATTGAAAAATGGACATCAAAGTTGAGTTTAGGTGATAGTGCTATAAAAAACTTAGCAATATAATTAGAGAGAAAATCTATCCTGCAATTATTATACATGCAATCATCGGACCACCGGCTGTATGCATCTCAAGTGTGTTGATGTAGTATTAGTTCATGATTTAACTCATGACTAAGAATGAAGCTCCTCTGTATTCTACTGATTTGAATATTTAATCAGTATTGTATGTGTTTGTGCTTGTTGCAAATAAAGCTTCTTTGCTCCTTAATCTTTACAAACACACAAGCTTAACACAACGTATAAGCACATGCAGCATTTTTGTTCAGCGTTGCAAATTAAGCAGCTGCTTTCTGTGTTATATATATATTTGCTTCAATCTAATACCTAATTTGGAAACTTATCTGCTACGTACTTAACCATTTATTGCTGCTTAACTGGTGACTCTTGTTTAATCTAACGGTTATACTTTTTACAATATAATTTTATGTGTTGGTTGTTTGATTTTGATTCTCTTTTCCCGGTTGGAGATGCTGTTAATCATGAACTAATTCAACTTCGACAAGCGGATTTACAGTGTTTTGGAGGTGAGCAAGACAAGCTATGGGAGCTGCAATGACCACTCCATCAACAACATTAATGCACGTAGTGGAGCTGATGTGTTTCAGCTTACACATCCAAGACCTTACCACTTTCTCTCTAGTGGTGGCTTCTGCTGCGGTGGCATGGAACTTGCCATCCTTGTTGAAGCCACCCCGCCAACTCCGGCAACAGGATCGCCAACAAACGCTTCGCCCCAGAGGAAGAGCTCCGGTGGCCCATGGAAAGGGCCATGTGATTTGTGGGCTTTGTGCCTTTGTTTATCCACCCTGTTAACGATCAAACCTAACCACACTGCCATCCCAATACAAGTTTAAGAAAACATTAAATTTTCTCGAGAAATCATGACGTGCCATCCATGTGCCTCACAATCATCCCAATAAATGCATTGGGATAAACGTAAACCGTCAAACCAGAAACACATTTCTTAAGACTAGTTTAACGAAATGATAAGTTTGTTTTTTAGTATCTGAGTTCTGAAACAAAAATTACAAAAGAGTATTTAGATTAATTAACCTTGAAAAAAGATGACTTTAATTACTTTTTTACCATGGAAATTATGCCGGAGATTCCTTCAGATATGATGAAAAGTTTATGTTAATTAAGTTAGTTCTACTGTGTAAAGCATACTTTGCTTTATGTTAGATTGAAAACGAACTTTTTGATCTTTTCAAAAGTTATTAAACACACTATGTTAACCGAATTTGTCAAGCTAGCTTCTTTCTTTTCTCTATTAACAAATAATTTGATCAAATTTATTAATAAATATACATATTTTAAATATTTTAGAAGGTTAGATGGAAAATTAATAATTTCTTGAAACTCATGTATGATATTAAACAGAACATACATATGCATATATATATACATATATATATACATTCATACATATATATGTATGTGTGTGTGTGTATATATATATATGTATATATATATATATATATATATATATATATATATATATATATATTTAGTTTCGATAGAATAGTAATCAAAGTAAAATAGGACAAAAAAGTGAGCACTTCAGACAGGGAACGTGAAGTATTGAGGTTTTTCTGAAGTCTGAACACTCATTAAATCTCTTTTTACGAAGTCACATTGTTTAACCAAGATCAATGGGACAACAACCCACTTGCTATATACAAATACTAACTCATGCATGCGACTCCTACTTGATAGTACCCTATAAAACCCACCATCAAACACGCGGAAACCAGAGCTTTGCCTTAGCATACAATAACAATACAGTTAAGCTCAAAGAAAGAGAGTGAGAGAGAGACTAAGAATGGGCAGAATGGTGATGGGGGTGGTGGCAGTGCTGATATGGGCAATGTTGGTGGTGGTTCCTGAGGTGGCTGCAACTAAGTGGAATGTGGGAGACACCTTTGGTTGGACTCCTAATTACAACTACACCCGTTGGACAGATGACAAAAAGTTCTACAATGGGGACTCGCTTAGTAATCTCTCTGTTTTTTCATTCTCTCTAGTCTCTCTTCCTTGCATGCACGCATGTACTTATCTTTAGATCTGTGCTTGTAAACTGACATTTTGCATTCTTTCTCCCATATCTTTATATGTTAAAGTGACTTGGTAATTTTTTATTGGTTGTTTTCTTTAGTTCTTTAGTTTTAGCTCTTCTTTGCATGGAATAGTTATCTTTACGTCTGTAGTACGTTCTTAAACACGTATTGCTGCTTGTGCGTTGGTGACTCTTTTTTTTGCACAGATTTTGTGTCCGACAAGACGAACCCGTTTAATGTGCTAGAGGTGAACAATACAAATTATGAATCTTGCAATTCTGATACTCCACTTCAGAACTGGACGACGGGAGCTGGGACAGTTGAGGTTCCACTGAACGAGACTCGTTATTACTACTTCATTGGTAGCAAGGGGTTATGCCACGGTGGTATGAAGTTAGCTGTCAATGTCGAAAACCCACCTCCTCCTCCCCCATCAGCTTCTTCCTCATCGGCTTCCACACGTAATGAGACAACAAGCACAAGTGAGTCTCCAAGTTCTTTATACAGAGGCCAGATTGTTTTGCCGGCTGCTTTCGCCATTGGTGCACTCTGCAGGGAAGCATTCCTCGGTTTCTTGTAGTAATATCTACGTAGACATTCCCTTAATCAATTCATGAAAGGAATTGAGTTGTCTTCCATGTTACTATGCATGCTTTTGTTTTGGTTCCAAATTTTCCTATTCGGATAATAATCTTTTGTATGGTGTTTTCTTGCACTGCAGTTTACCGAAATCTAGGTAATATATTGATGAAATGTTGTGTCTATGGTTATTTGAATTTGAAATGAACGTGTTATGTTTTGGTTGAGTATGTTGACGAAGACATGCTTTTTAGTTTTATTTAGCGGAGGATTTTAATGCATAGTTTGCGCCCATTTGCAGCCTGCTGTATACCTGTATTATGTCCTTGTTAATTTATTGTGGAAATTTGTCACTTAAATTCGACTATTCACTTGCATATTGAAGTTCAATAGCTTCGTGCCTCAAATTCGTTGTATGAGTCTTGCTGAGTGATGACCAGATGAGTTTGAAGTTGAACAGTTGAGAATTTGAGTGGTTTTTGTGTACAGAATTCAGTTAAAGACTTAGCTTCACTATAACAAAAGTGAGCCTTTTGGCACCAACATGATGCTAATTTTCTTAAATTGTTTGAAATCATGAAAATTGCATATGAAACAAAACAAGACTGAGTCTGGCTATTGGCACATATGGTACTTGAGGGCATAACACATATATAGTAACTGATAACAAACCATGAACACAAGATTAAGACCTAAAACATTTTTACCAAGCTTATTAGTTGGAATTGAAAAATAAAAAAATAAAAAAAAACAGATACTCAAAAAGGCATGGAAAACATTGGCATGACCTAAGATGTATGATAATATCAAAATATCTTAATTCGGGAATAGTGTGACATCGCACATATATTCAAGATTGATGAACAATATTAATTACAAGAATCTTTTTTATATGTCTAAGCAGAAGAAAATAAAAAAGCCTCCGCGATAAGTAAATTTATCTTTTGAGCATATGAGTTTCAAAAAAATCATGGATTTCTTCAACCAAGACCTTGCTACTTTCTCTGTAGTGGTGGCTTCTGCTGGGGTGGCATGAAACTTGCATCCTTGTTCAAGCCACCCCACCAGCACCGGCACCAGCTCTGCCAACAAACGCTTCGCCGCTGAGGAAGAACTCTGGTGGCCTCATCACTCCATTAGTTGAAGCCCTGCTAGTACTTCTCATAGCTTGAACATTTTAAATAAATTTTGTTTAATTAATTAGCATATTTTGCTATTAACAAATCAACAAATTAATCACATTATTTAACAAACATCATCATGGTTCAGCAACTTAACAATTTCCTATATGTTTCCCTAGTTTTCTAATAACATTCATCAAGCGTTTAGTAATAGTGTATCAAGTTAATTTTACTCGATAACTTGGCAATTGGATAATTCAATATTTAATTAGATACCATCAACATGTTATCAATTAATTTTTCAGGATGGTTTTTGGGTCATTGGGTTCCATTAGAAATCTGCTTCAACAATATAATAACAAAATCTTGCATGATTAATATTGTTAGATTCACATGCAATATGCAAGTTGCTGGTGCGTACTTGCCTACTGCACCAATCATCATAAATCAATGGAGAGGGCCACGTGATTTTTGGGCTTTGTGTCTTTGTTTATCCGCCCTGTCAACGATCAAACCTAACCACACTGCCATCCCAATACAAGTTCAAGAAAACACCAAATTTTCCCAATAAATCATGGCGTGCCATCCATGTCCCTCATCCATCCCAACGAATGCATTTGGATAAACATAAACAGTCAAACCAGAAATACTTTTCTTAAGACTAGTTTAACGAAATGCTAAGTTTGTGTTTGATTGTCTCAGTTCTGAGACAAGAATTACAAAAGGTTATTTAGATTAATTAACCTTCAAAAAAGATGACTTTAATTACTTTTACCGCAGAAACTATGCCAGAAATTCCTTCAGAAACGGTGAAAAGTTTATGTTAATTAAGTTAGTTCTATTGAATAAGCATATTGCTTTATGTTAGATTCGCAAATGAACTTTTTGATCTTTTCAAAAGTTATTAAACACACTATATTATTCGAATCTGCCAAGCTAGCTATTTTCGTTTCTCTATTAACAAATAATTTGATCACATATATGCGTTTTTAAATTTTTGGGAAGGTTAGATGGAAAATTAACAATCTCTTGAAACTTGTGTATGATGTTAAACATGACGTATATTATCGATTTGACCCATTGAACTTTTGTAGGAGACTAAGGTCTTTCATATGCATATGTATACTGTTGTCTTTAGCTAGTTTAAGGATATATATAAGTTACTTGCTGATATAATAATAATCAAAGTAAAACAGGACAAATAAGTGAGCACTTCAACAGGGAAGGAGAAGCATTGAGGTTTTTCTGAAGTCTGAGCACTCATTGAATCTCTTTTTACGAGCTTGAACAACAGTGAACACATGCAGTGAGTCAATTACTTTAGCTTCTACGAAGTCACATTGCTTAACCAAGATTAATGGGACAAAAACCACTTGCTATATACAAATACTAACCATGCATGCGACTCCTACTTTATAAGCCCATAAAAACCAGCAGCAAAGACGTTGAAACCACATATTTGCCTTTGCATATATTAGAATATGACTTACTCAAATATCACTTTGTTAAAAAATAATTACTTAACAAATAAAACAACACAAGAATATAATAAAGAAGAAGATATTGACTTTTAAACTTTACTCAAATCTTTTATTGTTTCTTAATTATTCTTATTTTTTCTTAATGAAATTGATAAATTATAAAGACTTATATAGTATACTCAATCACGAATACTAATACTTCTAAAATTAACCAAATAATTAATCCTAATCCAAAATTAACTAGGAATATTAATCCCCCATTATCATGACTTCTAAATTAATTCAGAATAATAAACTCTAATTCTATTTTAATAAGGACTTAATTCATAAACTACTCTTAAGCTTTGTTTAAACTTCTAACACCATCCTTAAACTAAGCTTAATCATAATGATTTTGAACTTATTTTTGAATATTATTGATCGCTTGATGAATCTCTCTTATTTTCACAAGCATTTTTATATAGCTCTTGAGTAACTTTATAATTACTATGCTTTCTAATTAACTAAGTAAACACAAGATCTTTAATAAGACTATATAGTGACTTACCAACCAATCTTACCTTCACGTTTTTTTCATATATCCTCATATGATTTTCTTGCATAATATAGCAACCATGACCATAAAATATTTATCTATTTTCTTTTCTTCATATATGTCTCCAAGAAAATACCAAAATTTCACTCTATCTTTATTTGGTTTCATAGATTCGAATGATTTTACATGACAGCCATGACCGGACCACTTTTTGGCCTGATTTTCTTATTTGGTTTCATAGATTCGAATGATTCTGAGTTGTTTTTCAGTGGAGGTGTATATTCACTTGCCGTTTCCAGGTGAGTTTCAAAAAACGATTTTCCAAAGTTTGTTTTCATGTTTCTGATATGTTCCAATCTGAATTTGACATCAATGAAGAAGGAAAACTTGTAGATCGCTACCCGATCTATCTAATGACAGTGAAGGTGAAAATTCACTTGCCAGTTGACGGTTTTTCAGCAACATTCTGGCAGCTTTCAGGTGAAACTTGGCTGCTATCAGTGAACCTTCGCTGGTGTGGGACTTCCTTCTTCCTCCACTCTCTTATGGATTTGAATTTCTTGTTGATATTTTTGAATTCTCATAGTTTTCTTTTTCTTCTTTGACTTGATAATTCTCTCTATTATTCTCTTCCAAACTATTTTGTTTTTCTTCTTTATCACCAAGAAATTCATCTTTTCCTTCATCAATATTTTCTTCTTTAGTATCACTATAAGTTGCCATCAAATAATCCCAAACTCTGTAGTTGGCATTTTAGTATCCATTATAAGACCAAACTTCTCATATATAGAATCTATGACAGAAAATCCTAAATACCTATTCAAAAAGACTCGTGCTATTTTATCTTTCTTTTGATTACATTTAAGAATTTTCGTTTGTTCTTGTGTTAATGTTGCTTGATTTACTGGTATTTCAAAACTTTGATTTACAACTTTCCACATGCCTCTATATTCAAAATCAACTTGCATTTGGGTTCTCCAATAATCAAAGTTGTACTTGTTTGCATTAAATCTTGGAAGTTCTTGTTTCATCTTGAATAGTTTTCTTGTCCCTGCCTTCCTGGCAACTCAATTTTGACAACCTTGCTTTCACAAATCCTTCTTGGATCTTTGTGCCTGCTTTTCTCACAAGTCTTCCTTAGATCTTTATGTCAGGTTTAGATAACGCCTTCCTTCCCTAGCTCTACCAAACTTACTCTAACAAGTCTTCCCTGGAGCTTACTACGTAGCTTCGAAATAGCTCTGATGGCTCCTTCCAGATTCTTCCAACCTAACTCTGAAATGCTTCTCCCAAACTCTTCCAACCTAGCTCTGGTACCACTTTGTTGGAAAACAATTACTCAACAAATCAAGCAACACAAGAATGCAATGAAAATATTGACTCTTAAACTCTACTCAACTCTTTTATTACTTCTTAATTCTTTTTATTTTTCCTTAATAAAATTTAGAAATTATAAAGACTTATATAGTAGACTCAATCCTAATTCTATTAAAACCATGAATACTAATACTTCTAAAATAAACCAAATAATTAATCCTATTAATCTAAAACTAACTAGGAATATTAATCCTCCGTTACCATGACTTCTAAATTAATTAGGAACAATAAACTCTAATTCTATTTCAATATATAAGGACTTAATTCATAAACTAACTCTTAAGTTTGGTTTAAACTTCCAACAGGATACAATAACAGTACAGTTAAGCTCAAAGAAAGATAGTGAGAGAGAGATTAAGAATGGGCAGAATGGTGATGGGAGTGGTGGTAGTGCTGCTATGGGCAATGTTGGTGGTGGTTCAAGTTCCTGAGGTGGCTGCAACAACTAAGTGGAATGTGGGAGGCAATTTTGGTTGGGCTCTTCATTTTAACTATACCAGTTGGACAATTGGCAAAAAGTTCTAGGTTGGGGACTCGCTTGGTAAGCTTTCTCTTTTTTAATTCTCTCTAGTCTATCTCTTCCTTCCTTGCATCTGCATGCATGCATTCATGTACTTGTCTTTAGATGATCTGTACTTGTACATTGTCATTTTGCTTTCTTTTTCTGATCATATCTTTATATGTTAAAGCGAGCTGGTAATATTTTGTTCGTTGCTTGCATGATTCCTTTAGTTTTAGCTCTTCTTTGTATGGAATAATTTGTCTTTACGTGTGTACGCTCTTAACCATCTAGTGCTGCTTGTTTTGCACAGATTTTGTACTGTACGACAAGACGAACCATTTTGATGTGCTAGAGGTGAGCCAGGCAAGTTACGAATCTTTGCAATTCTGATACTCCACTTCACCACTGGGCCACCGGAGCTGGGAGAGTTGAGGTTCATGAAAGGAATTAAGTTGTCTTCCACGTTAAGATGCACATTGCTTCTTGGTTTTGGTTCCAAATTTTCCTATTCGCGTAATAATCTTTTGTGTGGTTTTTTCTTTCAGCGTAGTGTAGTTTACCTAAATCTTGGTAATGTATTGATGAAATGCATTGAATGGTTGTTCAAATTCGAAATGTACGTGTTATGTTGCGGTTGAGTATGTTGACAAAGACATGCTTTTTAGTTTTATTTAGTGGAGGAAATTTTAATGCATAGTTTGTGCCCACTTGCAGCCTGCTTTATACTTATAATATGTTTATGTATTATGTCCTCGTTAATTTATTGTGAAAATTTGTCACTTAAAGTCAACTATTCATATGGCTGTTCAATATTGAAGTTCAATAGGTTTATGCCTCAAATTCGTTGTATGAGTCTTGCTGAGTGGAGATCGTGCAGATGGGTTTGAAAATTGAACAGTTGAGAATTTGAGTGTTTTTTGTGTTCATAATTTGGTTAATAAATTATCTTCACTACAGCAAAAATGAGCCTTCTGGCACCAACATATACTAATTTTTTTAATTTGTTTGAAATCATGTAAATATATGTGAAACAAAAAAAGACTGAGTCTGGCTATTGGCACATATGGTTGAGGGCCTAACACATGTGCAGTAACTGATCCCATGGAGCACAAGATTAAGACCCAAAACATTTTAGCAAGCTTAATTGTAATTAAAAAAAAAAAAAAGAAGACTCAAAATGGCATAGAAAACATTGGCATGACGTCCTAAAATGTTCACAACAAATATCTTAATTCGGGAAAGATGTGATATAGAATCGAAATTCATGAACAAGTTTAATTACAAGAATCTTTTCAGTCATGTCTAAGCAGAAGCATATAAAAAGCCTCCCTCGATCAGTAAATTGAAGAATTACTTGAAAGGTTTTTATTTAGTAAGCATGTGAGTTTAAAAACTAAAAAAAAAAATCATGGATTTCTGCAATAATACTTTTTAAATCGAACTAATGTAGGTTCTATTTAATTTTTTCTCCTCAAGTAGAGCTTGAAAGCAAGGGGGATTAGCACAAGACTCTCATTTATAAATTTTTTCAAATCATTTTCATTTCTTCCTCAACAAACGATTTAAGAAAATTCATGAAAAGGGGTATTCAGTTCGAGAAAAATTAATACTTTTTTTTAGAACTTGTTTTTGTCCCTACATTAAGATAAAACAGATAAATACATTACTCAATGAAATATTATTACTATTTTTGTTAAGTTATTGACAGCTCATTTTACATATACGTTGTCTAAGCCACTTTATGAGTACAAGCAATTGAGTAGCAGCGCTGAAATATTCTTCTTCCACCAAATCATACAAGATTTTCTTTTCTTCTTCTGAAACACAACTGTATTCTCGTTCAACTGACCCAAATACCCAATTGTTTTCTGCCATGTAATGCCAAAGCCACATATGTTTTTCCCATTTTACCCCTCATTTGTCCTCACTCTACCAAATTTCCAAACGAGAATTGCACATCACATGGCATAACATTATATTGAGCGTTACTTGTTAAAGCAGGAGAGGTGTCCAATTTGCCAACTCTTCCATGTCCAAATATGAACAACTTTATTATTACACCCCAATAAATACTTATACTATATCAGCCCAAAATCGCATCTCACAAATTCGGTCTAAAACATAGCAGAGTGGCTGCAGTGACTGTCATAAATCAGAATGGAATTGAAGGGTTTCTGCAAGCGAAGAGATCTCAGAGTTCTCATAACAATTTTGCTAATGGTGGTGATGGTTCAGGGCGTTTTAGGCACTCTGCATCGTGTGGGTGACCAGATGGGTTGGTCTCAGAACGTTAACTACACTGAATGGGCTAGCCATAAGAAGTTCTACCTCCATGATTGGCTCTGTAACCTCTCTGTTCTCTCACAATCTCTTTGTTTTCTCTTCTCTGTTGATAGATGCCGTGTGACTCTCCTTTTAATTCTTCCATAACTTCACAAGTTTTGGAATTTTGGTGCATCTTTTAATGTGTCTTTTAGACAATCCACAATCTGCGTAAGAGTTGAATCAACAAGAAAGAACATATGAATTGGGAGTTTGTCGGGGTATGTAAATTTGTTTTCATAACAGAAAATTTCATTCTGTATTATATCACTGTTTTATTTATTTATTTAATTATTCCTTTCGATTAATCAACACCGGGTAATGGCATTAATTTCTGTACTTATTGATTGTAAATTTGCATTTTTTTTGGCAAGTTTTACTGTAAAAGAATTTTTTTTTATTCTTTTGATTGTAAAAGTAATTTAGAAAAACATCGAGTAATTTTATGTAATGACTTTTTATTAATATAATTTTATGTTGAGAAATGGGTATAAAAGTTGAGTTTAGAGGATAGAGCAATAAAAATCTTAAGGATATTTACATTAATAAGAGAAAATCTATCATACAACGATTGCATATACAGTTATCTAATTACGAGATATATGCGGTTCATATGTATTGATGTGATATTTTATGATTGATACGTAATAAATCAAGAGTTTTTTATGTTATAGATATTGTCTTTAGAAATCGATTCATGTATATGTAGAACTATAAGATAGATTTTTAATTAAAAACTAGACATACAAATTGATATTTGTGTTTGGGTACGAAAGATATGAGGATATGGACACATTGATTTATAGTTGCCAAACCCTAAATTCGTGATCATATAACTGGAATTGATGCATGTTGGTTGATTCATTTTTATTTTCTTCTGGTTTCCTGGGCGGATGCTGTTAAATCAACTGAAGTATTCAACTTCGACAAGCGGATTTACAGTGTTTTGGAGGTGAACAAGACAAGCTACGAGAGCTGCAATGACCAAGGCTTCATCACCAACATTACACATGGCGGACGTGATGTGTATCAGCTCACACAACCAAGACCTTACTACTTTCTCTCTAGCGGTGGCTTCTGCTGGGGTGGCATGAAACTTGCCATCCTTGTTCAAGCCACCCCGCCAACTCCGGCACCAGCTCCGCCAACAAACGCTTCGCCGCCGAGGAAGAACTGGGGCGGCCCAATCACTCCATTGGTTGCAGCCCTGCTAGTACTTCTCATAGCTTGAACATTTTAAATAAATTTGTTTAATTAGCTTCATCAATTCTGCAATTGAATCATAGAATTAATGGAGAGGAATTTAAAAAGCTAGCTAGCGTTAACATTATGTGATTAGGGAATTGTTGTTTTATCGTGAGAAATTTATGTGTTTTGGTAATAACAAATCAGTTGGATACATTAAGTATAATCTTTTATTAGAGATATACATCATAAAAGTAATAGCAATTTATAGATTGTAGGTTTTATATATTTTTCTACATTTATTTACAAGCTAATTTGATTGAGCAGCAAATGTTTTGTTTTACTGTTAAACAGAAAACAATTTTTTTAAAAAAATATTAATTTATTACTCTCTAAATTTTTTTAAAAATCATAAAAAAACCAGATTGATTCCACTCATGCATTTTATCCCCTCAACTTCTTTTCTTTCTAAAAACTAAAAAAATTCTTGCTTCAATGAACCATGACACGATGGATTCTAAGAGCTTTTCCAAAAAAAAAAAAAATTATCCGTATTTGAATTCAAGTAAAAAATTTTGATTCATTTAAAGAGGAAGCCTACGTTTTTTCTAATTCTAAGATGAATAATTCTACCAAAAGATTTACTTCTTTCAAGTTGTTTCTTGTTATTAAAAAAAGTAAAAATTAATTATATGTGGTATTATTTTATAACAATAATAATTAATCGTTATTCTTTTAAAGTTTCTCCGGATAATAATTTTCCCTATTTACTAATAAATTAACTAATTAAGCTCAGATTAATAATTTGATATTTATTGAGCTTATATTAAAAATATTTGATCATAAATCTTTAAGTTCAGATTTAGTTAACCCAAATTACATTACAGAGGTGTTCGACAAATTTCACAGACGACATGGGTGGAGGTGAGCGGTGAAAAAACATTAGGCTTTCAGAAATATCATCCTCATCCTATGTGAGAATGTGATAAGGTATTTAAAGCCTCTACTTGTATGGTTTGCTCACTCAACTGTGAAACATGCTGTCCATGGCGTCCATTTCCATTTCTTCCTCACTTTCTCCCCCTCCCATCAACAACCCACCAACCAAAGCCTTATCTTTCCCTCCATTTCTCTCCAACCCAGACCCGTTTTCCCGCCCCATTTCCACATCTCGGACCCTCCACACAGCTCGGGCCAAGAATCTCACCTCAGCAACCCAACAACCAATGAGCGTCGACAACCTTAAACGGTTTTTCGACCTCAACGTTGGCAACTGGTCCGGTTCTTTACACGTGAGTTGTTCAAAGTAGAATCTTTCGTTAACTTACTTTAGGTTGAACTCCCTCTTAATTTAATGATGATTTGTTTAATTTTGCAGCAATTTGATCCTAGTGGGAAGTTGATGAATAAAGTGAATACAAAGCTTGCAGCGAGCACTTATGGGGAAGATGAACTCATCAGCCTCATTCAAACGTAAGTCTTTTTTTTTTTTTGTTTTTTGTTAGTTCTCATTAATACATTTTATGGAAAAATTATAAGCTTTTGTTTCGAAGCTTTTGATATCTATGTTGGACTTAAATATTAATGCAACAATTACCTGTTACCTCAAGTTTTAGTTCTGTTACAACTATTAATGTGAAGAGGAATGCTGGTAACACTCTCTTTCTTCTTACCTGCTTTTGACATGTGTCCACAAAAATTTTATTGAGTTATAACAATGGCAAGTGAGTCATTGATTCAACTACTAATGATTAAAATTTAGGGAGACATCAATATATGGAGTAAGAGAGCGAAAAGATAGTATTGCTAGCATTCCTTTTAGGCGGGTTTATGAAGATGTTATCAGTGCTCGCAGTATCGTGTTCAAATACCTCACTTGTTAAATGAATCTTGATTTAGCTCAGCTCTTTGTTTCTGTCTCATGAGATTCACATAAAACATAATTCACAATGACAAATGAAAAGGGGATGAAATTGTTTTTTCGCCACAACAATTTGTTGAGCTTTGTCTGTGAAAAATGCAAAAGTATAAGAAGATGTTCCTATATAAAACTATTCAGAGTGCTAAAAACACGAATGTAGTAGATTTTCTCAGTTTTTTGGATATTTACTTTTCTCATGGGTGTTAAATTTTGGGTTTTGCACCCCTTTGCTCCTAGTGGCTGAACTGAAATTTTGTTTGCAGGCTATACGTGAAACAACCTCTGTCAAGCACTTCAATTTCTGGATATGAGGAGGAACCAGAATGGGCAGAATACAAAATCAAAGAAACCAATATGTTTACTGTGGACAGATATCAACAGGTGAGTTCTTGTAACACTTTGAAGATGCAGAGTTTTGTCTTCCATCTTTTTAGTAGGTTAAATCAGCTCATACCTTAGCTTCTTTGGTCATGTTGTTTTTTCTTGAATATGCATTATGATTAGTCTGCAGATTGGCTTTTTTCCCAATGAGAGGGCCTTTTCATTACGGTATCAGACTGCTGGCATGATAGAAACCGCTTTAAGGCAAGGGGTGTTGGGGGAAGATGACACTGGAGAAGAATCACCCAAGTGAGTCCTTTGCTCAGGAGGAATTATTTTCCGTTACTTAGAAATCTGGTAAATCTTGTGAGTCCAACTAATGAACAGAAATAAGGCTGTGCTGATGGAATTCCTGCCAAATAATGCATAATGAATTTGGTTGATAGTTAAGTATATTGAGGTAACTAGCCTATAAGAAAGTAGCATACAGTTGATGTGCTTTAGTAACTGATTAATCATTATAGCCATCCTCCAGAAGTGATGCATTATATGACATGAATTAGATGACCGATGTGATGCACTTGTTTATTATCTCTGAATCTTCCCTCAGCTACCTTAGGGCTCATTGACCTTCTTCAAGTTCATCTGGCTTGCTTAGCTAGTCCACCTAGTCCCTGTTTTGTCTTTAAGGTTTCTTCCCTGGTAATCAGAAAAGGGAAAAAAAGGGGCATGTGATTCTACTGCCCGTGATTTCAAGTGAATATCATTTTACTGGTAATATGAACATGAGTTTAATTACATTCTTTGAAAACATATTTGATATATAGTGATTTAGAAACTTTTGTTCATAAATACCTGATTCTGATAACGTTGATTCTTTTTGTTCCTATAAGTAATGCCTTAATGGATATGATCATTAGGTATCTCTCACAGTTCATTCGAAACTTAAACATATCTCTTGCATAGCATTTCTTAAGTAAGTCTGTGTCCCTTAAATTATGGATATGGCCAATATTTGTGACCTTTATATGACATGACAAAATGAATTGCCAACAAGGGGTCTTGCCTTGTGTTGATCTGTGTTATGCGTATCTAAAACAAACTTATTTAGTGCTCTAGTGCATGACCTACTTGGCTATTTATATCTCCAGTCCATAGGTTGCTTCAAATTTGAAGTTCCCCCATTATCCTGTTACTTGCATGTTCTAAACATTATTTTTGTGTTAATTTTTTAATTTTGATTTTGCAGAAATCTTAAGCTTCCTTCTCATCAGCCTTCTATTGTATGTGAGAATTGCCTATATTCCCAAGAGAAGGATAGGCGAGCAAGAGCGTTTCATATCATGGACCCAAAAGGCATTTTGGAAATGCTTCTTATCTTCCTTGAGGATAGGGGGAGTGGGTTGGTTTCTCCACCTTCACTTGACAATGATGAGGTAAGTTCGACAACCAACTTAGGTAATCATGGTAACTTAGCATAATTACCAATTAATTCGAATTGAGAGTACACTAGACAACCCTGCATCTGTGTAATGCTATACCAGATGTCTTGAATTGGTTACAGGACAGCATAGATAGGATCGTACCATTTCTAGGTAAATGGAAAGGTCATTCTGTAACAAAGCGCAGCGGAGTTTATGGAGCAACAATTGCTGAAGCTGATATAACTGCTTTACTTGAAATGGATGACAAGGGTCAGTTAGTCCAGGTACATCCTTAATATGATTAGACCAAAATCTTCTTAAATACATTGAAATTGGAGAGTTTTAGAAAGACTAAATTTGGTAACTTGACTCGTAGGTTTAAGTTAAACAAAGATTGTTTCTACTCTCTGTATAAAATATGCCTACGCTTCCAAAATGTTTTGATTGTTCTAAGGCATTTATATTTTACTAGCTGCATCTTTTGTTTTGCAAATGGTTTGGTTTCTTAACTTCAAAATCTGAGTCCCTTATTTTCCTTTTTCTACAAAAATAATCAGGATATTACTTCGACATCTCGTGGTAAAGAGGTCACCACTAATGTGCACTGGACAGGTACCAGGTTGGACAACCTGGTAAGATTTGATGGAGGATACCAATATACATTTTTGCCAGGATGCATGTACATGGGATGCCCTTGTGATATTGCAAAGAACGTGGCAGAGTCTACATCATTCCATTTGGAGTTTGGTTGGCTTGAAGCCCCTGCTAGGAGGCAAAGACTGGTTCGAACTTATGATGTAGAAGGTTTGGCTGTTTCATCCACTTATTTTTCTGAGATTAAGTTGTGAGGTTCTCCTACTTCTTTGTACCTGATGCTCTTGGGTTGAATGGTAGATCCATCTTTTTGGCTTATAGAATTTCATAGTTCAATTGGTGTAAGACATGTATATGTATCTTATAACTGGGGAACGGTCGATTCTCCATGGACAGCCCCAGGAAAAAGTAGGGATCTCCATTATTCTAGAGAAAGCAATGTATGCAATTTATTTTGGCAGAAGTAGCTGATAAATTTAACACTAGCGAGGTGAAGAGCATGAGTAAATGCTTGTCCTTTCATGTACCTATAGTACTGGCCATTATTGAAAGATAAACGTTCATAGCCAGAGTAGGAGTAATTGCTGTCCAGAGATGGTAATGGCCCGATAAAAGTTTGTAAAGGGAATAAATGCAGAGCATGCAAGGAAAGTAGAGCGAGGCAAAATGCAAAGAATATAGACAGGATGGAAGCTTGGAAACATAAAGGAAGACTATGGTGTTTCTAGTCAATGCATTCGAACAAGCGCTAAGAATTCTCAGATTGCTTGTTTCCTTTTTGAAAGAGATTTGAGGCTGCTAGATGTTATGCAATACCCTTTTCATCGGGCTATGAATCTGCAGCAGCTTGACAACGAGGAAACAACGGTGTTCTAAATTGCCAACTTGATAAAAAAAATATATCAACTTGCCGAAGTTGGCCAGTTGGCTTTGTCCCTTCAATCCTCATGTTGACATTAACATTACACAACTTGTTTGAAACCACTTTGATTGATTGATAACTAAATACAGCAACCATTTGTGCCCTCAACTACCTCCATTACCTATCCTGGGGCATCAAATGCTTGTACTTTCACACCTTACTTTCTTGTTAAAAATCACCTTCAATCCCCTTATAACTGCATTCTAATTTAATCATAATAATTGCTACAAAGAGATAATATCATCATTTACCTCCGATAAGTCATCAATCATTCATGATTGTAGCAGAAACAACATAAGAATAATAGTTGTAGTAGTATACCCAAATCAAATAATGGCCCTGCCGATTGACTTGTTTCATCAAACCACTGAATGGTTGTGGATGATGTCACAAACTTGTAGCAGTAGTCTTGTGGGGTCCTTGTCCAAAAGTGCCAATGAATCTTGTGTTGTATATGGAAAGGGAGGTACACGGCAGCATGATTGTAACTTTTCTAAGGGTGGGTTCCACGAGTTGCCTCACCATCTTTTTCTGTCAATCACAATCAAACTCACCAGTATGATTATGGGCATTCATTGAATCTGGGCATTATGGTTAATAGTAGATGGTAACTTATCTTATTCCTTGTAAAATGTTTGATCTTGTTTCTACACGTATGCTAGAATTGTTGGGTGTTTGCAACTTGCGCTTGAAAGCTATGGGGAACTTTGTCCCTGGGCCTCTGGTCCACACCCCCCTGGCATCCTCTCTGCCTTTCATCTCTATTAATTTCTTGATGGTATCAATTAGTAGTTTGTGAAATCTCAATGTCATGAACATTGAAGCATTTAATTGTCAAGATATCCGGTGGCTTTTGGTTTTTACCTTGCTCAGAATTTGGCAAACATGTTACTTGTAGCACTTTTGACATATTGCTTGTTCTGTTCTTGATTAGTTGGCGAGATTGTTTTGCTTTTGCTTGGAAAACGTTTTGTAAATTAAAAACACGGTCTAATTTCTTACATTCTCGAAATTAGATTTAATTCAAATATGACCCGTTTATGATCTGTAGGATAGGTTGAACAAATATGGCATAATTATTACATGAATAATATGATACGACATACTAACACAAATAACAAATAAGTAATTTCTTGTTGATCACGAATAGAATATGATCTTATACTCATCTAACACAAATATGACACATTTGTACTATTAACATGATATATACATTTAATTTGTTTACATATTTAATATGATTTTGAGAAGTTTACAAGTTTTACATGATTATAATACGATTATGGCTTACAAAATTCTAAAAATAACCTTAATCTACAATTCAAATTTCAAAATTAATTAGATAATCATATCAAATTTTTTAATGATGCTACAAAAATGTTTGATCTCTAACGTATTTGTGTTTATAGATAAATTCATGTAATCTGTGGGATGAAGACCCTCGACATGACACGATACGATTATTGAACAGATTACATGTCTCAACACAAACATGATTAAAGTCTATCCAAACCCACTAATTTAATATGGTTCTCACGTGTCATGTTAAAAATTGTCATTTTTACTTGAAATATTTTAAAAATATTTTTGAACACACATTTTTTTAACGAGGTTATAATTTTTTTTTCCTAATTTGATTTTTAATTGATAAAAATCTTAGTATACAATTGACTTAAAAAGGGAATATTGTTAATTTTAATTATATAAAATAATAAAATGTATAAGACACAAGATCTTTAAAAATTTTAAAAACATATATGTAACAGTAATCCTACCCCTCTTTAATGTTGTCGAGGAGATTTATAATTTCATATTAAAGATTTTTTTTTCTCCGTTTTATCAAAGTAATTTTAGATAGCTGTAGTACTTTTCAGATATATATTGATGAGATAAATTGATTCAAACTGAGTTTTGGTAAGAAAGCTCATGTAAAGAAACAAAAATAAGAAAAGCAATACAAAAGAAAAAGCACTTTCGTGAGGTGACGGTCTATCTCAAATCTAATTGCCGGTCTTGAAGGGCTATTGTAGGATACAACTATTCAGGCTCCATTTGTCAACTTCACATTTATTAATTTGGTAAGAATTATCCTCTTTTTTGTTTCAGTTCACCAAGTTATTGTCCATTTCACCCTTCCACACTTCTAAAATTTTCTTAATTTGGAAAATGGAATATTTGCCTTATATATTTCACTACTTTATTTTGAATTCTTCTAAACTTTAAAAAATTTATGAAACAATGTTTTGACAAATTGACAATAGAAATTGATCTTATATTATTTTCTTTTTTCAACTATTTAGATTAAATTGAAGACTGATTTGTAAAGAAGTGTGAAAATTTTAAGTAGAATGTTATGATTAGTCTTAACTCATTATTATTTTTAATTTTTTTTTTCAATAGCTTCTTATCCGAGAAAAATTTAAGTGCAGTTTAGTGTATATATTTTTTTAACAAAGTTGGGATATTATATTAATTTCCAAACCAATCTTACACATCACTCAATAAATTATTTTTTTAGAGAAATTAATAGATTAATAACAAGTTTTAGTTAACAATTTGGATTAGAACAAGAGTCGTATAAGAAATTGATTGATGGATTGATTTATTTATTAATTGATTTGATAAAAGAAAATTAAAAAAGAAATATAAAAGTCCCTTTCAATTTTTGCTCGTGGACTTTATTGCATTCCACTCAGTTTCAAGATGAGCATGAAACTACCTTCAACAACCCACAGATAATCTAAACTAAACCAAACTCAACTCAGACAACAACAACAGGAAGATTCACAAGCACCCTTTTAACATCTTCAACTCAAACTACTTGCACGACCAAGAAACAGAGAACCCACGTCGAGAAAAAGCAAAAAAATCTAACTTTGAGAATAAAGTTTGAACCTTTTTGTGTGTGGTTTATCATTTCATCAAGATGGCAACTGGGAAAGATGATGAATCGAGAAAAAGGCGCCCTACAATAACGCTTCCACCTCGCCCTCCTGTGGATAGCTTTTATGGATTGGCGGGGTTCAGCCCTGGACCCATGACTTTGGTGTCCAGCTTCTTTGCTGAGGACTCAAATTATCAGTCTTTCTCTCAGCTTCTTGCTGGAGCTATGGCTTCTCCATTGGCTAGACAGACGCCGGGAGGTTTGGTTGATATTGTGAAGGAAAGTGATGGCAAAGATGGGGATGAGAAGGGTTTTGGTTTCAAAGAAAGTAGGCCGAGGAATTTGGTGGTGGCTAACTCTCCATTGTTTACTGTTCCACCTGGGCTGAGCCCTTCTGGGTTGCTTTCACCTGGGTTCCTTCCACCTCAGGTAATTGATGGGTATTTTTTTTTATGTTTTGCCATTTGAGGTGTGTTTTGTTTGCTGTTTGACTTTTTGTTTGTGGTAGTGGTAACAGGATGCTTGCTTAGATTGCTTTACCGGGTCGAGCTTAAAATGGAATTTTTTGAGCTGGTGGTTGTGGATTTTGTAATTGAGGAATAGAGTAATGTATTATGAGGCCTTGGATTGGAGCTAGTTTGGTTTTTTGTAGTTTATGAAATCATTTAGTCTAGGAGTTGAATTGAAATTGGAAACTCCAAATGTTTTGTTTTGGGATTGAAAACAGTAGGGGCAATTGTCTGATTCAGTTGGCAACTGTCTTGATATCTCTCTGGTTTCTTGCTATAAGTTTTTTGCTTGTCTCCCAAACCTTGAACATAATTTCCTTATCTTGTAATTTCGACACAAGGTTAGGCTAATGTTGTGTGGCTTCAGCCCTTAGTTGAGATGGATTCTTACAGTTTGTCTCTCTTAGGAAAACTTTTATTTTAGCATGAAGTACTAAAGATTTGACACTTGTGAACTTTGTTAGAGTTGCAAATCTTGTGGCAAAGAACAAATGTTTATTGCGCAAAGAAAAACAAAAATTTATTCCGAAATCTGTAGTTAATTGCTGTGTTGATTTTGTTGACTTCAAAAGGATAGTTTAGTTAGTTGAGTCTTTCACACTAAGCAAGGGGTTTAAAAATCAAAGTTCTCCTAGTCCAAGATTTTAGGGGAGGTGGAGTTAAGTTTACTTCATGTTTGTGCTTTGGGAAGGTTGGGGTGTATTGTAAGAAAGAAAAGAAAGAAATGTGTAGATTTTGTTGTATCCGCCTACCTAAGCTTAATGCCACCCAAGTGGATGCATAAGTGCAACATGTCTACTATGGTAAATATGCCTGTAATGATGCTAAATCACTGGATTTTGTTTCTAGTATAACTAGCAATGCACAGCATTTGGTTGTTTTCGTATCAGGCATTCATATTTATATATATATATATATATATATATTTTTTCCTTAAAATCAATGCAGAGTCCTTTTGGAATGTCCCACCAGCAGGCACTAGCACAGGTTACAGCTCAAGCTGTGCTAGCTCAATCTAATATGAACATGCGACCTGAATATCAAACTTCAGCAGCTGCTGCAGAGTCATTGACACGTCATCCATCCTTAGCTCTAGATGAAGCTTCCCAGCAGCAGATGCCACCTTCAACCTCAGATTCTCAGAGTTGTGGCTTGGAACCAGCAGATGTATCTCATTCTGATGGGAAACACATGAATCCTTCTCTTGCTGTGGATAAACCTGCTGATGATGGTTATAACTGGCGTAAATATGGGCAGAAGCCAATTAAGGGCAGTGAATTTCCACGAAGCTACTACAAATGTACACACCTGAATTGCCCTGTCAAAAAGAAAGTCGAGCGTTCTTCTGATGGCCAAGTAGCTCAAATTATCTACAAAAATGAGCACAACCATGAAAAGCCTCAGCCTAGTAGGCGTGGAAAAGATGCTGGTGATGTAAATGAAAACATGAATTCTCAGGCCAAGCCTGAACTTGCTTTGCAAGGTCAAAAGATACCTGCTCATTCAGTTGCAGGAAGTAATCTGGATTCTATTCAGGCAGCTCCCTTACAGCTTCCTGAGTCAAGTGATAGTGAGGAACTAGGTGATGTGAATAATATAAAAGACGGCAATGATGATGAGCCAAATCCAAAGAGAAGGCAAGTTCCAAACCTCTATTTTATCCAATCAGAAGATCTTTTCTCTGTTCATCAAAATTTTGAGTTTGATGTGCCTTGGAAAACAGGAATGTTGGCGGGGAATCGGAGGTGGTTTTGTCACAGAAGACAGTCACAGAACCAAAGATTATTGTGCAAACAAGGAGCGAAGTTGATCTTCTTGATGATGGCTACAGGTGGCGGAAATATGGGCAGAAAGTAGTCAAAGGGAATCCTCATCCAAGGTGGTATTTTTTGTTTACATATCTATTTTTTTGTATTTTGTTCTAATGGATCACTTCATGCTGGTGGAATTCTGGGAAACTTTCTGCTGAATATATTCTTGGCATATTTTGCAGTACACAACTTAAAACGTTAGAGTGACCTCAATAAAAAATTTAAGAATGAATGCTCTAAGAATCCTTCTTAGTTTCATGAAATTTCTAGTTCGTCTACAGTGTGTGAATTCTAGAATTATTAGAAGATAGAAGTTACACCTATATAAGGTGAAGCTATTGGATTTATATGAACTCCAGATTGCTGAAGTGATGAAGGCATTTGATTGATAAGCAAATCTTCTGAACCATTGATGTCTTTGTCTCGGGAAATAATATTAATATCATTAAGTATAGGAGCCAAATGTTTGCTTATGTTTCTATGAGATTGCTAACAGTGATATTCATCTTTTTGTTTGCATTTATAGGTTATGAATTGGTTAAAATTTGGGCATGTGTTTCGGAGCATCACTGTTTTGTGTTGCCACTTTCACCTATCTGGTATCTCTTAGATTGTGGGAATGTAACTTAAGTAGTTCTTTTGTGGAGCTTGATTTTTATTTAAAGATGAGGGGAAAAAAGATAGATAAATGTCAGCTAAATTATTTGCCTTCAATTCGACCTGAAAGACATTGAAACTTGCCAATGCTGTTTTGCGAGTCCATGACGCTTTCCTGTTCTATTTTTAGTTTTTGGCTGAAATGACTGGGAATTCTCTTATGATTGAAAAGCTTTTTTGATAAAGTTTGGAAAATATTTTAAATGATGTATTATATATATATATGTTAATGTATAGCCATTTTGCTTTTGCTCCTATTTTACAAAGTCATCCTCTTTTTCTGGGCGCCTAGCTGGATGGATAAGTATGTGTATATATGATCTATATATATTTTTTTTTAAAAGGGGAATGACAGAGGGCAAAAGAGACTAGATCCTTTTCTCTTTTCCTTTGTTTTATCCTTTTCCAAAAGCTGGTGTCCTGATGCAAATTTGAGGAATTAATGTGGGACATGGACACACTTATTTCTCTCGTCTTCTACATAGATTTAGTATCTGTCTCTTTTATTGAAACAATGAAAAAAAAATTTATATATAGGATTCGGTCTAGATGTAATTTTTTTTCCTGTAACATGCCTTTGTAATTCAAGTTAATGGCTGAACCCAAGCATTAACCATATATTTGTTCTGTTCTCAAATATTATGTTATTCATACACTTTTCTTTTCAAATAAAGTCTCTTTGGTTACTCTCAAAAAAGAAAATGAAAATGATGAGGCTAGTTTCTCCTCTTAAATCCTTTGTGAGCCACATGTAGTGGTGTTATGATTAGTGAGCTTAAAGAGCTTGCTTTAATCATAAATCTGCACAAGGTTGTTGGATGCGATGTTAACAATTTGACTTTGACATGCTTTACCAAATATTATTGTTTCTGGTTTTTCACATATTTTTGTTATGTCCTTGTTTTGTTTCCATTTATTGCTTCCAAGCTATTGGTACATTGACGAGTAGTTATGTTTATTTATGTAAGGATCTTTTCTGATGCGTTAAATCTGTCCACAGGAGCTATTACAAATGCACCAGTCCAGGATGCAATGTCCGTAAGCATGTTGAGAGAGCTCCAACGGACCCCAAAGCTGTCATCACTACATATGAGGGAAAACATAATCATGATGTGCCAGCAGCAAGAAGTAGTAGCCACAATGCAGTCAACCACGCACCACAGGCAAAACCACACAAGGTTGTGGCCGAGAAGCACCCATTACTTAAAGAAATGGATTTAGGAAATAATGACCAAAGACCAGTGCTTCTGCGGTTGAAAGAAGAACAAATCATAGTGTAAAGTTCTCTGCTAAAATCTATTAAGTAATCGCAAGGCCCTGGCTTGCTTTCATCAAAATACAGGGCACAACATGAAGAAGTCTTTTTTTGGGGCGGGGGGGGGGGGGGGGGGGGGGGGGGGGGGGGGGGGGGGGGTGGGGGGGGGGGGGGGGGGTGTTGGTGGGGGTGGGAAAACAAAGCTGATGGATGGCTATGGCCAATCAATGATACAGGCTTATTAAATTACTGTCTGAACCGGGGCATCAGGGCCATCTGTAAATTTGAATTCATAAGTACTAATGTTGTATATGATTTACTACACTTTAGGGTAGATGTTCCTGATAAATGAATGGATGTACTTATTACTTACCTGGCTTTCTTTGGCCCGGGTACATTTCTACTAGCATGGGCTATTTCATGACTTCCAGCTCGGAAGAACAACTAGTGTTTTTTTGTTTTTTGGTTTTTCCAGATAAATAACGGCAATTTGTATGTTCATTGCTAACGTCTTGTGGGGAGTTTTATGTAATGGATCTTCTTGTATTTTGGTCAATACTGAACATCTATGATGTTTTCTTTCTAAGTTGTTGCATTGTATTTGGACCACATGTCTGCATGAAATATTCTACTTTTAATGTGCATGGATGAGTTCATTTTGCTCTAAAGAAGGAAAGACTCCTCTACATACATGATGGGTCACAGGGCCTGAATTTATACTCTTTATAGTTTCAACATTTACACTTTTGAGGATGCAATTATTCTCTGATTTATAGCTTTTAGAAACTGAATATGCTTTGGCATTAGCAAAATTAGAGTGTGATTAACTTTCACATTAGCTTTTCTGCTGCCTCTGAAGCGGCACTACCTCACTTCATAGGACTCAGGTTAGCTGCCGACCACTTTATCATGTTGACCATGAGTTTCCCTTTAAGCAAACATGTCTTTAAGGAGTAACAAACATTATTGAACTTGAGATGTATTATTAAAAAAGAAATGCAGATCTATCCATTATGTTTCCTATCCAGTTGTAGCTCAAACTTTATTTTTGTTATTTATTAACGAGTTAATTTTATTGAGTATTCTTATGTTTTATATGACGTTATTATTAGACAGACAAATCATTAATTTCTTTGTTGATTTATTTTACATATCATTAAAGATACTTTCATTAACAATTTTTTTACTAATAAGAAGCAAAAATGGTTTGACAAAATTCATTAATCAAAGTGTCAAACTCGTTGTTTTACAAATTTATCATTACACTGTTACATATGATTAGATGAACTTTATTAATATCGATATCTTTAATGACTTTTGAAACTTTCATCACTTCTAAAATTAGGAAAAAAGATAATAGTACTTAAGTTAGATTAATCCATTAATAAAAATTGTTCTTGTTAAGATTTTGATAAAATCTATCTATTTGGTGGTGGAACTAGAACCTTTCATCAAAACCAACAATCTTAAAAATGTTAGAAAGCAAGAGAGCTATTACAACAAAGTGTTTCGGTTAGCAAGGTTTGGTGACATAGCCATCCATGCATATAATAGAAGTAACAACTAATTATAAGATAAAAAGAAGATAATTTATCCACATATTTGAGGTGGGTTTTACTAACAGGTTGTTAAGAAGAACCATTAATCAACACCAATCCTGTAATCCATAATTATTATTAATTAATACTCATCCATAATTAATGAAAAAGAGTGGTGGTGCTGGTGCAGTGGAGCTGTTGAGAGGTAACCACCATGCCCTCTCTCTTCAACTGAAGCAAAATCAACTAACCTGTAATAATAAAACAGAAACTTAACGTGCCTAACTCAAACGGTTACATATCACCTTTTTTTTACTTTATTTTGCAAACCCAAGACACATGAAGACAACAAAACGAACTAAAGATGTTTCCAATTCGGACCCACAAATCCCTCTGCGTCTCTCTCTATTTCCCTCGCTTTTCGGACCAGACCAATGTTGCTACGAACGAACATCCCCCGCAGATCTCGCAACTTACACCAAAAGATAGAAATAAACAAAAAAAGGAACAAAAAAATTTTAAAAAAAATACTCTGTTTCTGTTCCGTTTCTATCAACTCTGTTTTTCCAGGGTTTATCCAATCTTTCTTCTTCTAATGCCAACCCAGACGCGCCTCATGATGATGTGAGGGGTCAATCCCCTTTATTCTATCCATTTCCCGATCTGAGTCAGTCTCAGTTTCGGGATTTGGTGTGATTTATGGGTTGCGTTAGCTCAAAAAAGGCTGTGTCTGCGTCTGCAGAGTCCCCTGTTTTGAAAAGCTCTGCTGCTAACACCGACAATGCAACGTTGCATTACGTTGTATCTTCGAAAAACCCATCTGCGACGCTTGAGTTTGATCGGAAGGAGGAAAGGAAATCGGAGGATTCATATAAGGGAAGTCGAGAGTTGAGGAAGTTGAAGAAGGAAAGTTCCAGCAAGAAGAGTGCTTCTTTTAGTATAAAATTGGGGTTGCCTCCTAGAAATGTTAATGCTGAACAGATTGTGGCCGGATGGCCCGCTTGGCTCACCGCCGCTGCCCCGGAAGCCGTCCATGGTTTGGTGCCTCTACGTGCAGAATCTTTCGAAAAATTGGAGAAGGTAAAGATGAAAATGAAATTTAAGATTTTGATATTGTTTATTTAATGGATCTTTGGATAAAAAATTGTGAGGCATATCATGTGTTAATTTTTTCGGTTTGAATATGATGCATCAATCATATGCACATTCCCCCATGTAATCTTGAGGAATGGTAATGGTACAATAATAATTGATGTTGATAACTTTGCTAGCAAATGTACATTAGTATGCATGACTTGTGATAAAGAATTGATTAACATCGCTTGCAATTTATCATCTCATGTTATTAATTTACTGATAAGTTTGAAGACACTAGGTGATTTCTAATTTTGTGCTTCATAGGCCTTATATCAAATAGCCAAAAATAAACCTGCACGCTGTTGAGTCAATGGACATCTCCATTACCTTGAGTATCATATCTCAAAGTGCCCTTGATGCTAAAGGCAAATGTGTCTTCTTATAACACTGGCTAGTGCAGCGTATAGGTTAGTATATAGTACAATAACAAGGCTGTTATGTGACATTTAACTCTTCCAATTCGAATAAAATTGTTAATGAATCATTGTTTATAAAGGTTGGCACTTAAGTTGTTCAGGACAGTAGCAGATTGTTGAAAAAGAAATGACATTTGACAAAGCCGTACGCTCCCCTACCATTAGGGAAGTTAAATTGCAAAAAGACCTGACCGGATTTTAGCCAGATGATATAGCAGGCTAAACACCATATTTGCATAAGTTAAAATGCAAGTACGTTGTACACTTACATAGAAGCTTCAACTCTTACAAGGAAAGGAGTAAGTAGTCAACATCATTGGCTTCAAACTGACAATTGACCATGTTTTATTAGTTGGGAAGCTGGGAATCTTGTAAAGAATTTCTGCTTGAGTTCTGAAAATACAAGAACTCAAACTTAAACTTCTTGTGCTATACTTTAACATATTCATTTTTTATGATGAAGATGGCTTTTTCATCATCATTGGTTGTTACCTGACAAGAATTCTTTGTGATCATTCTTGTTCCACATAGATTGGACAAGGCACATATAGCAGTGTATTCCGAGCACGTGAAGTTGCTAGTGGGAAGACAGTAGCCTTGAAGAAGGTGCGATTTGACAACTTTCAACCTGAGAGTGTTAGGTTTATGGCACGAGAAATAGTGATTCTTCGAAGGCTTGACCATCCAAACATTGTTAAATTGGAGGGGGTGATTACATCAAGATTGTCGAGTACCATATACCTTGTATTCGAATACATGGAACATGATCTTGCTGGACTGTCATCCTGCCCAGACATAAATTTAACTGAACCTCAGGTATTTAAATATTCTATATTTAGTTTGCACTAGATTGCAGATTAAAGTGTTTCTGAAACTATTCTGTCAATCAAGATAGTTTTCATTTGTGTTTTGTGGCATTGCCATGAGTTTATAAGGGAATGTGGCACTGTGTTCTGTTATTCATTCTTCTTTCTTTCCATAAAAGTTTAGAAGTTTAAGGTTGAATTCTCTGTGTAGGTAAAATGTTATATGAAGCAACTACTGCATGCAGTTGAGCACTGCCACCTGAGAGGTATAATGCATCGTGACATCAAAGCATCCAACATTTTGATAAACAATGAAGGAACTCTGAAATTGGGAGATTTTGGATTAGCAAATATTCTTAACTCAAAGAACAGGCAAAAACTAACCAGTCGTGTGGTGACTTTATGGTATCGTCCTCCTGAACTTTTGATGGGATCTACTAATTATAATGTATCAGTAGATCTGTGGAGTGTTGGCTGTGTTTTTGCAGAGCTTTACACTGGCAAGCCTATCCTTAAAGGCAGAACCGAGGTGATCATGCTATTATAGTTCACTACTCAGTAATCATATTATTATTCTATGTATCAATTTCTTGATAGGCCATGAGAATAGGAAATTTTTTTTTAAAGAAAATAAAATAAAATTTTGTCTTAAGCTTCTTTGCCTCCGTCACTTATGTCAATAGATTCTGGTGTAAATTGTGTATGTCCTCGATGTTGATTGGTTTATTTTAAGATCTTACTATTTGGAATTTGTTGCTAATTATGTTTTACAAATTTGCAGGTTGAACAATTACACAAAATTTTCAAGCTTTGTGGTTCACCAGCTGATGAGTACTGGAAAAAAGCTAAGCTTCCTCATGGGGAAATGTTTAAACCACAGCATCCTTATGAAGGTTGTCTTCATGAGAGGTGTAAAGACTTTCCTCCAACTGCAGTAGACTTGATACATACTTTTCTTTCCATAGATCCCAGCAAGCGTGGCACTGCCTCCTCTGCCCTTATGGCTGAGGTACAGTAACTGAAAGTTTGAAGTAATCTGAAAATTTTTGAGCTGTGACTTGTAACCTGTGATAGAAGTGATTGCAATGATGTTGAGCACTGCATTTTATGAGGTTTCACAAATTAGGTGTTCTAGTTACCTATAAACATTGCTTTTTCCTATACTATTGGATTGTATGATTGTGAAAATGTCCTTATGTCCGATTATGAAAAAACTACTTATTGAAATTTTTTGCTAATTCTGTGTCTTACCTTTCAGTATTTCAATACTCAACCTTACGCTTGCGATCCATCAAGCTTGCCCAAGTATCCACCCAAAAAGGAAATCGACGGTAAACAACGAGATGATGCAAGAAGGTAAAAGTTTCAAATCTTTTTCACAAAAAGTTGTGACCCTGTTAGCAATCTCTGAATTGTTGGATTTTTGGATTGAAAATATACACATTTACAGTAGTACATGTCCCTTGCTATTGGAACATAAATGATTAATTAGGAAAACACAAGTCATTATGGTGTCTAAGATTCATCTAAGAACTATGTAAACACAAGTCATTATGGTGTCTAAGATTCATCCAAGAACCATGTTGTTACCCAGAGCTGGATAGGGGAATGGCATTAACATTTGATTTCTATGATTTAAGATTTGATGGTTCAAACATTTATACTTAATCATCATGTATCATCAGGAAAAAGGCCCGTGCTAGAATGCGAGAACCTGCAGCATCCAAGAGACCAAGAAGAGGTCGGCAAAACTTGCAAGAAGCAACCAGTTCCAATAAATTGTCAACAATAGAGGTCATAATCAATCTGTCTGTCTATCCATCTCTCTGGTTATATTAAGGTTTGATCCTGATATATGTTTTTTCTTAATGTAGGAACTGCAGGATGGTACTAATAGAAATAATCCTAATAATGCACATATACCTAAGGGAAGAGGAAGTATAGCACATAGAAATCCACAGAATCCATTATCTGATACAACATCGGAGGCATCCATGGGAACAGCTGCATCGAGAAGGGACTCTGTCTTCACAGCCCCAGAACAAGTCTCAGCCTCAAGCGGCTTTGCATGGGCGAGGAGGCAAAATGAGGATGCTAAAACCACATTGTCATCCAGAAGTCAAATAAGTGCACTAGATTCATCAAATCTTGGCTTCGTAAACAATAACTTCGAAAATTTAACGAGACATGAGAATAGAAACAATACTAACTATAAGGAGAGAGAATCGTTCGAGACTTCCATGCGTTCGATGCAGATGAAGCGAAATCAATTTGATAGTACAGATTTTGATGAATCTTCTGAATATTATTCTCAGGATTTGTCAATGTTAAATTCTGACAAGGAAGGTCATGGAAGTAATCAGGTAGGTTTTTTAAACTGTTTACCAAAATGCTTCCCTGCTTGCTTTATGTGCTGATCTTCAGGTTTCTCACATCCAACAATCAACAATAATCCGAACTCCAGTTGATTGTGTTTATCTTCCATTTGCTTGTCTGTTTATATTCATGCTCCCATCTCACACCTGTCATGCTTCCCAGGGGCAACGAAAGATTGAATTTTCAGGACCACTGTTGTCCGAGTCTCAAAAAATTGATGAACTTCTGCAAAGGAATGAAATTAACATCCGTCGAGCAAATCGAAGGTCAAGATTCTACAGTGGTAATTGAAAGCCCATTTGAATTTTCCCGCGTACTGTAAATCAATGAATCAACCATTCAGGATAGTTTCCCATTCTTTTCATATTCTTCCAAGCAATATTTATGCCAATGTTCATTTTAAGTCATGTACATATTTGCTTTTCAGAAAAGATTGAAGCATGCACAACAAACTTTGATACTGACATCAATAAATTTGTTCACGCAGAACGATGATCCGAATTCAGGGCTTAGGGATAGGAAGAATCCTCAACTAGTACATGGAGTCCTTGAGTCCTGTGAAGCTCAAATTGCCTAAGAACTTACAAATATGTAATACAATGAACTTCAAGGAATTCTATGTTGAACCTTGAAAGTAGAAAGCCCACAGGTTACACAATGCTGTATCTTCTACAACAGCAGCAGAAGTATGTTTCCATCTGGTTTGAAATCTCCATTAGAATAGGAGTAGAGCAAGAGCAACCAACAGCCCTTATTATGCAGTAACAAATAACCCTCTGCACTTTCTTCTTTTTGTGAAACAGAAATTGTAAAGAATGATGCTTTTCTTCATTGGTATCATTTATTATTAGTTTTGAATTCATTTCAAAATACCACCCTTAATGTGTTTATGTATGTATATGTAATAACCATTGATTCTGATGTCCAAGAAACCTTCACTCATTGCAACATCATTATCACACCCACCATATCCCACCACACAATTTGTGTAGTAATTTAAGCAACTATGTCATCTCTATAAAACAAATTATAAAATGTATATAATTGCCATCAATTGTTCTTTTTTCTCTTTTTTTAATTGCGACCTAAATTTGAAGCATTTATATTTTTAAAACAGAATTTTTGGAAATAATTATTTTTAAAAATATATATGCTTTTAGTGACACTCAACAGTAAAAAAATAGAGTAAAACAATAGTTTAAATATTTTAATTTTTGGACAAAAAATATTTTAAAAAACGCTTAAAATTAGTTGTTTTCATTAAAAAAAACCTACTATTTATTTATTCATTTTACCACCAGTGCAATTATTTATAAAGAAATATTCCATTATCTCTCACCTCTCTTCTTCAATTTCCCTATTTCCTCCTATTAATTTCACTCATTATCATCTGAATTAAAAAAATAGAAATTTATTTGTTTCATTGTCTTGTCATCATCAAATTTAATAAAAAGAATCAATTTTTGAATCAAAATGAGTTGAGATTTTTTTGAATTAAAAAAAACTAGGGTTTTGAGATTAGATAGAAAGGAAAAAAGAACAGGAGAGATTAAAAATTTGAATGTAGGTCAATCCCCTCGCTTTGGCTGCAAAGACTAGAGCAGCAAAGCGGCCATGGCGACCCCAATTGCTAATATGCGCCTATCACACGCTATCGTGCGCCACGATCGCATTTTGAATACCCTATCTCCGTGGAATACCACGCCTCCTCTACCTCAAGAGGTAAGCGCTCGGCCTTAGGCGCCTAGGGTTTCCTCCTACATCTCTCCGTTTTATAGCCTTATTTTTTTAATTTTCCAATTTTACCCTTATTTTTTCTTTAATTTACTATTCTGTCCCTTTTGTTTATTTATTTTTAATATAATCACGTCACTGTCATCGAGATACATAATTTTCAACGGATAATATCTATATATTTTTTATCAATCATATTTTTTAAATTATTTTTAAATTAATATTTTTACTTTTCAAGATATGATTAAAATATATAATTGATTAAAAAAATAATTTTAAAGATTTGATTGATAAAAAAATGTATAGTTATTCTCTACTTATAATTAAACTAAACCTAAAAAGAACTTATTAAAATTATCTTCTTTATTTTTACTGCCCATTTCCCATAAATATAAGTGTTAGAATAATAAAATATGAAATATGTTTCTTTAATATTAAAATATCTCTTCCCTAAAATATGTTATTGACTTGTATTCTAAATCTTTTGGATTATATTATCTCAATTTTGGGACGCTTGTTAATTTTCAAAGGCAAATCCAAATTATAATTCTTGCAGAATATTCATTAAAACATGTTTAAATTACAACAAGAAATCGAATTAAACTTAATCTAAACTTGATTCTTTAAAAGAATACCAAGTACATTTAATATTAAATTAACGTTATTTACTCAAATTCATAAAAAATTTTCATTAGGTTTATAGATATATTATATTACTTGTCAATTAATTTTAATTAAAGATTAAGGAGATACTTGATTAAAAATGTCAAATCTTATTTCTAAGCCACATATTAACAAACCCCTGAGGAGAGCATGATGATTGCTTCCAAATTTAATTCCTTTTTCATATATTTACCCGAATATATATTATCTTTAGGTAGTATGGTAGGTCACAAAATATATTACGAATTATTTATTAAGTTCCAAGAGTGATAAAAGGATTTTTTTTTTTTTTTAATCATTGAACAAGACAAACATTGAGAGATTTTTGATACATATATTTAAAAAAAAAAAAGAATATTCGGATTCATAAAACGTCTGTTATGGAATTGCTGCCATCAGCTATGTACAAGTACAAATGCAAGCTAGAGAAGCCTGATTTGTACAACTACAAGTGTTAGAAGAATTTAGAAGCATTCTTGTTACTGCTTTGACAGACTAAGAGAACTTTTTATTCAAATTTTATGGAGCAAAGTTTTGCCTTTTCTCTTTCATTTACATAAGGCTGAAACTGCAGAGAGTTGGACATGTAATAGACATCTTCAGCTTCTGTTACATGAATGTCTGTATTTTTCCAGTGGCATGGCAGCCAGTCCTGCATGTAATCATCCGTGTTATTGCTCATCATCATCAATGGTCATTATTGTGGGAATTTGGCCATGATCAACAAAATCAATCTTGTTAAGTCTCAAACAGCATAGCACTTGCTCTGGCAGCTCTTCTGGCTTTTGTGCCTGTTTAATAGAAAAGCATGTAAAGAAGGTTAGCAAACAATTAGTTTAAATTTCTTGGATTTTGCTTTCCCTTTGTACATTTTAGCTTGCTGATGGAAACTATAAGTTAGCTCTCAGAATGCATTTACTCAATGTTTGGCAGATTGTAGTGGAGACTGACATATTTTACCTGGATGGTTAAACCCATATCAAGTGTTCCATTTTTCAAACGGTCTCGGAATGCGTCAAGTCCCTTCCTTGATATGTAGCTGAACCGATGAATATCCAGATCAATCTCAAAATAATTTGTGCCCTGCATAAGAGAAGCAATTAATGTGGCACTTTAAAGCATGAGTTTGTACTAAAATTTGTATATATTCCCAAATAATGTCAATATGGTTAGTGTAACTCTTTCTGGTTATTTATTTTGGCTTAACATTTGCAGAATTGAAGAACAAGATGTACCTTATAAAAACTGTGCTGAGGTCGTGAAAGGACTGGTTTTTCATTATAAGTATTTATAAGCTTCCTTTCAGTGGAACTCAAGTTTAGTTCCTCAGGATTAACCGCAGCAGCCAATATCTTTAGCCTTTCTCTGAAAGGAACAACAGAGTCTTTTGCAAACCCTTTAATCCTTTCCATTTCATCCTCAACCAATTTCTGCAGTAGAATAATAAATCCTCAATTTTAAAAAAAAAAAAGGAATAATTATAATGCACATTGACATTGGTGAAACATTGTTGAAATTCTAACTTGGAAACTGTCTCAATAATTTGTCATAAATATCTCAAAGAAATGCCAAGATATCCATTCTGTTTTTGACCGTGGGGAAATGCTTACTGTGGACATTTTACTGTAAAACAAATTGATTTTACCCTATGACAAGTACTCCGGCCAGTGGCCTCCCAACTTGCAAGGATTGCCTGAACTGCCATAATCATCTAAATCTACAGGAACAATTCTAGGAGGCTATAGACGAATGCCATGTTTTGTCTTAAAAAGTTTCTAACTCAATTGAATTACAAAATCTGCTGGCCAATGCACGGGGATTCTCAAAGATTTGAACTTGAAAAACTAAGAACATCTTATTGTTACTGTAAATAAGAAGCTATGCAACAGAAATCTTCTAAACCAAATTACTATTGAATTACATGAAAAACAGCAAAGAATTTTGAAGGCTGTAGGAAACGTCAAAGCATTAATGCAAAATAACAAACAAAACAAGCTACATTGAAGTGTGCTTAAATTGAGGTTACCTTTATGCTCTCTTGAAACTGAGGAGAAATGTCTTTCTCGAAATTCTCGGAAACTTTGAAGTAAAATACAAGGCTCATTCCTTCACCATCACTATCTCCCAGGAACATCGCCGCAGGATAAGTAGGCAACTGCCAAGGCACATAAACAAATGATAAGATATACATTTTAGGTACTGATTGAGCCACTCCAGTTCCATATATAGCACCAAGACAACAGGATCATATAAAAGGCAAAACAAAAAGGTTATTAGTGAATCAAATAAATACCTGGATATTTACAATTAGAAGTGGAGGGACCTTCCCTTCTGCTTTCACATTAGGAAGCTCAACTTGCTGGGCAATGTGATTTATCTTTCGTGGGCAGATAAATAAATCAACACCAATTGGAGTATATGGACAGTAATCTGGAGCAGGAGACTTCCGCTTATCTCTGCAAAGTATATCATTAGATATAATTATTCTGACCAAAACACGGAAACACAAAAGAACTAATATGACTGCATGTGCCTCCAAATTCATTCAAGGGTGATCAGACTAAGTCAATGGCATACTTGAAATATGACTTTCCACGGAGTTTAAAAGTTGAGGGTGGAATTTCACACCAACATCCTGCAGTTGGCTTCTCTCCTGCACAACGTGGAATTATAAATCCTGCCCTGGGGTGATACAAGAATCTTTTTGAAGCACCTGCATGTATGCCAGCACATACAAAATCGGTCACTATACAAGTAATTGACAAGGTATAAAACTTAATTTCCAGGTTCAATACTCTTAAGGAAGATAGATTCAAACCAAGAATACTCGAGTTATCACATGAAAAAAAATCACGTAGCTTTACTTTTCACAGTGCTCAGTTTTTAACTCAATACTTACACTCTTCAGTAGTTTCTTCTCCATCACATGATCTCCTCTTAAAAGAAAGCCTGAAAACTGCTGATTTCTTTCTTTGAGACTGTGGACCTATAGCTGCTGAAGTCAAAATCTTGTCATTGAAACTTAGAGAAGGAGCAAACCGAGATAGCCCAGATTTGAAGTTGTTCTCTTCAGATTCACGTTTATCATTTATTAGACCTTTAAAGCTTCCATAGGGATGATCTAATATTTTCTTCCTCTTGCTGCAAATTTCCTCAGCCTTCCCCAAGCGCGAAAGATCATAGCCTTGGGCACTTATAAGAGCAAACTTGTTTGATTCCTTGAATTCGTCTTTGCTCAAATGTTTTTCTGGTTTGCCTCCATCTATTTTGACAAAACTTTCGTGGTATTCTTCATAGTTACCCTTGTCATCCACAATGCACGAAGAACTTTCATACTGAAGCATTTGTCCACTTGAAATGTTCCCAACTGTATTGCCCACCATTGGAAAACCATCTATTGAAAAATAAAAGTAAAATTCAACTTTCACCACCCACGAAGTAAAAAATAAAAAGTATATTTTTTTGCTTGTTTTCAGTATTTACAAAACAATACTGATTTTCATTACCTCCATGCACACTAATGAAGTCATCATCTGAGTCTGATTCCAGAATACTGACAGAGTCAAACCAAGCATCCTCTTGGCAAATCACTGGAGACACAAACTTTTATATTTAATTTCCAGTTTCATCTATGTGATTACATACATCTCTTAGTGAAACAAGGCAATACCTCCAGTTGAAAAATAAGAAAAGAGGATATACCATTTGCATCAACTTGGCTAAGGCGCCATTGCAACTGAGTAAGATGGAATGTTGAGTTGGAAACCCCAGACCTTCTGCAAGTAGTAGTTGCGCCCTTCTCAAAATCCATATGCACATACTTACTGAGAGCAAAATCTGTCACCCGAGATCCTGCATCACTAGTCCTTTTCTTGGTTCCATCAAGGACAGTATTGGGGATCTTCCGGTGGCATTTCGAGGACCGGTGATGGTGCTTCCTATGTATGAATCTAACACTTTTTCCTGGTGTTGATAGGCAAGCACCCATTATGACAACTTAACCACACAACCCTGTCAAAACAAATATACTCTCCATTAGAGATGCGAACCTCAAAAAATAAGTAACAAGTTGCCATAAGCCCAATAAAAAGCAGTTGTTGTCAACAAAATGCAATATGAAAACATGAATAATTTTTCGTTTCTCAAAATGGTTTCCAGAAATTATCAACAGAATATCATCTGATAGGAAGTAAAATGCACATGCTTTCAGATTCTTAAATTGCAGTGGTCATGTACAGAAAACCTTTGAAGAACTTCTATAATTCAGAGAACTAAAGAGTTGTTGGAACTTAGATCAGCTAAAGAGGGATAAATTCACAAAAATAATCAACCAAGAACCAATTTACAATACAAAAGCGAAACAAATTAGAAATATTCAAACTTCCAATCTTCAACTACAACATAATTCCACCAAAGAAAGTAAACCAGACCAAACCAACCAACACTTGTCAGACATTATAATAATTCTGAAGAAATTGAAACTTGTCCCCTTTAAATTACAAAATGTGAGTCAAAAAGAAAGTGAGATAATCTGTTCATTTGCGGAGAAGCCTCTGTTTTCACAATTTTAATATATATATAT